>OZ038508.1:90432050-90527050 GCA_964036315.1 Acanthosepion esculentum | reverse complement strand
GCAATAAGACATAGTCAATCAACTCAAAAATGCCAGCTTGTCTACACAGATCGACACCAAGCAAGAACAATGAGGCAAGTAAAGCTACTAGAAGTCAAAAGACTCACTGATAGTTGAAGCTACAATGGTGGCTTCTCTAATACTAATTCTCTAATAATAGAATGATGAACAATGCAACTTTCACTGTATGTTTCTTTTTTCTCTGTCTATAACTCCAGTCACCTTAATGCAAAGAGAGATATAAAATTAGCAAATGAATCTTACACTTTCGTCATCATTATACAGAATAATGAACAATGCAACTTTCCCTGTATGTTTCTTCCCTTTTCTGTTCATAACTTCTATAAAGCAAGCAGATATATACGATGAACAAATGAACATCACACTTTCATCATCATTATATAAAATGACGAACAAAGTTACTTTCCGTGTATGTTTGTTTTTCTCTGTCTACAAATCCTCTCACATTACTGCAAACAGATATATAAAATGAACAAGTGAATCCTAGCCTTTAATTATCATTATATACAATAATGAGCAATGCAACTTTCCTTGTGTCTTTCTTTCTCTGTCTCTAACTTCAGACAGCTTAATTCAAACAGCTACATAAAATTAAGAAATGATTCTTACACTTTAATCATGATTATATATAATAATGATCAATGCGACTTTCCCTGCATGTTTGTAGTTGGGTACGCTGGGTATTAGCATGTAAGTTAATGTAACAAACACAACTGGAATTTGAACTCCAAGCCACTATCCATTACTCTACCACCGTGCCTCCTTAGATACACAGTTTGTCTAAAAAAAAAACAATATACTTGTATATGAAAATCATACTGACAATATATAAATATGCCTGGAGCCAAATCACTTCAAAATTAAATAAGAGAGAAACAAAGATTCAACCATCCCATGATATTTAATCTATTTACAAAAATGGCAACACTTTATATTGTCATTGAATACAAAGTATTGTTGTCCTTTCCTCTATTAAGCTTGTAGTGGAGCAAACAAAATGATCCACTTGTTCTTGTAACTCGATGGAAAATCAGTCCTCATTCGATATGCAGCTAATTCAACAGGGATTACTTAAGTTCGTATTTTATTAATGCAACACTCGGCAGTGACCAGGCCTCAAAGAACCCCACAAAATGGTCCCAAGATAATATTAATCGGACAGACAAACACTGTTTATAATTATATATGGACAAAATGGAAGCAAAGAAAATTGTATTTCAGACACATTCTATTTGTGATAGTTAATTGAATTAGGACAGATTTGCAAAGTTCTGTGCCGGTGATCGTGGTACTCTACAGCTTCCTATCATTTGTTGCTCTCAGCAATACTTGATTCTTGTCAAATAGGTCACCCACTAATTTCCTCATCTTCTCTTGCCCTTGATCTCTCCTGTGAGTGTTAAATTCTTCGAACCTTGTTTCCTTATTCTCTCTCTTGATGTCCCATGTACTTTCAGGATGTCAATGGTTATGTATCTCCACAGCTTTCTGTCCTTTGTTGCTTTCAGCAATATTTTCTCTGTTATTTTTTTTTGTATATTACTGTTCACTCAATATAAAGCCCAAGAGCCACTCAAAGTAGAATGTTACTCAATGAAGTTCCTGTAAGGGCATACAAAGAGTTTATCTCTTGTTTCCTATTTAGGACTTCTACTTCAACTCTATATTTTTAATGTCTCTGCCAAAACTAATTTAGTGCGAGGGAGCCAAGAAGAGCAAACGCTTTTTTGGCAAAACACATTGTTAACAAAATCTTCCTCTTTATCTCTTCATCTTCACAAAAAATGTACAAATACACTTACCCTGATATTATTGCTTTCTGAGTGTATTGGTAACTTACTAAACATCTTGATCTTTAAAAAAATGAATTAAATGACTTAGTGTTTTCTCATAAACCTGTTTTTTTTTTCTTTATCCAGGTACATATCAGGGACAATGGCTAAGAGGCACCCGACATGGCTACGGTGTGAGGCAGAGTGTACCCTATGGCCTAGCCTCACACTACCGTCCCAAGGCCTTACGAGCTTCCTTAACGTCTTTGAGAAGCGAAAACGAGGATGAGCAAGTTGTAAAAAATCGGGATCGGAAACTCGATGAAAGCCGTGGCGGATTCGTTCTGAAAGCTCGAAGTGATGAGACTCCCACTCAGCCCCGACGTTCCATTTTTGACAAACAAGGGAAGTACAGCTTACGCAAGACACTCATGTCTGGCCTGAAGCTAAAAAAACAGAAAAGCACAGGAGACATAAACGATTCGCCGAAACGTCAAAGTGGATCCGTTCGCAGCACCATCAGCAACATTAGCCATGTAAGCGCCGATTCCACTCAGTCCGGAATGACCAACACGTCAGTGTACACAGATAGCAATTTAAGTTTTGTTAGTCAAGACGATATAACAGACATCAATGTTACGGAGAGTTATATGGGAGAGTGGAAAAATGATAAAAGATCCGGTTTTGGTATAAGTGAGCGATCAGACGGCCTCAAGTACGAAGGAGAGTGGTACAATAACAAGAAATATGGATACGGTGTGACGACATTTAAAGATGGCACGAGAGAAGAAGGGAAATATAAAAATAATATTTTGATATCTTCTGGAAAGAAAAATAAACTTTTTTTGATACGGACCTCTAAACTTCGTGAACGAGTTGATAATGCTGTTGTATCTGCACAAAGAGCAGCCCAGATAGCATTACAAAAAGCTGATATAGCAATTACAAGGTAAGGAAAAAAAATAATGTATAACACTTTGTTTGATTTGGTTTGTTCTTTTAAAAAGATGTGCTCCCATGAGAAATAGAAATTTATAGTTTATTGCACTTATAAAAATGCAGTTCCAGAAGGAATGTGATTTTATATTTATTGTACTTTTAAAAAACATGGTTCCAGAACAAATGTGACTTTATAGTTTATTGTACTTTTAAAAAATTCATTTCCAGAAGGAATGTGACTTCATAGTTTATTGTACGTTTTAAAAATTCAGTTCCAGAAGGAATTTGACTTCACTCTTTTTTTTTAAATTTGTCTGAAATTCTGTGATGGGGAGTTATCATGATTTAGATGCCAACTATTGTCCTCATCTTTGTTATTATTATCACAGGACAATGGTCTAGTGTCTTAAAACATTTTTTCATGAATTTGGTGACACAGTAATTGTGAGTTCAATCCCTGGCTTGGACAGTGTGTACTTGGACTCAGTGGAAATGATGCAAGTAATAATTGATTAGTACTAAATAAAAAGAAGACAAGCTATCCTGAGACATGGTCAGTAAAATGAGAACCTATCCCTGCAGATTAAATAAAGGATTAATTTTGAAATTCCCTGAAGGTTACCCAGATCAACATGCACCTGATGAAGGCCATAATGCACAACAGTTGAAACATTGTAAAAATAACATCATAGATGAGGACAATAGTTCAAGTCTAAATAATGCAGTTTATTTTACTTTTTTTTTTAAATGCAGTTCAGCATGAATGTGAGTTAGGTACAGTATGTTATAATGTGAGAGTATTTTTTTTTTTTTCAAATTAATTTTTAATTAAAGTTTCTACTACAGCCACTAAGAGACGTGGGGTTAGAGTGTATTAGAGAATATGAGGAAAAGAAAAACATAATTTAAGCCGAGAGAAACAATAAAAGAAAAGAAATTAAGAAGAAAGACAATAACAATTGTCATTATATTTAAATTTTCAAAGATTGAAGTAGACTGGGAAGAAAAAAGCCAGAAGAGAGTTCCACAATCAAGAAGTGTGAGCGAAGAAGCTGTTACGGTTTTCATCTAGCCATTTCAACAAAGATCTAGCTGCCAATCTAGTACTGGTCTTAAATTTGTAAAGTCAAGGTACCAAAGAGGAAAGTTCTTCAGAACAATTACTATGAAAATATTTCTAGAAAAGTCACAAGCAAGTGACTGAAGCCAAGATGCCAGGTCATTCTTTTTTGTATTTTATCAAGAATCTCTGAATGTAACAGGAGCACCAGATGTGGCAACAATATTCAAAGCATGGATGAATAGAATAAATAAATGTGTAAGATAGATTCTGGTGATAAAAATTGTCTAGCACGACACAGTGAAGCAACTTTCTTAGCAGCAGACCTAGCAATTGATTCGATATAATCTTTCCACTTCATATCAACGAAAAACACTAATCTGGAAAGGTGCAATGAATCAATATAGATATTGATAATAAATATATGTTTTTTTCCCTCATCAGTACCACAACCCTGAGTTTTATGCATAATGCAAATGCGTCTGGTTCTGACTGAAAGCTGACTGTTGCATAATAATAATAAATATAAAACAATATTAAAATAATATATATTTAAAATGTATATTTATTATTAATATAAATTAGAACTTTGTTATTACACATCAACAACTATTTTATTAGTACCACCATTCAATGTGTGATATATATATATATATATATATATATATATATATATATATATATATGTCAGCTGTCAATATTCCTCATAACACCCTTGAGTGCTTAGCCTTGGGGGCAGGTAGAATGGTGATCAATATGTTTTAGTGGACTCAGCAGTTTTCAATCAGCTTGTGTGAATCGTCTTCAAGACGCAAGAGCAAGATCTAAAAGGCCAGTCAATCTAACAGTGATCTCATCCCACAATCCTTACTCTTGCTCCATATGTGGCCTTCTTTGTAAATCACTAGCAGGTATTAGTGCCACTTAAGATTATTGCACAAAATTTCCTAACTGAATCAATTAAATTGTCACATCCTCATACGTCAAAACCGACGGGAGAGTCCATTATATATATATATATATATATATATATATATATATATATATATATATACATAAGATAGGATAAGGAACAAATAAGAAATGTTTATGAATTTAACATGTTTTTGATTTTATTTTTGCTTCATCAAAAATGCTTCAGAAATAAATTATGGAATTACTGGGACTTTCTCTTTCATAATTCATTTTCAAAACATTTCCAATTTGTTTCTCATCCTACCATTCTATCAGATTTTAATCCATATTTGATCCCAATTCATATATATATATATATATATATATATATATATATATATATATATATATATATATATATATAAGGGCTGGTGCAAGTGTCTTGTGCCCTCTCCCCAATCTATGATATGGAGCACTCTACACTTTTCAAAAGGTAAGATTCATATAAAATACAAATTTTATTGTAACCTAATTATGTACAATAAGGGATCATATACAATATCGGTGAACAATTCAACAAGAAAAATTGAAAATTAATACAATGTATCTGAATATAAATTACAGACATGTCATAATAGATCATTCCATCTTAAATAAATCAACAAAATTTTGTGGCAATTTTTAATGTCAATTTTTGCTTGTTTTACTTTTAACTCAATGTATAGATTGTTTTATTTATGTATCTAGAGTTATAGGAATGTTTTTATTTTCCAAATATGGTCAGCACATTGTGGTCGTGTTCATATTTGATGTTCTTGAATATTGACTTTTTCTTTTTTAATATTAATGCTTCCATTATTTCTAACCTTGTTTTTACATGTGGATGAGGCTAAAATATTTGTATTATCTACGAGTATGTTGTGGATGGAGTTTGGTAGGTCTGCGTGCATATTTAAATGTGACCTAATTGAGCTATGGTCAGAGAAATATAATATGACTCTTCTTGTTAGGCATTTTGTAGTTTATCCAACATAATTATTTATGAATTTCATTTGATCAGGAACACAGTTCTTAAGGGACATGTGGATTAGTAAATTATTTTTTTTTAGTTTTTAATGACACTCAATTGAAATGAACAAGCAATGACTGAACAATAGTAAATAAAAATAAGAACTAGTCGAGCTACCTGTGTAGCTGAAATATAGGGTACAGTTCAGAATTCTCTGTAGGTTACCCAGATCAATATACACCTGAGGAAGGCCAGAGAGCACAACTGCTGAAATGTTGTAAAGACAATAGTCCGAATGTAAATAGTGTAAATAATGATAACTCCTTATCCCTGAAATTCATTCCTTGTAGGTTAACCAGCTCAATATACACCTGATGAAGGCCAGAATACATAATGCGCGAAAAGTTGTGATAACAACAACAAAGATAGGGACAATAGTCCGAATGTAAATAGTGTAAATAATGATAACTCCTCATCCCAGAAATTCAGACGAAAATGATGATGTTGTGTGTGTATGTTGAGATTATTTTCCTCAAACATTTTATGGCTTTATCGATTGTTGAGCCTTGATTTCTAATTTTCATTCATCCTTTTCCAAAACTCTTCACCAATTATAGTCAAGTAGAAACTATCAACTATTTCCTTATAAGGAAACATTCAGCATTCACTGACCGAGCAGCCAGTGCTACTTGTGGTTGGAATTTATAAAATCTTTCTATTAAAGCAAATTTTCAGTAAAATAGGTTTCACAAGTCCAATATCATTGCTCATTCCAATATTGATTGAAGTTCTATTGCTAAACTTTTATTTATAATAGTGTGGACTGTCAACATATTGATTATATCATTCTTTTAAATTCAACTTCCATTCACTATTCATTTTAGTTGTTGCGGCTGTTGAAAGTTCTCAGGTGATGTTTTTTCTGTTATTCAATAGTGTCAATCCACAAGTTTGAAATACAGTTCAGTTTATTACATTCACTTGGGAGAGATAGGAATCTATAACTTCACCCTAACAGCTGTGGGTTAAATAGTACAAACTTGTATCTGGAAAATTCAAAAAATTGTTCATGCAACGTTAACTCACAAAGATATGGAAATAAAGAATTATACTTTCAATCCCTAAAATATGTTTTTGCTTTAAAAAAAACACAAACAGCTGACAAACCATAAAAAATGAATCAACCAATCAAAAACCATGAGATTCAAAAAAGGATGGTCTTCGCTAAGACCTATATGGATCTATAGTATTTAGTATATTTACTTTCATCTTCATTTTTTATTAGATAAAGCATAGTCAGCCATTATTATTAATTTTTAAATAGTATTTACTTTCATCTTCATTTTTTATTAAATGAAGCAATGTCAGCCATTATTATTAATTATTGACTAGCATTTACTTTCCTCTTCATTTTTTATTAGATGAAGCATTGTCAGCCATTATTATTAATTATTGACTAGTATTTACTTTCATCTTTATTTTTTATTGGATGAAGAATAGTCAGCCATTATTATTAATTATTGACTAGCATTTACTTTCCTCTTTATTTTTTATTAGATGAAGCATTGTCAGCCATTATTATTAATTATTGACTAGTATTTACTTTCGTCTTTATTTTTTATTAGATGAAGCATTGTCAGCCATTATTATTAATTATTGACTAGTATTTACTTTCATCTTTATTTTTTATTAGATGAAGCATTGTCAGCCATTATTATTAATTATTGACTAGTATTTACTTTCATCTTCATTTTTTATTAGATGAAGCATTGTCAGCCATTATTATTAATTATTGACTAGTATTTACTTTCATCTTCATTTTTTATTAGATGAAGCATTGTCAGCCATTATTATTAATTATTGACTAGTATTTACTTTCATCTTTATTTTTTATTAGATGAAGCATTGTCAGCCATTATTATTAAATATTGACTAGTATTTACCTTCCTCTTCATTTTTTATTAAATGAAGCATTGTCAGCAATTATTATTAATTTCTGGCTAGTATTTACTTTCATCTTCATTTTTTATTAGATGAAGCATTTTCAGCCATTATTATTAATTATTGAGTAGTATTTACTTTCATCTTTTTTTTTTATTAAATGAAGAATTGTCAGCCATTATTATTAATTTTTGGCTAGTATTTACTTTCATCTTTTTTTTTATTAAATGAAGCATTGTCAGCCATTATTATTAATTTTTGGCTATTATTTACTTTCATCTTCATATTTTATTAGATGAAGCATTGTCAGCCATTATTATTAATTATTGACTAGTATTTACTTTCGTCTTTATTTTTTATTAGATGAAGCATTGTCAGCCATTATTATTAATTATTGACTAGTATTTACTTTCATCTTTATTTTTTATTAGATGAAGCATTGTCAGCCATTATTATTAATTATTGACTAGTATTTACTTTCATCTTCATTTTTTATTAGATGAAGCATTGTCAGCCATTATTATTAATTATTGACTAGTATTTACTTTCATCTTCATTTTTTATTAGATGAAGCATTGTCAGCCATTATTATTAATTATTGACTAGTATTTACTTTCATCTTTATTTTTTATTAGATGAAGCATTGTCAGCCATTATTATTAATTATTGACTAGTATTTACCTTCCTCTTCATTTTTTATTAAATGAAGCATTGTCAGCCATTATTATTAATTTCTGGCTAGTATTTACTTTCATCTTCATTTTTTATTAGATGAAGCATTTTCAGCCATTATTATTAATTATTGAGTAGTATTTACTTTCATCTTTTTTTTTTATTAAATGAAGAATTGTCAGCCATTATTATTAATTTTTGGCTAGTATTTACCTTCATCTTTTTTTTATTAAATGAAGCATTGTCAGCCATTATTATTAATTTTTGGCTATTATTTACTTTCATCTTCATTTTTTATTAGATGAAGCATTGTCAGCCATTATTATTAATTATTGACTAGTATTTACTTCCATCTTCATTTTTTATTAGATGAAGCATTGTCAGCCATTATTATTAATTATTGACTAGTATTTACTTTCATCTTTATTTTTTATTAGATGAAGCATTGTCAGCCATTATTATTAATTATTGTCTAGTATTTACTTTCCTCTTTATTTTTTATTAGATGAAGCATTGTCAGCCATTATTATTAATTATTGACTAGCATTTACTTTCCTCTTCATTTTTTATTAGATGAAGCATTGTCAACCATTATTATTTTTTTTTGACTAGGATTTACTTTCCTCTTCATTTTTTATTAGATGAAGAATTGTCAGCCATTATTATTAATTATTGACTAGTATTTACTTTCCTCTTCATTTTTTATTAGATGAATCATTGTCAGCCATTATTATTAATTATTGACTAGTATTTACTTTCCTCTTCATTTTTTATTAGATGAAGAATAGTCAGCCATTATTATTAATTATTGACTAGTATTTACTTTCCTCTTCATTTTTTATTAGATGAAGCATTGTCAACCATTATTATTAATTTTTGACTAGTATTTACTTTCCTCTTCATTTTTTATTAGATGAAGCATTGTCAACCATTATTATTAATTATTGACTAGTATTTACTTTCATCTTTATTTTTTATTAGATGAAGAATAGTCAGCCATTATTATTAATTATTGACTAGTATTTACTTTCATCTTTATCTTTTATTAAATGAAGCATTGTCAACCATTATTATTAATTTTTGACTAGTATTTACTTTCCTCTTCATTTTTTATTAGATGAAGCATTGTCAGCCATTATTATTAATTATTGACTAGTATTTACTTTCATCTTTATTTTTTATTAGATGAAGCATTGTCAGCCATTATTATTAATTATTGACTAGTATTTACTTTCATCTTTATTTTTTATTAGATGAAGCATTGTCAGCCATTATTATTAATTATTGACTAGTATTTACTTTCATCTTCATTTTTTATTAGATGAAGCATTGTCAGCCATTATTATTAATTATTGACTAGGATTTACTTTCCTCTTTATTTTTTATTAGATGAATCATTGTCAGCCATTATTATTAATTTTTGAATAGTATTTACTTCCATCTTCATTTTTTATTAGATAAAGGATTGTCAATCATTATTATTAATTATTCACTAGTATTTACTTTCATCTTTATTTTTTATTAAATGAAGCATTATCAGCCATTATTATTAATTATTGACTAGTATTTACTTACATCTTCATTTTCTATTAAATGAAGCATTGTGAGCCATTATTATTAATTATTGACTAGTATTTACTTTCCTCTTCATTTTTTATTAGATGAAGCATTGTCAACCATTATTATTAATTTTTGACTAGTATTTACTTTCATCTTCATTTTTTATTAGATGAAGCATTGTCAACCATTATTATTAATTATTGACTAGTATTTACTTTCATCTTTATTTTTTATTAGATGAAGAATAGTCAGCCATTATTATTAATTATTGACTAGTATTTACTTTCATCTTTATCTTTTATTAAATGAAGCATTGTCAACCATTATTATTAATTTTTGACTAGTATTTACTTTCCTCTTCATTTTTTATTAGATGAAGCATTGTCAGCCATTATTATTAATTATTGACTAGTATTTACTTTCATCTTTATTTTTTATTAGATGAAGCATTGTCAGCCATTATTATTAATTATTGACTAGTATTTACTTTCATCTTTATTTTTTATTAGATGAAGCATTGTCAGCCATTATTATTAATTATTGACTAGTATTTACTTTCATCTTCATTTTTTATTAGATGAAGCATTGTCAGTCATTATTATTAATTATTGACTAGTATTTACTTTCATCTTTATTTTTTATTAGATGAAGCATTGTCAGCCATTATTATTAATTATTGACTAGTATTTACTTTCCTCTTCATTTTTTATTAGATGAAGCATTGTCAGCCATTATTATTAATTATTGACTAGGATTTACTTTCCTCTTTATTTTTTATTAGATGAAGCATTGTCAGCCATTATTATTAATTATTGACTAGTATTTACTTTCGTCTTTATTTTTTATTAGATGAAGCATTGTCAGCCATTATTATTAATTTTTGGCTAGTATTTATTTTCATCTTTTTTTTTATTAAATGAAGCATTGTCAGCCATTATTATTAATTTTTGGCTATTATTTACTTTCATCTTCATTTTTTATTAGATGAAGCATTGTCAGCCATTATTATTAATTATTGACTAGGATTTACTTTCATCTTTATTTTTTATTAGAGGAATCATTGTCAGCCATTATTATTAATTTTTGAATACTATTTACTTCCATCTTCATTTTTTATTAGATAAAGGATTGTCAATCATTATTATTAATTATTCACTAGTATTTACTTTCATCTTTATTTTTTATTAAATGAAGCATTATCAGCCATTATTATTAATTATTGACTAGTATTTACTTACATCTTCATTTTCTATTAAATGAAGCATTGTGAGCCATTATATTTAATTGACTAGTATTTACTTTCATCTTCATTTTATATTAGCTGAAGCATTGTCAGCCATTATTATTAAATATTTTCTAGTATTTACTTTCATCTTCATTTTTATTAAATGAAGCATTGTCAGCAATTATAATTAATTTTTGACTAGGATTTACTTTCCTCTTCATTTTTTATTAGAGGAAGCATTGTCAGCCGTTACTATTAATTTTTGAATAGTATTTACTTTCCTCTTCATTTTTTATTAGAGGAAGCAATGTCAGACATTATTATTAATTATTGGCTAGTATTTACTTTCATCTTTTTTTTTATTCAAGGAAGCATTGTCAGCCATTATTATTAATTTTTGGCTATTATTTACTTTCATCTTCATTTTTTATTAGATGAAGCATTGTCAGCCATTATTATTAATTATTGACTAGTATTTACTTTCCTCTTTATTTTTTATTAGATGAAGCATTGTCAGCCATTATTATTAATTATTGACTAGTATTTACTTTCATCTTTTTTTTTTATTAAATGAAGCATTGTCAGCCATTATTATTAATTTTTGGCTAGTATTTACTTTCATCTTTTTTTTTTATTAAATGAAGCATTGTCAGCCATTATTATTAATTTTTGGCTATTATTTACTTTCATCTTCATTTTTTATTAGATGAAGCATTGTCAGCCATTATTATTAATTATTGACTAGTATTTACTTTCCTCTTTATTTTTTATTAGATGAATCATTGTCAGCCATTATTATTAATTTTTGAATAGTATTTACTTTCATCTTCATTTTTTATTAGATAAAGGATTGTCAGCCATTATTATTAATTATTCACTAGTATTTACTTTCATCTTTATTTTTTATTAGACGAAGCATAGTCAGCAATTATTATTAATTTTTGAAAAGTATTTACTTTCCTCTTCATTTTTTATTAAATGAAGCATTATCAGCCATTATTATGAATTATTGACTAGTATTTACTTACATCTTCATTTTCTATTAAATGAAGCATTGTGAGCCATTATATTTAATTGACTAGTATTTACTTTCATCTTCATTTTATATTAGCTGAAGCATTGTCAGCCATTATTATTAAATATTGCCTAGTATTTACTTTCATCTTCATTTTTATTAAATGAAGCATTGTCAGCAATTATAATTAATTTTTGACTAGGATTTACTTTCCTCTTCATTTTTTATTAGAGGAAGCAATGTCAGCCATTATTATTAATTATTAACTAGTATTTACTTTCCTCTTCATTTTTTATTAGATGAAGCATTGTCGGCCATTATTATTAATTATTGACTAGCATTTACTTTCCTCTTCATTTTTTATTAGATGAAGCATTGTCAACCATTATTATTATTTTTTGACTAGGATTTACTTTCCTCTTCATTTTTTATTAGATGAAGAATTGTCAGCCATTATTATTAATTATTGACTAGTATTTACTTTCCTCTTCATTTTTTATTAGATGAAGCATTGTCAGCCATTATTATTAATTATTGACTAGCATTTACGTTCCTCTTCATTTTTTATTAGATGAAGCATTGTCAACCATTATTATTAATTTTTGACTAGTATTTACTTTCCTCTTCATTTTTTATTAGATGAAGAATAGTCAGCCATTATTATTAATTATTGACTAGTATTCACTTTCCTCTTCATTTTTTATTAGATGAAGCCTTGTCAACCATTATTATTAATTTTTGACTAGTATTTACTTTCCTCTTCATTTTTTATTAGATGAAGCATTGTCAGCCATTATTATTAATGATTGACTAGGATTTACTTTGCTCTTTATTTTTTATTAGATGAATCATTGTCAGCAATTATTATTAATTTTTTAAAAGTATTTACTTTCCTCTTCATTTTTTATTAAATGAAGCATTATCAGCCATTATTATTAATTATTGACTAGTATTTACTTACATCTTCATTTTCTATTAAATGAAGCATTGTGAGCCATTATATTTAATTGACTAGTATTTACTTTCATCTTCATTTTATATTAGCTGAAGCATTGTCAGCCATTATTATTAAATATTGTCTAGTATTTACTTTCATCTTCATTTTTATTAAATGAAGCATTGTCAGCAATTATAATTAATTTTTGACTAGGATTTACTTTCCTCTTTATTTTTTATTAGAGGAAGCATTGTCAGCCATTACTATTAATTTTTGGCTATTATTTACTTTCATCTTCATTTTTTATTAGATGAAGCATTGTCAGCCATTATTATTAATTATTGACTAGTATTTACTTTCATCTTTATTTTTTATTAAATGAAGCATTGTCAGCCATTATTATTAATTTTTGGCTAGTATTTACTTTCATCTTCATTTTTTATTAGATGAAGCATTGTCAGCCATTATTATTAATTATTGACTAGTATTTACTTTCCTCTTTATTTTTTATTAGATGAAGCATTGTCGGCCATTATTATTAATTATTGACTAGCCTTTACGTTTCTCTTCATTTTTTATTAGATGAAGCATTGTCAACCATTATTATTATTTTTTGACTAGGATTTACTTTCCTCTTCATTTTTTATTAGATGAAGAATAGTCAGCCATTATTATTAATTATTGACTAGTATTTACTTTCCTCTTCATTTTTTATTAGATGAAGCATTGTCAGCCATTATTATTAATTATTGACTAGCATTTACGTTCCTCTTCATTTTTTATTAGATGAAGCATTGTCAACCATTATTATTAATTTTTGACTAGTATTTACTTTCCTCTTCATTTTTTATTAGATGAAGAATAGTCAGCCATTATTATTAATTATTGACTAGTATTCACTTTCCTCTTCATTTTTTATTAGATGAAGCCTTGTCAACCATTATTATTAATTTTTGACTAGTATTTACTTTCCACTTCATTTTTTATTAGATGAAGCATTGTCAGCCATTATTATTAATGATTGACTAGGATTTACTTTCCTCTTTATTTTTTATTAGATGAATCATTGTCAGCAATTATTATTAATTTTTTAAAAGTATTTACTTTCCTCTTCATTTTTTATTAAATGAAGCATTATCAGCCATTATTATGAATTATTGACTAGTATTTACTTACATCTTCATTTTCTATTAAATGAAGCATTGTGAGCCATTATATTTAATTGACTAGTATTTACTTTCATCTTCATTTTATATTAGCTGAAGCATTGTCAGCCATTATTATTAAATATTGTCTAGTATTTACTTTCATCTTCATTTTTATTAAATGAAGCATTGTCAGCAATTATAATTAATTTTTGACTAGGATTTACTTTCCTCTTCATTTTTTATTAGAGGAAGCATTGTCAGCCATTACTATTAATTTTTGAATAGTATTTACTTTCCTCTTCATTTTTTATTAGAGGAAGCAATGTCAGCCATTATTATTAATTTTTGACTAGTATTTACTTTCATCTTTATTTTTTATTAGATGAAGCATTGTCAGCAATTATAATGAATAGTATTTACTTTCCTCTTCATTTTTTATTAGAGGAAGCAATGTCAGCCATTATTATTAATTTTTGACTAGTATTTACTTTCATCTTTATTTTTTATTAGATGAAGCATTGTCAGCAATTATAATTAATTATTGACTAGTATTTACTTTCATCTTTATTTTTTATTACTTGAAGCATTGTCAGCAATTATAACTAATTTTTGACTAGTATTTACTTTCATCTTCATTTTTTATTAGATGAAGCATTGTCAACAATTATAATTAATTATTGACTAGTATTTACTTTCATCATTATTTTTTATTAGATGAAGCATTGTCAGCCATTATTATTAATTATTCACTAGTATTTACTTTCATCTTTATTTTTTCTTAGACGAAGCATTGTCAGCCATTATTATTAATTGTTGACTTGTATTTACTTTCCTCTTCATTTTTTATTAGATGAAGTATTGTCAGCCATTATTATTAATTATTGACTAGGATTTACTTTTAACTTTGTTTTTTAGTCAGCGATGGATCAGAAATAAAAGTTGAACTCTCAGACAGAGAAATGTCAAAATTTGGAAACAGATGTGTTAGTGTTTATACATGTGTTTTTTAATTCTTTGAGTGATGAGTTATTATATTGAGATGGTGGTAACGAACTGTTTCATCATCAACTTGTACTCCATCAATGTATTTATATCTGTCAGATAAAAACATCTTTTTGCTTGATTCACTACATGCTTCTCATAACAACTTCAACTTGATTCGCCAAACCAAACACTAACTGGCATCCCCACTTATACACCTTGGCCCTCAGCCAAACAGAAATGGCAGGAGGTGACACCATAGTGCGTGCAGTCTTCCTTTTACTATGCAACCATCAATAATACTCAAAATGATTTTGGGATTCACTATGTTAATGAAGTCAGATTCGTCCTGAAATTAGCTATCATTTGCTCATATTATTACAAGCAAAAATTATGCATCATTTTATTTGGTATATTGAATGTTATCAAAGAAAAAAAAATGATTCCAATTTTTTCTCTGCCAGGCTTCCCAACTATCACGATGGTTGCCAGGTTATTTCCACTAGTCACATTCATTTAAGCATAACACCTCACACATTTGAGTTGGAGGTGGCATGAATTTTTTAAAAATGTTCCAAACTAAATCTGCAAACATACCTATCATCAATTAGTTAAACATTTACAGTTTTTAGAAGCTGTTTATATCAAAGTTCACTAACCGACTTTGTGCAGGCAGAAAGAGAACTATCTTCGGTCCTCTATCTCATGGTTGGATCTTGAATCATTCTTTTTATAAGGTACTTATTTACACTAATTTATTTGTTTTTTAGCAATAAATTTATTTTAGTCTTGGCTCTTTATTTAAACCCCCCCCCCCCCGTGTCTACCTTTTGCTCTTTCACCATTGTCTCTCTAGCAAATGTTAAATAATAGTTTAGCAGACTTTTTAGGGGGAATTGTATCTCTGCTCTGATTTCTTCAGGTTGACCTTTGGGATCAGATACAGGGCAAAATAAGGAAGTCAATTTTGATTGGCTGAATAAGCATGGCAATAGTAGAGATATACAAAGGTTTTTCATGGAATTGGTTCTTACACATCAAGCAATGTAAACGTGACTTTCATGTCTGGAAACTGCTCCCCAGTGAAGGGAGAGAGTGACCCCACTAGCTAGTTAGAAGACCAACATTAATAAACTAACTAAGTTAAAATTCCCTGTGTTGAAGTTCTTTCCATCTTGAATCAAAACAACTAGTGATCACCAGCCATGAAAGAAGAATGACTATGATTATGATGAAATCGATACCGTTGCACAAGACCTCTCCAGAACAAAGGGGACCTATGCAACACAAATCTTTCTGAAGAAACGTTTGATAAACAGCTCTCTTTAAAAGAATGTGTTCTCTCATTTTCAAAGCCATATATATATTTATATATATATATATATATATATATATATATATATATATATATATATATATATATATATATATAGTGTATTGGGGCAGAATATCATTATTCAAACATATATTGTTAAATATAACAGATAACGAATGTCTATTATGTTTGATTATGAGCCGTGCTAAACTCTATATATTTACTTTAATTTTGGGTGAAACCTGTTCAACATTTGGATATTTTTTTATTATGCTGTTCCTTGATCTAAGCTTTCAGCTCACATGAGCCATCATCAGAGTTGTTGTATGGACATTTCAACAAAGATATTCACCATCAAAGATGATATTCTGTTATGTCAACATAGAAGATTGCTATGCGACAATAATGGTTGCAGAATAGCAGATGCAGGTCATAAAATCATGATGCGATTCAATGATGTCATACCACATGAAAGAGTGAAATATTAACAACTGAATCATATGTCTAGATGCAATGTAATGTGTTGTGACTAGTTTGAAATGTAATTTTGTTGAATGTCGGTTGCTTTGTTTTAATGAAGATGGCCTCCAATATCTGAAGGTTCTTTTTACTGTGTGTTTTATGTGTAAGTATTGTTGTGTTATCACATAAAACCTTTTTCTGTTTATGATCAAGAAAATGGACTAACCTTTGAATGTTGGATCAGAAGAGATGATAAAATCCTTAAAAGAACTTTGCCAAGACTAGCTAGAAGATAAAATCTTGTTGCAGAAGCTTGAACATTTAGAATACAAAAAGTTCTGCAATTTCATCTTTCAGAAAAAGCCAGATCATTTAAATATGGAAAAGAAATTACAAATGTTAAACGAAACTTTTAGCAACAAAAATTCTTTATTCGATACAAAGTGCTTGCACCCAGGGGCTGGATTGCCCTTTAAGAAAAATAGCACATAGGACAACACAGAAATTGTTATATGACATTGTTGTACTTGTCTGAGGAAATAAGTCACATATGATTAACATTTGAGTCTCACAAGGACCATTAGAAATGGGGATATGACTGACCCACATTGCATCTTTATTGCAATTCTGATTGGTTAATAAGGGAATGGGATAAGGGAGATAATGAGGTTTGTATTTACTCAATACGTCATACCTTCACTTTTGAATAAGTTAGTATTGCTAATTAACTTTATAGGATTTAATTTTTGTGAACAATCCCCGGAGGGTCGACTGCCCTTCTGTTCATTTGGCTGTATTCTGGACAGATGCATGTGATTCAGTAATGTGCTGGCTTTTTGATTACACGACTACTTCTGGTCAGACTTCTGTTAGAATCGGGTCATAACTCATTTGACAGTGGCTGTTCAGCTGCAACTGGTTTTTCAGGCTAGGTTCCTAGGGCATTGGTGTTGTTTTAGATTGGAACTGATGATCAGCCTCTCTTGATGGTCATATGTACCTTCAATTCCTTCTATATTGATTTCCAGCTGGCATTTCCACAATGTACATCCTCAGCTGATTTCTTTTTTCTTTGGACTATTTACCAACAATCCATGCTAGCACCAAGGTCTTTAAGTGCTTAGGGCCCCTATGCATTTATTAGAATCTGGTCGTAACTCATTTGACAGTGGCTGTTCAGCTGCAACTGGTTTTTCAGGCTGGGTTCCTAGGGCATTGGTGTTGTTTTAGATTGGAACTGATGATCAGCCTCTCTTGATGGTCATATGTACCTTCAATTCCTTCTATATTGATTTCCAGCTGGCATTTCCACAATGTACATCCTCAGCTGATTTCTTTTTTCTTTGCACTATTTACCAACAATCCATGCTAGCACCAAGGTCTTTAAGTGCTTAGGGCCCCTATGCATCTATTAGAATCTGGTCGTAACTCATTTGACAGTGGCTGTTCAGCTGCAACTGGTTTTTCAGGCTGGGTTCCTAGGGCATTGGTGTTGTTTTAGATTGGAACTGATGATCAGCCTCTCTTGATGGTCATATGTACCTTCAATTCCTTCTATATTGATTTCCAGCTGGCATTTCCACAATTTACATCCTCAGCTCATTTCTTTTTTCTTTGGACTATTTTCCAACAATCCATGCTAGCACCAAGGTCTTTAAGTGCTTAGGGCCCCTATGCATCTATTAGAATCTGGTCGTAACTCATTTGACAGTGGCTGTTCAGCTGCAACTGGTTTTTCAGGCTAGGTTCCTAGGGCATTGGTGTTGTTTTAGATTGGAACTGATGATCAGCCTCTCTTGATGGTCATATGTACCTTCAATTCCTTCTATATTGATTTCCAGCTGGCATTTCCACAATGTACATCCTCAGCTGATTTCTTTTTTCTTTGGACTATTTACCAACAATCCATGCTAGCACCAAGGTCTTTAAGTGCTTAGGGCCCCTATGCATCTATTAGAATCTGGTCGTAACTCATTTGACAGTGGCTGTTCAGCTGCAACTGGTTTTTCAGGCTGGGTTCCTAGGGCATTGGTGTTGTTTTAGATTGGAACTGATGATCAGCCTATCTTGATGGTCATATGTACCTTCAATTCCTTCTATATTGATTTCCAGCTGGCATTTCCACAATGTACATCCTCAGCTGATTTCTTTTTTCTTTGCACTATTTACCAACAATCCATGCTAGCACCAAGGTCTTTAAGTGCTTAGGGCCCCTATGCATCTATTAGAATCTGGTCGTAACTCATTTGACAGTGGCTGTTCGGCTGCAACTGGTTTTTCAGGCTGGGTTCCTAGGGCATTCGTGTTCTTGTAGATTGGAACTGATGATCAGCCTCCCTTGATGGTCATATGTACCTTCAATTCCTTCTATATTGATTTCCAGATGGCATTTCCACAATGTACATCCTCAGCTGATTTCTTTTTTCTTTGCACTATTTACCAACAATCCATGCTAGCACCAAGGTCTTTAAGTGCTTAGGGCCCCTATGCATCTATTAGAATCTGGTCGTAACTCATTTGACAGTGGCTGTTCAGCTGCAACTGGTTTTTCAGGCTGGGTTCCTAGGGCATTGGTGTTGTTTTAGATTGGAACTGATGATCAGCCTCTCTTGATGGTCATATGTACCTTCAATTCCTTCTATATTGATTTCCAGCTGGCATTTCCACAATTTACATCCTCAGCTCATTTCTTTTTTCTTTGGACTATTTTCCAACAATCCATGCTAGCACCAAGGTCTTTAAGTGCTTAGGGCCCCTATGCATCTATTAGAATCTGGTCGTAACTCATTTGACAGTGGCTGTTCAGCTGCAACTGGTTTTTCAGGCTGGGTTCCTAGGGCATTGGTGTTGTTGTAGATTGGAACTGATGATCAGCCTCTCTTGATGGTCATATGTACCTTCAATTCCTTCTATATTGATTTCCAGCTGGCATTTCCACAATGTACATCCTCAGCTGATTTCTTTTTTCTTTGCACTATTTACGAACAATCCATGCTAGCACTAAGGTCTTTAAGTGCTTAGGGCCCCTATGCATCTATTAGAATCTGGTCGTAACTCATTTGACAGTGGCTGTTCGGCTGCAACTGTTTTTTCAGGCTGGGTTCCTAGGGCATTGGTGTTCTTTTGGTTGGAACTGATGATCAGGTTCTCTTGATGGTCATATGTACCTTCAATTCCTTCTATATTGATTTCCAGCTGGCATTTCCACAATGTACATCCTCAGCTGATTTCTTTTTTCTTTGCACTATTTACCAACAATCCATGCTAGCACCAAGGTCTTTAAGTGCTTAGGGCCCCTATGCATCTATTAGAATCTGGTCATAACTCATTTGACAGTGGCAGTTCAGCTGCAACTGGTTTTTCTGGCTGGGTTCCTAGGGCATTGGTGTTGTTTTAGATTGGAACTGATGATCAGCCTCTCTTGATGGTCATATGTACCTTCAATTCCTTCTATATTGATTTCCAGCTGGCATTTCCACAATGTACATCCTCAGCTGATTTCTTTTTTCTTTGCACTATTTACCAACAATCCATGCTAGCACCAAGGTCTTTAAGTGCTTAGGGCCCCTATGCATCTATTAGAATCTGGTCATAACTCATTTGACAGTGGCAGTTCAGCTGCAACTGGTTTTTCTGGCTGGGTTCCTAGGGCATTGGTGTTGTTTTAGATTGGAACTGATGATCAGCCTCTCTTGATGGTCATATGTACCTTCAATTCCTTCTATATTGATTTCCAGCTGGCATTTCCACAATGTACATCCTCAGCTGATTTCTTTTTTCTTTGCACTATTTACCAACAATCCATGCTAGCACCAAGGTCTTTAAGTGCTTAGGGCCCCTATGCATCTATTAGAATCTGGTCATAACTCATTTGACAGTGGCAGTTCAGCTGCAACTGTTTTTTCAGGCTGGGTTCCTAGGGCATTGGTGTTGTTTTAGATTGGAACTGATGATCAGCCTCTCTTGATGGTCATATGTACCTTCAATTCCTTCTATATTGATTTCCAGCTGGCATTTCCACAATGTACATCCTCAGCTGATTTCTTTTTTCTTTGCACTATTTACCAACAATCCATGCTAGCACCAAGGTCTTTAAGTGCTTAGGGCCCCTATGCATCTATTAGAATCTGGTCATAACTCATTTGACAGTGGCAGTTCAGCTGCAACTGGTTTTTCTGGCTGGGTTCCTAGGGCATTGGTGTTGTTTTAGATTGGAACTGATGATCAGCCTCTCTTGATGGTCATATGTACCTTCAATTCCTTCTATATTGATTTCCAGCTGGCATTTCCACAATGTACATCCTCAGCTGATTTCTTTTTTCTTTGCACTATTTACCAACAATCCATGCTAGCACCAAGGTCTTTAAGTGCTTAGGGCCCCTATGCATCTATTAGAATCTGGTCGTAACTCATTTGACAGTGGCTGTTCAGCTGCAACTGGTTTTTCAGGCTGGGTTCCTAGGGCATTGGTGTTGTTTTAGATTGGAACTGATGATCAGCCTCTCTTGATGGTCATATGTACCTTCAATTCCTTCTATATTGATTTCCAGCTGGCATTTCCACAATGTACATCCTCAGCTGATTTCTTTTTTCTTTGCACTATTTACCAACAATCCATGCTAGCACCAAGGTCTTTAAGTGCTTAGGGCCCCTATGCATCTATTAGAATCTGGTCGTAACTCATTTGACAATGGCTGTTCAGCTGCAACTGGTTTTTCAGGCTGTGTTCCTAGGGCATTGGTGTTGTTTTAGGTTGGAACTGATGATCAGCCTCTCTTGATGGTCATATGTACCTTCAATTCCTTCTATATTGATTTCCAGCGGGCATTTCTACAATGTACATCCTCAGCTGATTTCTTTTTTCTTTGCACTATTTACCAACAATCCATGCTAGCACCAAGGTCTTATGTGCTTAGGGCCCCTATGCATCTATTAGAATCTGGTCGTAACTCATTTGACAGTGGCTGTTCAGCTGCAACTGGTTTTTCAGGCTGGGTTCCTAGGGCATTGGTGTTGTTGTAGATTGGAACTGATGATCAGCCTCTCTTGATGGGCATATGTACCTTCAATTCCTTCTATATTGATTTCCAGCTGGCATTTCCACAATGTACATCCTCAGCTGATTTCTTTTTTCTTTGCACTATTTACCAACAATCCATGCTAGCACCAAGGTCTTTAAGTGCTTAGGGCCCCTATGCATCTATTAGAATCTGATCATAACTCATTTGACAATGGCTGTTCAGCTGCAACTGGTTTTTCAGGCTGGGTTCCCAGTGCATTGGTGTTGTTGTAGATTGGAACTGATGATCAGCCTCTCTTGATGGTCATATGTACCTTCAATTCCTTCTATATTGATTTCCAGCTGGCATTTCCACAATGTACATCCTCAGCTGATTTCTTTTTTCTTTGCACTATTTACCAACAATCCATGCTAGCACCAAGGTCTTTAAGTGCTTAGGGCCCCTATGCATCTATTAGAATCTGGTCATAACTCATTTGACAGTGGCAGTTCAGCTGCAACTGGTTTTTCTGGCTGGGTTCCTAGGGCATTGGTGTTGTTTTAGATTGGAACTGATGATCAGCCTCTCTTGATGGTCATATGTACCTTCAATTCCTTCTATATTGATTTCCAGCTGGCATTTCCACAATGTACATCCTCAGCTGATTTCTTTTTTCTTTGCACTATTTACCAACAATCCATGCTAGCACCAAGGTCTTTAAGTGCTTAGGGCCCCTATGCATCTATTAGAATCTGGTCGTAACTCATTTGACAGTGGCTGTTCAGCTGCAACTGGTTTTTCAGGCTGGGTTCCTAGGGCATTGGTGTTGTTTTAGATTGGAACTGATGATCAGCCTCTCTTGATGGTCATATGTACCTTCAATTCCTTCTATATTGATTTCCAGCTGGCATTTCCACAATGTACATCCTCAGCTGATTTCTTTTTTCTTTGCACTATTTACCAACAATCCATGCTAGCACCAAAGTCTTTAAGTGCTTAGGGCCCCTATGCATCTATTAGAATCTGGTCGTAACTCATTTGACAGTGGCTGTTCAGCTGCAACTGGTTTTTCAGGCTGGGTTCCTAGGGCATTGGTGTTGTTTTAGGTTGGAACTGATGATCAGCCTCTCTTGATGGTCATATGTACCTTCAATTCCTTCTCTATTGATTTCCAGCTGGCATTTCCACAATGTACATCCTCAGCTGATTTCTTTTTTCTTTGCACTATTTACCAACAATCCATGCTAGCACCAAGGTCTTTAAGTGCTTAGGGCCCCTATGCATCTATTAGAATCTGGTCGTAACTCATTTGACAGTGGCTGTTCAGCTGCAACTGGTTTTTCAGGCTGGGTTCCTAGGGCATTGGTGTTGTTTTAGATTGGCATTGATGATCAGCCTCTCTTGATGGTCATATGTACCTTCAATTCCTTCTATATTGATTTCCAGCTGGCATTTCCACAATGTACATCCTCAGCTGATTTCCTTTTTCTTTGCACTATTTACCAACAATCCATGCTAGCACCAAAGTCTTTAAGTGCTTAGGGCCCCTATGCATCTATTAGAATCTGGTCATAACTCATTTGACAGTGGCTGTTCAGCTGCAACCGGTTTTTCAGGCTGGGTTCCTAGGGCATTGGTGTTGTTGTAGATTGGAACTGATGATCAGCCTCTCTTGATGGGCATATGTACCTTCAATTCCTTCTATATTGATTTCCAGCTGGCATTTCCACAATGTACATCCTCAGCTGATTTCTTTTTTCTTTGCACTATTTACCAACAATCCATGCTAGCACCAAGGTCTTTAAGTGCTTAGGGCCCCTATGCATCTATTAGAATCTGGTCGTAACTCATTTGACAGTGGCTGTTCAGCTGCAACTGGTTTTTCAGGCTGTGTTCCTAGGGCATTGGTGTTGTTTTAGGTTGGAACTGATGATCAGCCTCTCTTGATGGTCATATGTACCTTCAATTCCTTCTATATTGATTTCCAGCGGGCATTTCTACAATGTACATCCTCAGCTGATTTCTTTTTTCTTTGCACTATTTACCAACAATCCATGCTAGCACCAAGGTCTTATGTGCTTAGGGCCCCTATGCATCTATTAGAATCTGGTCGTAACTCATTTGACAGTGGCTGTTCAGCTGCAACTGGTTTTTCAGGCTGGGTTCCTAGGGCATTGGTGTTGTTTTAGGTTGGAACTGATGATCAGCCTCTCTTGATGGGCATATGTACCTTCAATTCCTTCTATATTGATTTCCAGCTGGCATTTCCACAATGTACATCCTCAGCTGATTTCTTTTTTCTTTGCACTATTTACCAACAATCCATGCTAGCACCAAGGTCTTTAAGTGCTTAGGGCCCCTATGCATCTATTAGAATCTGATCATAACTCATTTGACAATGGCTGTTCAGCTGCAACTGGTTTTTCAGGCTGGGTTCCCAGTGCATTGGTGTTGTTGTAGATTGGAACTGATGATCAGCCTCTCTTGATGGTCATATGTACCTTCAATTCCTTCTATATTGATTTCCAGCTGGCATTTCCACAATGTACATCCTCAGCTGATTTCTTTTTTCTTTGCACTATTTACCAACAATCCATGCTAGCACCAAGGTCTTTAAGTGCTTAGGGCCCCTATGCATCTATTAGAATCTGGTCATAACTCATTTGACAGTGGCAGTTCAGCTGCAACTGGTTTTTCTGGCTGGGTTCCTAGGGCATTGGTGTTGTTTTAGATTGGAACTGATGATCAGCCTCTCTTG
Source organism: Acanthosepion esculentum (assembly GCA_964036315.1). NCBI lineage: Eukaryota > Metazoa > Mollusca > Cephalopoda > Sepiida > Sepiidae > Acanthosepion > Acanthosepion esculentum. The sequence goes on along the minus strand of OZ038508.1, from coordinate 90,502,341 downwards.
ATGGTCATATGTACCTTCAATTCCTTCTATATTGATTTCCAGCTGGCATTTCCACAATGTACATCCTCAGCTGATTTCTTTTTTCTTTGCACTATTTACCAACAATCCATGCTAGCACCAAGGTCTTTAAGTGCTTAGGGCCCCTATGCATCTATTAGAATCTGGTCGTAACTCATTTGACAGTGGCTGTTCAGCTGCAACTGGTTTTTCAGGCTGGGTTCCTAGGGCATTGGTGTTGTTTTAGATTGGAACTGATGATCAGCCTCTCTTGATGGTCATATGTACCTTCAATTCCTTCTATATTGATTTCCAGCTGGCATTTCCACAATGTACATCCTCAGCTGATTTCTTTTTTCTTTGCACTATTTACCAACAATCCATGCTAGCACCAAAGTCTTTAAGTGCTTAGGGCCCCTATGCATATATTAGAATCTGGTCGTAACTCATTTGACAGTGGCTGTTCAGCTGCAACTGGTTTTTCAGGCTGGGTTCCTAGGGCATTGGTGTTGTTTTAGGTTGGAACTGATGATCAGCCTCTCTTGATGGTCATATGTACCTTCAATTCCTTCTCTATTGATTTCCAGCTGGCATTTCCACAATGTACATCCTCAGCTGATTTCTTTTTTCTTTGCACTATTTACCAACAATCCATGCTAGCACCAAAGTCTTTAAGTGCTTAGGGCCCCTATGCATCTATTAGAATCTGGTCGTAACTCATTTGACAGTGGCTGTTCAGCTGCAACTGGTTTTTCAGGCTGGGTTCCTAGGGCATTGGTGTTGTTTTAGATTGGAACTGATGATCAGCCTCTCTTGATGGTCATATGTACCTTCAATTCCTTCTATATTGATTTCCAGCTGGCATTTCCACAATGTACATCCTCAGCTGATTTCTTTTTTCTTTGCACTATTTACCAACAATCCATGCTAGCACCAAAGTCTTTAAGTGCTTAGGGCCCCTATGCATCTATTAGAATCTGGTCGTAACTCATTTGACAGTGGCTGTTCAGCTGCAACTGGTTTTTCAGGCTGGGTTCCTAGGGCATTGGTGTTGTTTTAGATTGGAACTGATGATCAGCCTCTCTTGATGGTCATATGTACCTTCAATTCCTTCTATATTGATTTCCAGCTGGCATTTCCACAATGTACATCCTCAGCTGATTTCTTTTTTCTTTGCACTATTTACCAACAATCCATGCTAGCACCAAAGTCTTTAAGTGCTTAGGGCCCCTATGCATCTATTAGAATCTGGTCGTAACTCATTTGACAGTGGCTGTTCAGCTGCAACTGGTTTTTCAGGCTGGGTTCCTAGGGCATTGGTGTTGTTTTAGATTGGAACTGATGATCAGCCTCTCTTGATGGTCATATGTACCTTCAATTCCTTCTCTATTGATTTCCAGCTGGCATTTCCACAATGTACATCCTCAGCTGATTTCTTTTTTCTTTGCACTATTTACCAACAATCCATGCTAGCACCAAGGTCTTTAAGTGCTTAGGGCCCCTATGCATCTATTAGAATCTGGTCGTAACTCATTTGACAGTGGCTGTTCAGCTGCAACTGGTTTTTCAGGCTGGGTTCCTAGGGCATTGGTGTTGTTTTAGATTGGCATTGATGATCAGCCTCTCTTGATGGTCATATGTACCTTCAATTCCTTCTATATTGATTTCCAGCTGGCATTTCCACAATGTACATCCTCAGCTGATTTCCTTTTTCTTTGCACTATTTACCAACAATCCATGCTAGCACCAAAGTCTTTAAGTGCTTAGAGCCCCTATGCATCTATTAGAATCTGGTCGTAACTCATTTGACAGTGGCTGTTCAGCTGCAACCGGTTTTTCAGGCTGGGTTCCTAGGGCATTGGTGTTGTTGTAGATTGGAACTGATGATCAGCCTCTCTTGATGGTCATATGTACCTTCAATTCCTTCTATATTGATTTCCAGCTGGCATTTCCACAATGTACATCCTCAGCTGATTTCTTTTTTCTTTGCACTATTTACCAACAATCCATGCTAGCACCAAGGTCTTTAAGTGCTTAGGGCCCCTATGCATCTATTAGAATCTGATCATAACTCATTTGACAATGGCTGTTCAGCTGCAACTGGTTTTTCAGGCTGTGTTCCTAGGGCATTGGTGTTGTTTTAGGTTGGAACTGATGATCAGCCTCTCTTGATGGTCATATGTACCTTCAATTCCTTCTATATTGATTTCCAGCGGGCATTTCTACAATGTACATCCTCAGCTGATTTCTTTTTTCTTTGCACTATTTACCAACAATCCATGCTAGCACCAAGGTCTTATGTGCTTAGGGCCCCTATGCATCTATTAGAATCTGGTCGTAACTCATTTGACAGTGGCTGTTCAGCTGCAACTGGTTTTTCAGGCTGGGTTCCTAGGGCATTGGTGTTGTTTTAGGTTGGAACTGATGATCAGCCTCTCTTGATGGGCATATGTACCTTCAATTCCTTCTATATTGATTTCCAGCTGGCATTTCCACAATGTACATCCTCAGCTGATTTCTTTTTTCTTTGCACTATTTACCAACAATCCATGCTAGCACCAAGGTCTTTAAGTGCTTAGGGCCCCTATGCATCTATTAGAATCTGATCATAACTCATTTGACAATGGCTGTTCAGCTGCAACTGGTTTTTCAGGCTGGGTTCCCAGTGCATTGGTGTTGTTGTAGATTGGAACTGATGATCAGCCTCTCTTGATGGTCATATGTACCTTCAATTCCTTCTATATTGATTTCCAGCTGGCATTTCCACAATGTACATCCTCAGCTGATTTCTTTTTTCTTTGCACAATTTACCAACAATCCATGCTAGCACCAAGGTCTTTAAGTGCTTAGGGCCCCTATGCATCTATTAGAATCTGGTCATAACTCATTTGACAGTGGCAGTTCAGCTGCAACTGGTTTTTCTGGCTGGGTTCCTAGGGCATTGGTGTTGTTTTAGATTGGAACTGATGATCAGCCTCTCTTGATGGTCATATGTACCTTCAATTCCTTCTATATTGATTTCCAGCTGGCATTTCCACAATGTACATCCTCAGCTGATTTCTTTTTTCTTTGCACTATTTACCAACAATCCATGCTAGCACCAAGGTCTTTAAGTGCTTAGGGCCCCTATGCATCTATTAGAATCTGGTCGTAACTCATTTGACAGTGGCTGTTCAGCTGCAACTGGTTTTTCAGGCTGGGTTCCTAGGGCATTGGTGTTGTTTTAGATTGGAACTGATGATCAGCCTCTCTTGATGGTCATATGTACCTTCAATTCCTTCTATATTGATTTCCAGCTGGCATTTCCACAATGTACATCCTCAGCTGATTTCTTTTTTCTTTGCACTATTTACCAACAATCCATGCTAGCACCAAGGTCTTTAAGTGCTTAGGGCCCCTATGCATCTATTAGAATCTGGTCATAACTCATTTGACAGTGGCAGTTCAGCTGCAACTGGTTTTTCTGGCTGGGTTCCTAGGGCATTGGTGTTGTTTTAGATTGGAACTGATGATCAGCCTCTCTTGATGGTCATATGTACCTTCAATTCCTTCTATATTGATTTCCAGCTGGCATTTCCACAATGTACATCCTCAGCTGATTTCTTTTTTCTTTGCACTATTTACCAACAATCCATGCTAGCACCAAAGTCTTTAAGTGCTTAGGGCCCCTATGCATATATTAGAATCTGGTTGTAACTCATTTGACAGTGGCTGTTCAGCTGCAACTGGTTTTTCAGGCTGGGTTCCTAGGGCATTGGTGTTGTTTTAGGTTGGAACTGATGATCAGCCTCTCTTGATGGTCATATGTACCTTCAATTCCTTCTATATTGATTTCCAGCTGGCATTTCCACAATGTACATCCTCAGCTGATTTCTTTTTTCTTTGCACTATTTACCAACAATCCATGCTAGCACCAAGGTCTTTAAGTGCTTAGGGCCCCTATGCATCTATTAGAATCTGGTCGTAACTCATTTGACAGTGGCTGTTCAGCTGCAACTGGTTTTTCAGGCTGGGTTCCTAGGGCATTGGTGTTGTTTTAGATTGGAACTGATGATCAGCCTCTCTTGATGGTCATATGTACCTTCAATTCCTTCTATATTGATTTCCAGCTGGCATTTCCACAATGTACATCCTCAGCTGATTTCTTTTTTCTTTGCACTATTTACCAACAATCCATGCTAGCACCAAGGTCTTTAAGTGCTTAGGGCCCCTATGCATCTATTAGAATCTGGTCGTAACTCATTTGACAGTGGCTGTTCAGCTGCAACTGGTTTTTCAGGCTGGGTTCCTAGGGCATTGGTGTTGTTTTAGATTGGAACTGATGATCAGCCTCTCTTGATGGTCATATGTACCTTCAATTCCTTCTATATTGATTTCCAGCTGGCATTTCCACAATGTACATCCTCAGCTGATTTCTTTTTTCTTTGCACTATTTACCAACAATCCATGCTAGCACCAAGGTCTTTAAGTGCTTAGGGCCCCTATGCATCTATTAGAATCTGGTCGTAACTCATTTGACAGTGGCTGTTCAGCTGCAACTGGTTTTTCAGGCTGTGTTCCTAGGGCATTGGTGTTGTTTTAGATTGGAACTGATGATCAGCCTCTCTTGATGGTCATATGTACCTTCAATTCCTTCTATATTGATTTCCAGCTGGCATTTCCACAATGTACATCCTCAGCTGATTTCTTTTTTCTTTGCACTATTTACCAACAATCCATGCTAGCACCAAGGTCTTTAAGTGCTTAGGGCCCCTATGCATCTATTAGAATCTGGTCGTAACTCATTTGACAGTGGCTGTTCAGCTGCAACTGGTTTTTCAGGCTGGGTTCCTAGGGCATTGGTGTTGTTTTAGATTGGAACTGATGATCAGCCTCTCTTGATGGTCATATGTACCTTCAATTCCTTCTATATTGATTTCCAGCTGGCATTTCCACAATGTACATCCTCAGCTGATTTCTTTTTTCTTTGCACTATTTACCAACAATCCATGCTAGCACCAAAGTCTTTAAGTGCTTAGGGCCCCTATGCATATATTAGAATCTGGTTGTAACTCATTTGACAGTGGCTGTTCAGCTGCAACTGGTTTTTCAGGCTGGGTTCCTAGGGCATTGGTGTTGTTTTAGGTTGGAACTGATGATCAGCCTCTCTTGATGGTCATATGTACCTTCAATTCCTTCTATATTGATTTCCAGCTGGCATTTCCACAATGTACATCCTCAGCTGATTTCTTTTTTCTTTGCACTATTTACCAACAATCCATGCTAGCACCAAGGTCTTTAAGTGCTTAGGGCCCCTATGCATCTATTAGAATCTGGTCGTAACTCATTTGACAGTGGCTGTTCAGCTGCAACTGGTTTTTCAGGCTGGGTTCCTAGGGCATTGGTGTTGTTTTAGATTGGAACTGATGATCAGCCTCTCTTGATGGTCATATGTACCTTCAATTCCTTCTATATTGATTTCCAGCTGGCATTTCCACAATGTACATCCTCAGCTGATTTCTTTTTTCTTTGCACTATTTACCAACAATCCATGCTAGCACCAAAGTCTTTAAGTGCTTAGGGCCCCTATGCATATATTAGAATCTGGTTGTAACTCATTTGACAGTGGCTGTTCAGCTGCAACTGGTTTTTCAGGCTGGGTTCCTAGGGCATTGGTGTTGTTTTAGGTTGGAACTGATGATCAGCCTCTCTTGATGGTCATATGTACCTTCAATTCCTTCTATATTGATTTCCAGCTGGCATTTCCACAATGTACATCCTCAGCTGATTTCTTTTTTCTTTGCACTATTTACCAACAATCCATGCTAGCACCAAGGTCTTTAAGTGCTTAGGGCCCCTATGCATCTATTAGAATCTGGTCGTAACTCATTTGACAGTGGCTGTTCAGCTGCAACTGGTTTTTCAGGCTGGGTTCCTAGGGCATTGGTGTTGTTTTAGATTGGAACTGATGATCAGCCTCTCTTGATGGTCATATGTACCTTCAATTCCTTCTATATTGATTTCCAGCTGGCATTTCCACAATGTACATCCTCAGCTGATTTCTTTTTTCTTTGCACTATTTACCAACAATCCATGCTAGCACCAAGGTCTTTAAGTGCTTAGGGCCCCTATGCATCTATTAGAATCTGGTCGTAACTCATTTGACAGTGGCTGTTCAGCTGCAACTGGTTTTTCAGGCTGGGTTCCTAGGGCATTGGTGTTGTTTTAGATTGGAACTGATGATCAGCCTCTCTTGATGGTCATATGTACCTTCAATTCCTTCTATATTGATTTCCAGCTGGCATTTCCACAATGTACATCCTCAGCTGATTTCTTTTTTCTTTGCACTATTTACCAACAATCCATGCTAGCACCAAGGTCTTTAAGTGCTTAGGGCCCCTATGCATCTATTAGAATCTGGTCGTAACTCATTTGACAGTGGCTGTTCAGCTGCAACTGGTTTTTCAGGCTGTGTTCCTAGGGCATTGGTGTTGTTTTAGATTGGAACTGATGATCAGCCTCTCTTGATGGTCATATGTACCTTCAATTCCTTCTATATTGATTTCCAGCTGGCATTTCCACAATGTACATCCTCAGCTGATTTCTTTTTTCTTTGCACTATTTACCAACAATCCATGCTAGCACCAAGGTCTTTAAGTGCTTAGGGCCCCTATGCATCTATTAGAATCTGGTCGTAACTCATTTGACAGTGGCTGTTCAGCTGCAACTGGTTTTTCAGGCTGGGTTCCTAGGGCATTGGTGTTGTTTTAGATTGGAACTGATGATCAGCCTCTCTTGATGGTCATATGTACCTTCAATTCCTTCTATATTGATTTCCAGCTGGCATTTCCACAATGTACATCCTCAGCTGATTTCTTTTTTCTTTGCACTATTTACCAACAATCCATGCTAGCACCAAAGTCTTTAAGTGCTTAGGGCCCCTATGCATATATTAGAATCTGGTTGTAACTCATTTGACAGTGGCTGTTCAGCTGCAACTGGTTTTTCAGGCTGGGTTCCTAGGGCATTGGTGTTGTTTTAGGTTGGAACTGATGATCAGCCTCTCTTGATGGTCATATGTACCTTCAATTCCTTCTATATTGATTTCCAGCTGGCATTTCCACAATGTACATCCTCAGCTGATTTCTTTTTTCTTTGCACTATTTACCAACAATCCATGCTAGCACCAAGGTCTTTAAGTGCTTAGGGCCCCTATGCATCTATTAGAATCTGGTCGTAACTCATTTGACAGTGGCTGTTCAGCTGCAACTGGTTTTTCAGGCTGGGTTCCTAGGGCATTGGTGTTGTTTTAGATTGGAACTGATGATCAGCCTCTCTTGATGGTCATATGTACCTTCAATTCCTTCTATATTGATTTCCAGCTGGCATTTCCACAATGTACATCCTCAGCTGATTTCTTTTTTCTTTGCACTATTTACCAACAATCCATGCTAGCACCAAAGTCTTTAAGTGCTTAGGGCCCCTATGCATATATTAGAATCTGGTTGTAACTCATTTGACAGTGGCTGTTCAGCTGCAACTGGTTTTTCAGGCTGGGTTCCTAGGGCATTGGTGTTGTTTTAGGTTGGAACTGATGATCAGCCTCTCTTGATGGTCATATGTACCTTCAATTCCTTCTATATTGATTTCCAGCTGGCATTTCCACAATGTACATCCTCAGCTGATTTCTTTTTTCTTTGCACTATTTACCAACAATCCATGCTAGCACCAAGGTCTTTAAGTGCTTAGGGCCCCTATGCATCTATTAGAATCTGGTCGTAACTCATTTGACAGTGGCTGTTCAGCTGCAACTGGTTTTTCAGGCTGGGTTCCTAGGGCATTGGTGTTGTTTTAGATTGGAACTGATGATCAGCCTCTCTTGATGGTCATATGTACCTTCAATTCCTTCTATATTGATTTCCAGCTGGCATTTCCACAATGTACATCCTCAGCTGATTTCTTTTTTCTTTGCACTATTTACCAACAATCCATGCTAGCACCAAAGTCTTTAAGTGCTTAGGGCCCCTATGCATATATTAGAATCTGGTTGTAACTCATTTGACAGTGGCTGTTCAGCTGCAACTGGTTTTTCAGGCTGGGTTCCTAGGGCATTGGTGTTGTTTTAGGTTGGAACTGATGATCAGCCTCTCTTGATGGTCATATGTACCTTCAATTCCTTCTATATTGATTTCCAGCTGGCATTTCCACAATGTACATCCTCAGCTGATTTCTTTTTTCTTTGCACTATTTACCAACAATCCATGCTAGCACCAAGGTCTTTAAGTGCTTAGGGCCCCTATGCATCTATTAGAATCTGGTCGTAACTCATTTGACAGTGGCTGTTCAGCTGCAACTGGTTTTTCAGGCTGGGTTCCTAGGGCATTGGTGTTGTTTTAGATTGGCATTGATGATCAGCCTCTCTTGATGGTCATATGTACCTTCAATTCCTTCTATATTGATTTCCAGCTGGCATTTCCACAATGTACATCCTCAGCTGATTTCCTTTTTCTTTGCACTATTTACCAACAATCCATGCTAGCACCAAGGTCTTTAAGTGCTTAGGGCCCCTATGCATCTATTAGAATCTGATCATAACTCATTTGACAATGGCTGTTCAGCTGCAACTGGTTTTTCAGGCTGTGTTCCTAGGGCATTGGTGTTGTTGTAGATTGGAACTGATGATCAGCCTCTCTTGATGGTCATATGTACCTTCAATTCCTTCTATATTGATTTCCAGCGGGCATTTCTACAATGTACATCCTCAGCTGATTTCTTTTTTCTTTGCACTATTTACCAACAATCCATGCTAGCACCAAGGTCTTATGTGCTTAGGGCCCCTATGCATCTATTAGAATCTGGTCGTAACTCATTTGACAGTGGCTGTTCAGCTGCAACTGGTTTTTCAGGCTGGGTTCCTAGGGCATTGGTGTTGTTTTAGGTTGGAACTGATGATCAGCCTCTCTTGATGGGCATATGTACCTTCAATTCCTTCTATATTGATTTCCAGCTGGCATTTCCACAATGTACATCCTCAGCTGATTTCTTTTTTCTTTGCACTATTTACCAACAATCCATGCTAGCACCAAGGTCTTTAAGTGCTTAGGGCCCCTATGCATCTATTAGAATCTGATCATAACTCATTTGACAGTGGCAGTTCAGCTGCAACTGGTTTTTCTGGCTGGGTTCCTAGGGCATTGGTGTTGTTTTAGATTGGAACTGATGATCAGCCTCTCTTGATGGTCATATGTACCTTCAATTCCTTCTATATTGATTTCCAGCTGGCATTACCACAATGTACATCCTCAGCTGATTTCTTTTTTCTTTGCACTATTTACCAACAATCCATGCTAGCACCAAGGTCTTTAAGTGCTTAGGGCCCCTATGCATCTATTAGAATCTGGTCGTAACTCATTTGACAGTGGCTGTTCAGCTGCAACTGGTTTTTCAGGCTGGGTTCCTAGGGCATTGGTGTTGTTTTAGATTGGAACTGATGATCAGCCTCTCTTGATGGTCATATGTACCTTCAATTCCTTCTATATTGATTTCCAGCTGGCATTTCCACAATGTACATCCTCAGCTGATTTCTTTTTTCTTTGCACTATTTACCAACAATCCATGCTAGCACCAAAGTCTTTAAGTGCTTAGGGCCCCTATGCATATATTAGAATCTGGTCGTAACTCATTTGACAGTGGCTGTTCAGCTGCAACTGGTTTTTCAGGCTGGGTTCCTAGGGCATTGGTGTTGTTTTAGGTTGGAACTGATGATCAGCCTCTCTTGATGGTCATATGTACCTTCAATTCCTTCTCTATTGATTTCCAGCTGGCATTTCCACAATGTACATCCTCAGCTGATTTCTTTTTTCTTTGCACTATTTACCAACAATCCATGCTAGCACCAAGGTCTTTAAGTGCTTAGGGCCCCTATGCATCTATTAGAATCTGGTCGTAACTCATTTGACAGTGGCTGTTCAGCTGCAACTGGTTTTTCAGGCTGGGTTCCTAGGGCATTGGTGTTGTTTTAGATTGGCATTGATGATCAGCCTCTCTTGATGGTCATATGTACCTTCAATTCCTTCTATATTGATTTCCAGCTGGCATTTCCACAATGTACATCCTCAGCTGATTTCCTTTTTCTTTGCACTATTTACCAACAATCCATGCTAGCACCAAAGTCTTTAAGTGCTTAGAGCCCCTATGCATCTATTAGAATCTGGTCGTAACTCATTTGACAGTGGCTGTTCAGCTGCAACCGGTTTTTCAGGCTGGGTTCCTAGGGCATTGGTGTTGTTTTAGGTTGGAACTGATGATCAGCCTCTCTTGATGGTCATATGTACCTTCAATTCCTTCTATATTGATTTCCAGCGGGCATTTCTACAATGTACATCCTCAGCTGATTTCTTTTTTCTTTGCACTATTTACCAACAATCCATGCTAGCACCAAGGTCTTTAAGTGCTTAGGGCCCCTATGCATCTATTAGAATCTGATCATAACTCATTTGACAATGGCTGTTCAGCTGCAACTGGTTTTTCAGGCTGGGTTCCCAGTGCATTGGTGTTGTTGTAGATTGGAACTGATGATCAGCCTCTCTTGATGGTCATATGTACCTTCAATTCCTTCTATATTGATTTCCAGCTGGCATTTCCACAATGTACATCCTCAGCTGATTTCTTTTTTCTTTGCACTATTTACCAACAATCCATGCTAGCACCAAGGTCTTTAAGTGCTTAGGGCCCCTATGCATCTATTAGAATCTGGTCATAACTCATTTGACAGTGGCTGTTCAGCTGCAACTGGTTTTTCAGGCTGGGTTCCTAGGGCATTGGTGTTGTTGTAGATTGGGACTGATGATCAGCCTCTCTTGATGGTCATATGTACCTTCAATTCCTTCTATATTGATTTCCAGCTGGCATTTCCACAATGTACATCCTCAGCTGATTTCCTTTTTCTTTGCACTATTTACCAACAATCCATGCTAGCACCAAGGTCTTTAAGTGCTTAGGGCCCCTATGCATCTATTAGAATCTGATCATAACTCATTTGACAATGGCTGTTCAGCTGCAACTGGTTTTTCAGGCTGGGTTCCTAGGGCATTGGTGTTGTTTTAGGTTGGAACTGATGATCAGCCTCTCTTGATGGGCATATGTACCTTCAATTCCTTCTATATTGATTTCTAGCTGGCATTTCCACAATGTACATCCTCAGCTGATTTCTTTTTTCTTTGCACTATTTACCAACAATCCATGCTAGCACCAAGGTCTTTAAGTGCTTAGGGCCCCTATGCATCTATTAGAATCTGATCATAACTCATTTGACAATGGCTGTTCAGCTGCAACTGGTTTTTCAGGCTGGGTTCCTAGGGCATTGGTGTTGTTTTAGATTGGAACTGATGATCAGCCTCTCTTGATGGTCATATGTACCTTCAATTCCTTCTATATTGATTTCCAGCTGGCATTTCCACAATGTACATCCTCAGCTGATTTCTTTTTTCTTTGCACTATTTACCAACAATCCATGCTAGCACCAAGGTCTTTAAGTGCTTAGGGCCCCTATGCATCTATTAGAATCTGATCATAACTCATTTGACAATGGCTGTTCAGCTGCAACTGGTTTTTCAGGCTGGGTTCCTAGGGCATTGGTGTTGTTTTAGGTTGGAACTGATGATCAGCCTCTCTTGATGGGCATATGTACCTTCAATTCCTTCTATATTGATTTCTAGCTGGCATTTCCACAATGTACATCCTCAGCTGATTTCTTTTTTCTTTGCACTATTTACCAACAATCCATGCTAGCACCAAGGTCTTTAAGTGCTTAGGGCCCCTATGCATCTATTAGAATCTGGTCATAACTCATTTGACTGTGGCAGTTCAGCTGCAACTGGTTTTTCAGGCTGTGTTCCTAGGGCATTGGTGTTGTTGTAGATTGGAACTGATGATCAGACTCTCTTGATGGTCATATGTACCTTCAATTCCTTCTATATTGATTTCCAGCTGGCATTTCCACAATGTACATCCTCAGCTGATTTCTTTTTTCTTTGCACTATTTACCAACAACCCATGCTAGCACCAAGGTCTTTAAGTGCTTAGGGCCCTTATGCATCTATTAGAATCTGGTCGTAACTCATTTGACAGTGGCTGTTCAGCTGCAACTGGTTTTTCAGGCTGGGTTCCTAGGGCATTGGTGTTGTTTTAGATTGGAACTGATGATCAGCCTCTCTTGATGGTCATATGTACCTTCAATTCCTTCTATATTGATTTCCAGCTGGCATTTCCACAATGTACATCCTCAGCTGATTTCTTTTTTCTTTGCACTATTTACCAACAATCCATGCTAGCACCAAGGTCTTTAAGTGCTTAGGGCCCCTATGCATCTATTAGAATCTGATCATAACTCATTTGACAATGGCTGTTCAGCTGCAACTGGTTTTTCAGGCTGGGTTCCTAGGGCATTGGTGTTGTTTTAGGTTGGAACTGATGATCAGCCTCTCTTGATGGGCATATGTACCTTCAATTCCTTCTATATTGATTTCTAGCTGGCATTTCCACAATGTACATCCTCAGCTGATTTCTTTTTTCTTTGCACTATTTACCAACAATCCATGCTAGCACCAAGGTCTTTAAGTGCTTAGGGCCCCTATGCATCTATTAGAATCTGGTCATAACTCATTTGACTGTGGCAGTTCAGCTGCAACTGGTTTTTCAGGCTGTGTTCCTAGGGCATTGGTGTTGTTGTAGATTGGAACTGATGATCAGACTCTCTTGATGGTCATATGTACCTTCAATTCCTTCTATATTGATTTCCAGCTGGCATTTCCACAATGTACATCCTCAGCTGATTTCTTTTTTCTTTGCACTATTTACCAACAACCCATGCTAGCACCAAGGTCTTTAAGTGCTTAGGGCCCTTATGCATCTATTAGAATCTGGTCGTAACTCATTTGACAGTGGCTGTTCAGCTGCAACCGGTTTTTCAGGCTGGGTTCCTAGGGCATTAGTGTTGTTTTAGGTTGGAACTGATGATCAGCCTCTCTTGATGGTCATATGTACCTTCAATTCCTTCTATATTGATTTCCAGCTGGCATTTCCACAATGTACATCCTCAGCTGATTTCTTTTTTCTTTGCACTATTTACCAACAATCCATGCTAGCACCAAGGTCTTTAAGTGCTTAGGGCCCCTATGCATCTATTAGAATATGATCATAACTCATTTGACAATGGCTGTTCAGCTGCAACTGGTTTTTCAGGCTGGGTTCCCAGTGCATTGGTGTTGTTGTAGATTGGAACTGATGATCAGCCTCTCTTGATGGGCATATGTACCTTCAATTCCTTCTATATTGATTTCCAGCTGGCATTTCCACAATGTACATCCTCAGCTGATTTCTTTTTTCTTTGCACTATTTACCAACAATCCATGCTAGCACCAAGGTCTTTAAGTGCTTAGGGCCCCTATGCATCTATTAGAATCTGATCATAACTCATTTGACAATGGCTGTTCAGCTGCAACTGGTTTTTCAGGCTGGGTTCCCAGTGCATTGGTGTTGTTGTAGATTGGAACTGATGATCAGCCTCTCTTGATGGTCATATGTACCTTCAATTCCTTCTATATTGATTTCCAGCTGGCATTTCCACAATGTACATCCTCAGCTGATTTCTTTTTTCTTTGCACTATTTACCAACAATCCATGCTAGCACCAAGGTCTTTAAGTGCTTAGGGCCCCTATGCATCTATTAGAATCTGGTCATAACTCATTTGACAGTGGCTGTTCAGCTGCAACTGGTTTTTCAGGCTGGGTTCCTAGGGCATTGGTGTTGTTGTAGATTGGAACTGATGATCAGCCTCTCTTGATGGCCATATGTACCTTCAATTCCTTCTATATTGATTTCCAGCTGGCATTTCCACAATGTACATCCTCAGCTGATTTCTTTTTTCTTTGCACTATTTACCAACAATCCATGCTAGCACCAAGGTCTTTAAGTGCTTAGGGCCCCTATGCATCTATTAGAATCTGATCATAACTCATTTGACAATGGCTGTTCAGCTGCAACTGGTTTTTCAGGCTGGGTTCCCAGTGCATTGGTGTTGTTGTAGATTGGAACTGATGATCAGCCTCTCTTGATGGTCATATGTACCTTCAATTCCTTCTATATTGATTTCCAGCTGGCATTTCCACAATGTACATCCTCAGCTGATTTCTTTTTTCTTTGCACTATTTACCAACAATCCATGCTAGCACCAAGGTCTTTAAGTGCTTAGGGCCCCTATGCATCTATTAGAATCTGGTCATAACTCATTTGACAGTGGCAGTTCAGCTGCAACTGGTTTTTCTGGCTGGGTTCCTAGGGCATTGGTGTTGTTTTAGATTGGAACTGATGATCAGCCTCTCTTGATGGTCATATGTACCTTCAATTCCTTCTATATTGATTTCCAGCTGGCATTTCCACAATGTACATCCTCAGCTGATTTCTTTTTTCTTTGCACTATTTACCAACAATCCATGCTAGCACCAAGGTCTTTAAGTGCTTAGGGCCCCTATGCATCTATTAGAATCTGGTCGTAACTCATTTGACAGTGGCTGTTCAGCTGCAACTGGTTTTTCAGGCTGGGTTCCTAGGGCATTGGTGTTGTTTTAGATTGGAACTGATGATCAGCCTCTCTTGATGGTCATATGTACCTTCAATTCCTTCTATATTGATTTCCAGCTGGCATTTCCACAATGTACATCCTCAGCTGATTTCTTTTTTCTTTGCACTATTTACCAACAATCCATGCTAGCACCAAAGTCTTTAAGTGCTTAGGGCCCCTATGCATATATTAGAATCTGGTCGTAACTCATTTGACAGTGGCTGTTCAGCTGCAACTGGTTTTTCAGGCTGTGTTCCTAGGGCATTGGTGTTGTTTTAGGTTGGAACTGATGATCAGCCTCACTTGATGGTCATATGTACCTTCAATTCCTTCTATATTGATTTCCAGCTGGCATTTCCACAATGTACATCCTCAGCTGATTTCTTTTTTCTTTGCACTATTTACCAACAATCCATGCTAGCACCAAGGTCTTTAAGTGCTTAGGGCCCCTATGCATCTATTAGAATCTGGTCGTAACTCATTTGACAGTGGCTGTTCAGCTGCAACTGGTTTTTCAGGCTGTGTTCCTAGGGCATTAGTGTTGTTGTAGATTGGAACTGATGATCAGACTCTCTTGATGGTCATATGTACCTTCAATTCCTTCTATATTGATTTCCAGCTGGCATTTCCACAATGTACATCCTCAGCTGATTTCTTTTTTCTTTGCACTATTTACCAACAACCCATGCTAGCACCAAGGTCTTTAAGTGCTTAGGGCCCTTATGCATCTATTAGAATCTGGTCGTAACTCATTTGACAGTGGCTGTTCAGCTGCAACCGGTTTTTCAGGCTGGGTTCCTAGGGCATTAGTGTTGTTTTAGGTTGGAACTGATGATCAGCCTCTCTTGATGGTCATATGTACCTTCAATTCCTTCTATATTGATTTCCAGCTGGCATTTCCACAATGTACATCCTCAGCTGATTTCTTTTTTCTTTGCACTATTTACCAACAATCCATGCTAGCACCAAGGTCTTTAAGTGCTTAGGGCCCCTATGCATCTATTAGAATATGATCATAACTCATTTGACAATGGCTGTTCAGCTGCAACTGGTTTTTCAGGCTGGGTTCCCAGTGCATTGGTGTTGTTGTAGATTGGAACTGATGATCAGCCTCTCTTGATGGGCATATGTACCTTCAATTCCTTCTATATTGATTTCCAGCTGGCATTTCCACAATGTACATCCTCAGCTGATTTCTTTTTTCTTTGCACTATTTACCAACAATCCATGCTAGCACCAAGGTCTTTAAGTGCTTAGGGCCCCTATGCATCTATTAGAATCTGATCATAACTCATTTGACAATGGCTGTTCAGCTGCAACTGGTTTTTCAGGCTGGGTTCCCAGTGCATTGGTGTTGTTGTAGATTGGAACTGATGATCAGCCTCTCTTGATGGTCATATGTACCTTCAATTCCTTCTATATTGATTTCCAGCTGGCATTTCCACAATGTACATCCTCAGCTGATTTCTTTTTTCTTTGCACTATTTACCAACAATCCATGCTAGCACCAAGGTCTTTAAGTGCTTAGGGCCCCTATGCATCTATTAGAATCTGGTCATAACTCATTTGACAGTGGCTGTTCAGCTGCAACTGGTTTTTCAGGCTGGGTTCCTAGGGCATTGGTGTTGTTGTAGATTGGAACTGATGATCAGCCTCTCTTGATGGCCATATGTACCTTCAATTCCTTCTATATTGATTTCCAGCTGGCATTTCCACAATGTACATCCTCAGCTGATTTCTTTTTTCTTTGCACTATTTACCAACAATCCATGCTAGCACCAAGGTCTTTAAGTGCTTAGGGCCCCTATGCATCTATTAGAATCTGATCATAACTCATTTGACAATGGCTGTTCAGCTGCAACTGGTTTTTCAGGCTGGGTTCCCAGTGCATTGGTGTTGTTGTAGATTGGAACTGATGATCAGCCTCTCTTGATGGTCATATGTACCTTCAATTCCTTCTATATTGATTTCCAGCTGGCATTTCCACAATGTACATCCTCAGCTGATTTCTTTTTTCTTTGCACTATTTACCAACAATCCATGCTAGCACCAAGGTCTTTAAGTGCTTAGGGCCCCTATGCATCTATTAGAATCTGGTCATAACTCATTTGACAGTGGCAGTTCAGCTGCAACTGGTTTTTCTGGCTGGGTTCCTAGGGCATTGGTGTTGTTTTAGATTGGAACTGATGATCAGCCTCTCTTGATGGTCATATGTACCTTCAATTCCTTCTATATTGATTTCCAGCTGGCATTTCCACAATGTACATCCTCAGCTGATTTCTTTTTTCTTTGCACTATTTACCAACAATCCATGCTAGCACCAAGGTCTTTAAGTGCTTAGGGCCCCTATGCATCTATTAGAATCTGGTCGTAACTCATTTGACAGTGGCTGTTCAGCTGCAACTGGTTTTTCAGGCTGGGTTCCTAGGGCATTGGTGTTGTTTTAGATTGGCATTGATGATCAGCCTCTCTTGATGGTCATATGTACCTTCAATTCCTTCTATATTGATTTCCAGCTGGCATTTCCACAATGTACATCCTCAGCTGATTTCCTTTTTCTTTGCACTATTTACCAACAATCCATGCTAGCACCAAAGTCTTTAAGTGCTTAGAGCCCCTATGCATCTATTAGAATCTGGTCGTAACTCATTTGACAGTGGCTGTTCAGCTGCAACCGGTTTTTCAGGCTGGGTTCCTAGGGCATTGGTGTTGTTTTAGGTTGGAACTGATGATCAGCCTCTCTTGATGGGCATATGTACCTTCAATTCCTTCTATATTGATTTCTAGCTGGCATTTCCACAATGTACATCCTCAGCTGATTTCTTTTTTCTTTGCACTATTTACCAACAATCCATGCTAGCACCAAGGTCTTTAAGTGCTTAGGGCCCCTATGCATCTATTAGAATCTGGTCATAACTCATTTGACTGTGGCAGTTCAGCTGCAACTGGTTTTTCAGGCTGTGTTCCTAGGGCATTGGTGTTGTTGTAGATTGGAACTGATGATCAGACTCTCTTGATGGTCATATGTACCTTCAATTCCTTCTATATTGATTTCCAGCTGGCATTTCCACAATGTACATCCTCAGCTGATTTCTTTTTTCTTTGCACTATTTACCAACAACCCATGCTAGCACCAAGGTCTTTAAGTGCTTAGGGCCCTTATGCATCTATTAGAATCTGGTCGTAACTCATTTGACAGTGGCTGTTCAGCTGCAACCGGTTTTTCAGGCTGGGTTCCTAGGGCATTAGTGTTGTTTTAGGTTGGAACTGATGATCAGCCTCTCTTGATGGTCATATGTACCTTCAATTCCTTCTATATTGATTTCCAGCGGGCATTTCTACAATGTACATCCTCAGCTGATTTCTTTTTTCTTTGCACTATTTACCAACAATCCATGCTAGCACCAAGGTCTTTAAGTGCTTAGGGCCCCAATGCATCTATTAGAATATGATCATAACTCATTTGACAATGGCTGTTCAGCTGCAACTGGTTTTTCAGGCTGGGTTCCCAGTGCATTGGTGTTGTTGTAGATTGGAACTGATGATCAGCCTCTCTTGATGGTCATATGTACCTTCAATTCCTTCTATATTGATTTCCAGCTGGCATTTCCACAATGTACATCCTCAGCTGATTTCTTTTTTCTTTACACTATTTACCAACAATCCATGCTAGCACCAAGGTCTTTAAGTGCTTAGGGCCCCTATGCATCTATTAGAATCTGGTCATAACTCATTTGACAGTGGCTGTTCAGCTGCAACTGGTTTTTCAGGCTGGGTTCCTAGGGCATTGGTGTTGTTTTAGATTGGAACTGATGATCAGCCTCTCTTGATGGCCATATGTACCTTCAATTCCTTCTATATTGATTTCCAGCTGGCATTTCCACAATGTACATCCTCAGCTGATTTCTTTTTTCTTTGCACTATTTACCAACAATCCATGCTAGCACCAAGGTCTTTAAGTGCTTAGGGCCCCTATGCATCTATTAGAATCTGGTCATAAATCATTTGACAGTGGCTGTTCAGCTGCAACTGGTTTTTCAGGCTGGGTTCCTAGGGCATTGGTGTTGTTGTAGATTGGAACTGATGATCAGCCTCTCTTGATGGCCATATGTACCTTCAATTCCTTCTATATTGATTTCCAGCTGGCATTTCCACAATGTACATCCTCAGCTGATTTCTTTTTTCTTTACACTATTTACCAACAATCCATGCTAGCACCAAGGTCTTTAAGTGCTTAGGGCCCCTATGCATCTATTAGAATCTGGTCATAACTCATTTGACAGTGGCTGTTCAGCTGCAACTGGTTTTTCAGGCTGGGTTCCTAGGGCATTGGTGTTGTTTTAGATTGGAACTGATGATCAGCCTCTCTTGATGGTCATATGTACCTTCAATTCCTTCTATATTGATTTCCAGCTGGCATTTCCACAATGTACATCCTCAGCTGATTTCTTTTTTCTTTGCACTATTTTCCAACAATCCATGCTAGCACCAATGTCTTTAAGTGCTTAGCGTCCCTATGCATCTATTAGAATCTGGTCATAAATCATTTGACAGTGGCTGTTCAGCTGCAACTGGTTTTTCAGGCTGGGTTCATAGGGCATTGGTGTTGTTGTAGATTGGAACTGATGATCAGCCTCTCTTGATGGCCATATGTACCTTCAATTCCTTCTATATTGATTTCCAGCTGGCATTTCCACAATGTACATCCTCAGCTGATTTCTTTTTTCTTTGCACTATTTACCAACAATCCATGCTAGCACCAAGGTCTTTAAGTGCTTAGGGCCCCTATGCATCTATTAGAATCTGATCATAAATCATTTGACAGTCGCTGTTCAGCTGCAACTGGTTTTTCAGGCTGGGTTCCTAGGGCATTGGTGTTGTTGTAGATTGGAACTGATGATCAGCCTCTCTTGATGGCCATATGTACCTTCAATTCCTTCTATATTGATTTCCAGCTGGCATTTCCACAATGTACATCCTCAGCTGATTTCTTTTTTCTTTGCACTATTTACCAACAATACATGCTAGCACCAAGGTCTTTAAGTGCTTAGGGCCCCTATGCATCTATTAGAATCTGGTCATAAATCATTTGACAGTGGCTGTTCAGCTGCAACTGGTTTTTCAGGCTGGGTTCCTAGGGCATTGGTGTTGTTTTAGATTGGAACTGATGATCAGCCTCTCTTGATGGCCATATGTACCTTCAATTCCTTCTATATTGATTTCCAGCTGGCATTTCCACAATGTACATCCTCAGCTGATTTCTTTTTTCTTTGCACTATTTACCAACAACCCATGCTAGCACCAAGGTCTTTAAGTGCTTAGGGCCCTTATGCATCTATTAGAATCTGGTCGTAACTCATTTGACAGTGGCTGTTCAGCAGCAACTGGTTTTTCAGGCTGGGTTCCTAGGGCATTGGTGTTGTTGTAGATTGGAACTGATGATCAGCCTCTCTTGATGGTCATATGTACCTTCAATTCCTTCTATATTGATTTCCAGCTGGCATTTCCACAATGTACATCCTCAGCTGATTTCCTTTTTCTTTGCACTATTTACCAACAATCCATGATAGCACCAAGGTCTTTAAGTGCTTAGGGCCCCTATGCATCTTTATCTGGCACTCCTTGAAACTAAAAAAAACAGTAGCAATGATTTTGTCACATTCTATGGTAAAATTAAGAAACAAGGCTTCTTGTATGTGTGTGTCCCATCAGGATATAGGTGATCATGGCTCTCCACAATTTCCTGTCCTTTGCAGCTCTTAATGAATTTGGTCTTTTTGTTATCCTATTCTACCATCTATTTGCTCAATGAAGTTTTCCTCCCTCTCTCTCGCCTTCAATATGTCCTGTAAGTATCAAATTTTCCAAGCCCTCTTTCCTCATTACATACCCTAGAAATATCAACTGCCTCTTCCTATTATTATGTATAAATTTCCTCTTTGTTTCCATTTTCTCTAAAACTTCATCCTTGCTCACATGTTCAGTCCATGGTATTCTCAGCATCCTTCTGTAGAACCACATTTCAAATCTCTTCTTCATCTGACAGGAGATTTTCCACCATTCACTGCTATATAAGAGGACGCGACTTTTATTTGTTTCTAATGAAATTATTCTTTTTTTAGTATTTTGCTTAGCTTTTCGAAGGCATCTTTCACTATCTCAATGCACCATTGGATTTCAATGTTAAAACACTTTGCAGTTATTTAAATTGTTGTACTTGTTTGATTTTGGTATCTCCAATTTGAAATTTGCATGTTGGGCTTTTCACTTTTTCTGACAACCATGAATTCCATCTTCTTATGCTTAGTCCTTTCTTCTCACTTTCCTTTACTACCTTCTGTTGGAGTTCTTGTAGTTTCTTCTCAATGTCTGTTATCAAGACTGTGTCATCTGCATATCTAATGTTGTTAATATTGTGGCCACCATTAATGAAACCTGGTAGGACTTCTAATTCTTCCAGAATCAGTTTCCTGTATAAATTGAATAAATCTTGTGTGAAGATACATGCTTACAATAACAAAAAGAATTTGATATAAAAAACAAGATTACTGTTGAAAATAGACCAAAATAGAAAAGAAAATTTACAATCACTTACAGAAGAGTTTTAAAGACAAATGAATAGTGAAGAAAAAAAAAGACACTTCTCTCTTTCGAAGCACTCCATTAAAACTTTTTACTCTGTTCAAAAAAAAAAGAACCTAATACAATATGGCACGAATGAATAATTGATCACTTAGCAAGATTTAATGGAAATGTTAGAAACAACAGAATCTTGACATCAACAGTTTAGGAAATTCAAAAAATTCAGCTCATGCACTTAATTGGCATTGAAATAAAAACAATAAACAAAACACTGACACCACAACAAACTTATTAACATTATTTTTACCTTTTTATTTTTGAGCAACAATTTACTAACCTGAAATGCTTGAATTCTAAAATGATTCCCCCATTTGAGCAAATCTAAATGATAAATGAAGATAATTAAAGTTCTGTTGTGACAATAATGAAATCATTATCTTCAATTTAATGTCAAATTAAGAAAATTTAAGTTAATTTAAAATTCCTTGATTCGTCTTCCTTGACATGGTTTCCAAAGATCTGCTCGAATGGAGTTATTTATCATCAGATTGTTCATTCATGATGCACATTTAGTCGGTCTTTAAATGACAATCGGTCGATTGGTATGACCTTGATTTACCATTGGATACCGATTAATTGTCATGTATTATTATAATCAGGCTATTGCCCCAGATAAATAATGGACCATACCATTTATAATCATCCTATTAACACTCAAATAGAAAATCAGCATCCTCTATCAAGTGTTTCATGAAATGGGACTCGAGATAAATCTTTCCAAAACAGAAACTATGATCTGGAATTGGAATGAAAGCCGTTATGGCACCCACCCTGAATCCATCGTTAAAATTCAGGATGTAATATTAGTAAATACTGAACACTTTATATAACTTGGTGTACAGATCAGCTATAACAAATTAAATATAGGAGAAAAAGAAATTCAACATAGAATAGACTGTGCTAGGGATAGTTTTGCCCATCACCGCAAATTGCTACAAAACCAAAACAACAACCTGACTTTCATGTGAATGTCACACATGGTGCCAAATCTGTTAAAAAATATCTAAACTGTCAGCTATATACAACTACTTCCTGAGCACAATGCTGAAAAATGGCTGAGGGTCCTGCTTTGAATATTGTGGACTGGTGCTACAGAATCACGAACAAAGAGTTGTGCCAAATAACAGAAACCCCATCACTTGAGGACTACCAACAGCAGCAACAACAAAAATGACTAGCACATGCAACTCTAAGAGAACATAATGACATAATCAAGATGTTGACATTCCACACTACTTCAAACAAAAGGTTAGGAAGGAAACCTCATCAATACTGGAAAGAGTGATAACAGCTACTGGCCTTGAGAAGAGAAAATAATGACATAATCAAGATGTTGCCATTCCACACTACTTCAAATAAAAGGTTAGGAAGGAAACCCCCATCAATACTGGAAAGAGTGATAACAGCTACAGGGCTTGAGAAGAGAAAATAATGACATAATCAAGATGTTGACATTCCACACTACTTCAAATAAAAGGTTAAGAAGGAAACCCCCATCAATACTGGAAAGAGTGATAACAGCTACTGGGCTTGAGAAGAGAAAATAATGACATAATCAAGATGTTGCCATTCCACACTACTTCAAATAAAAGGTTAGGAAGGAAACACCCATCAATACTGGAAAGAGTTATAACAGCTACTGGGTTTGAGAAGAAAAAATAATGACATAATCAAGATGTTGCCATTCCACACTACTTCAAATAAAAGGTTAGGAAGGAAACCCCCATCAATACTGGAAAGAATGATAACAGCTACTGGGCTTGAGAAGAGAAAATAATGACATAATCAAGATGTTGCCATTCCACACTACTTCAAACAAAAGGTTAGGAAGGAAACCCCCCTCAATACTGGAAAGAGTGATAACGGCTACAGAACTTGAGAAATCTGTTTTCTTAAGAACCTGTCTTAAGAGAATAATTTTATAAATTTCAACCATAAACAGTACTGACTGCTTGGTCACTGAATGCCAAATGTTTCCTTGTCAGGAAACAGCTAATCAGTAGTTATTGTTCAAGGGAAAGAACTAATATTTTAATTTTAACAATGTTATCTTTTCGTAGAATTATCGCTAATACCTACTAGAGGCGTGATTTCCTAATTCACAGAAATAATCTTCATGTTATCAAAAAGTCACATTCATACATCTCAGTCATACTTCAAACACCATAATACCACAATTTTTCTATGATGTCTTAACTAGGCTCATATGTGTCATTTTTTCCAGAGGTGAGGAGGTTAAAAACAATAACAACATTTAAAAAGTACTACAATAAAAACATACAAAACAGTATTAGTATTAGAAATGGCATTTCCCTTTTTGGAGATACCTCAATTGTCACCTCAATTACCAGGGATTAACCCTAGCGTCTTGAAAGTGAGGTACTTCCTGGTATAAGATGACCTCTACCCAATCTAAGTCTTGAGAAAACATCAATTAATGCTTTCAAGCTGAAAGACCAAGAGATGATCTTTCTTTTTTTATGTGCCATATCCCTTCAGTACATAAGGGATTATGGCTCTCTGCAACTTCCTATCCTTTATGGCTCTTAGCAGTTTTTCTCCCTTTGTTAACACTCCCACCCTCCAATCACACAAATTAGGTAGGTGGCTCTCTGCCTTCCCCCTACTTCTCTTGCCCTCAACATGCCCAGTGAGGGTTAAGTTTTCCAAGCCTTCCTTCCTCATTGTGCGTACAAGGAATATCAGCTCTCTCTCTTTTTTTCTTTTTGCTGCTATTTTCTTTAAGACTTGCCTGTTGCTTAATCGCTCTGTCCTTGAAATTCTCAGTATCCTTCTGTAGAATTATATTTCTGCTGCCTTCGTATCCATGGGGAGATTGTCCAACATTCACTGCCATAAAAAGAAGATGGATATGCCATAGCAATTCCTTCTAACAAAATTTTTCTGTTTCTTAGTACTTAGTTTTTAGAAGGCATCTTTTGCTAGGTGAAAAAAATAATCTCAAATGAATCATCTTGAGATATTTATTTTTGTAGATAAATACAAAAAATGTGTCTCAAGGTTTAAAATAGGGACAGAAAAAACTGGTGTTCACTTGTCCTAACCTTTAACCTAAGTGATCATAGCTCTCCACAATTTCCTATACTTCATAGCTCTTGACAGTGTTTATCCCCCTTACTATACCTCCTCTCTTTTTTCTGCTACCCATCTACACAAGCTCATTAGGTAGTTTACACACTGCTTTAGACTGTAAAATGATGAGACGTAGCTACCAATCTAGTACTGCACTTAAATTCATAAAGTCTAGGTACCAAAGGTGTAAGCTCATCGGATCAATTACAATTAAAATATTTGTAGAAAATGAACAGAGAAGCTACATTATGACACTGGAAAAGTGACTGAAGCTGAGATACCAGGTTATGAACAATAATATTGCAGATTCTTCCACATATGACATCAATATTCAATGCCTGGACAAATGGTAAACTTATAAATGTGTAAAATAGATACTGGCAAAAAATATTGTCTAGCACAACACAATGAACCAACTTTCCTAAGAGGAGACCTAGCAATTGATTCAGTAGAATCTTTCCACTTCATGTCAATGGAAAATGTTAGCCAGTCGTCGGACAAATTGTCGTCAGCTGACTTTGGAGTTAAATTTTGTGCTGAAATTTTCACTGTATATTTGGTCTCTATGATTAATATTCACCAATGGAGTAAGTGAATTGACAAGGCAGGGTGGATGTAATTGTTAGGAGAGGGGTCAGCAAACCCTCCCTGCACCCCTGCAGCCACAGGGCCACATCCAAGCTAAAGAAGGATTTTTGCCCAGCCCACTAACTTAACACTTGGACACTAATTATCTAATTAATTTGTGGAGCAAGTGGCAGAAAAAAATATCAGTTGGAGTTAATCAACTTACAATGCAACAAATTTTTGAAATCAAAATTTAATTCTGAGTCCACTGCGGATTTCTATGAAAAATATGTTTAGCCAAACAGTTATTACTTATCCGTTTCCCACTGAGTCCTCATCTGCAGTTCTCAGCCCAGGGATTGAACTTGCAATTACTATGTCAATAAATTCATCAACCAAAGTGCGGTATGCATACCAGTATTGATATGCAGATCATCGTCTGCCGGTACATGGAGAGTTTCCAAGAAACAAAGAAACAGTAATCACATTCCACACCATGAGAGATAGATGGGATATCTGTTTTCCTTTTTAAAATTTTCATTTTAGTTTTATATTTATTCTAGTTACATTTTTCAATTAGTCACTCACATTAAAAGTCATTTCTAAGCAACTAACAAATACAATATAATGAACAGCAAAACAGTGAAAATATGACACCACCGTCCTCTAATGATGTGGCATGTGGCTGTGTGGGAAGAATGTTTAGCAAATACCAAAAGGCAATTTTCGTGGACATGTCTTTCTAATTTGGCCCTTAAAAAATTCGCCTGACTGTGGAAAAAAGTAACAGCCATGTTGATTTGGGGTCAAAATATTTAAAATTAGCATTTAATTCCTTCGATTCATAATTTATCTGGTATAAATGAATAATGCTACAAATATTTTCTCAGACCATTATTATATAATTATATGGCACAAATCTGGTACCAGAGTCACTGGCACATTGGAAAGACTTGTTGCATCACTCATATTCCTTGTCATTCAGATTTGTTTTAAAGTACAATAAACAGTTATGTCCTTTTATGTTCAAGTGCTTGTCAATCCAGTTAAATGTTGAATTGAATCTTTTATTTAAATTATGGAGGATGGGAGCATAGATTGTTCTAGTTTTTCTGACCATGTTTAGGGATATATCGTTATTCCATGCCGCATTTCCATTGGGCCCAAGTTTACACTTCCCATCTCAGGGATTGAACTCAGAATTACTGTTTTTTTCTAAAAATTTAAGCCACAAAACCATTCTCTTAGATTTACCAGTGATGTATGTGACAGTTAAAAAATAACAAGAAAATAGGAAATATTTTATATCAATAAATGGGGATGAAAAAAAAGTGTTGTCCAAAAGCCTCGCAAACAAGTTGAACTTTCTCACATATCTTTTTGCAAGACTGATAATCTAATGGCTTACATGACATGACAAATCGTTTAATATACTATCTTTCACACAAGATTGCAGCTCCATCAGTTCAGGGAAGATGACAGATCAATGGTTATTGATCTCTTAATACATGTGCACATAATGAGATAGTTATAAAAATATGGGAAGTCATTTAGGGAGCCTTGTCAACTGATAAGTGCAAATATGAAATAATAAGGACAGGAACACTGGGTTGTCCTCGGGACATATCTCGATGGTTTTGCGCAAGTGTCACATGTGCAAGGAAAGAAATAAAATAAAGACATTTAAAAGTGAAAAGGCAGAAAACCAACAAAGTTTTTATAGCAAACAAAAAAACAATCATTTATTATAATTTTAGTGATTTGGTCAGTATCTAAAAAGGAAAAAACACGAAGGCTTACCGGCAAGAAGTTTGAAATACTTCAAAATACCTTCAGTCAGGAGCTGCTGGGTTTTGTGGTATAGATGGCATGTTAGGCCAGTGATGGGTAATAAATAGACTGAACTGAAGCAGATTTCGGCAACAACTAACTTAGGGAACTAGCTTCATTTTTTGGCGCCAACCAACAAATATGAATACCCACATGAAGCACTTCCCCTGGGGTAAGGTCATCTACCCACATCAGATGACCCACAACTAGGCAATGTTTCATTCATAAAAATAAGATTCTCTTAACAGAAAGTCGGGGAAAAAAATGTTTATTTTTTTAAATTACCTACTTTCTTACCAATGCATTTAACAGAAACATTAATTTTGTCAAATTGGACATTGTACAGTGAAAATTTCGATCAAAATCTAACTCTCTTGTAATACACAGAAATAAAATGGGCCATAACTTTAATTTAAAAATTCCACCCTAATAAAAAAAAACATGCTTTATTACAAAGAAAATATTTAGAAGGAATATTAATTAATATTGTTTCATCAATAAACACACACCAGATCCACTTTTTCATATCACCAACATTCAACCCTAGCAGATAGACACAGACATGCCCACTCGGATCCAGACGCATGCATGCACACACATGCACAAACTCACACCACAAGACAAAGACACATGAGGTCTGCCTGACCAATGAAAAACAAACAACACAGAACTCAAAGTACCGGAACATTCTCTTCCATAATTTATTTTGAAAAATTTCTGATGAAGCTTAAATGAAAGTGAAACATGTTAAATTTATAAATGTTTCCTATTTGTTCTTTGTTTTATCATATATATATAAAGGGTGTATCAAAAATACTTTTATAAAATTTAAGGGCAGGTTCCTCACATCAAAACAAGGACAATCCCACACATTAATTGTAAACTGATGCTGGTGCTTAGCCTGTATTGTACCACGAGGATTTCAATCTGCCCACAAATGTTGGTTGTATAAATTTGTTATTCAATCTCTTCCAAATGATGCCTGATCCGTAAACAAGATTGAAGAGACAAACAATGGATTGGCAATTTGTGCAATAAACTGTTAGCAAAACTTCTCCCATGGTGAGTGATCAGAGGGTGAAAGACCCTGCACACATTGCAAATGATACGGATACAGGAGCTGCTCTTGAAGTTCCCTCTATGCAGTACTATGAGATGTGCAACATGCTAGGGCCACTTGACATGTGCTGAAAACTGGATCATCTCCAACAACCTGTAGAATGCATTCTTTGTGGTCAGGCATACGGGTGGATCTCAGTCTTCCTTGATCCATAGTCTGTGGTGCCACGGATCCTGTCTCAGGAATACAATTCCTTACCCTTCTTAGATATCAAACTAAACCATGTTAACAACAGTTTAAAAAACATGACATCCACTGGAAATCAACCAATTTATATATATATATATATATATATATATATATATATATATATATATTCATAGTAATTGTTCTGATGAACTTTCCACAATGGTACATAGACTTTATGAATATAAGTGCAGTACTAGATTGGCAACAATGTCTCATCAATTTGTAGTTAAATTGGCTAGACGTAACTGTAAGTTCTATGCTGGCATTTTCTTCTCTCGCACTTCTTGCTTGTGGAACTCTCTTCTGGTTTCTTGCTTTCCAATCAACTTTGATCTTCAAAAATTTAAATGCAATGTCAATCATTATCTTCTGTCATCTTGATTCCTCTTCTTTTATTGTTCTCTCTCCTTAAAGATATATTTCTTTTTCTTATTCTTTCACACTCAGTAACCCTTTTGTGTCTTAGTGGCTTTTCTGCCTTGCTTGAGGTGAAATGATTAAAACAAATACACACACACACACACACACAAATTGGGTTTGATTCATGTGTTATATGTTTTGAATAACATGAGGTTATGGATTTAACCATTTTCTTTTAATTTTTTACTTTTGTGGTCATGTATATTGGCTTGGGTAGTCATAAGGAGATATTTACACACAGAAATATATATATATATATATATATATATATATATATATATAAAGACAGTGTGGACATAACAAACAGTGGTGACTGTCAGTTTAATGCTATAGACACACTTACTCCAACCACCCAACGAGCATAAATCATCAATCTAGAGGTCATGACCTTAACATCTAGCATTAGCCCTAAATAAAAAGAAACTAGAGGGTGCCAATTTCCTCCACCCAGTGGCCTATATACATTAGCCATTATACAGAATGCAGTGGATAAATTGTCGTCTAAAAGATGCAAAAATGAAAATAACACTGAAATCTTAATTTAACAGATATATATATACCAAAATTACACAAAAATATCTTAAAATTGCCATTGGCTTCAACCACAAAAAGAAGTGATACACTTGGTCTGAAGCTCACATTGATACATGAAACTGACAGTTACCTGCAGTGTTGATTCCTATGTCCACACTGTCTATATCTATAAATGTTCTGTCTATACTATTCAGCAATCTCCTTCTATAGATATAGCAACTTTTAAACATTATACTCTTATATTTGCTTATATACAAAAGGCTGCCATGAAGTTCTTAGCCCAACCAAAAAGGACGAGAGCCATGCTATTTCACATATTCTGAAATTTCTTTTAACTCAGTTGTTTTGATGAGCTGTTCTCCTTAGTGGCTCATCTGCAGAAATTTAAGCATGCTACTAGATTGGCAGTTAGGTCTCACCATTTTACTGTTTAACCAGTGAGATGCAACCATCTGTTTCTATTCTAATAGTTTCTTTTCTCACACTTCTCACCTGTGGAACTCTCTTCCAATTTCTTGTTTCCCTGCCACCTATAATCTTCAAAAATGTAAATGCAATGTCAATTGCCATCTTCTGTCATCCTGAAACCTGTTCCTTTATTGTCCTTTCTTCTCACTAAAGTCTTCTCCTTCTCTTTTACTCCCAGTAACCTCCTGCATCCTAGTGGCATTATTGCCTTACTTGGGATGAAATTATTAAAAAAAAAACTCTTGCAAAAAAGACTTTGATATTTGTTCATTGATTACAAAAGGAAAAAAATTATTAGGAGATTTTCTTTCTTTTTTTGGGATTATAAATTTTCAATTTTCAGAATAATTATATGTTGCCAATTCCAATCATTATTATGGTTAATTGCTGCTTCTGCCATTTATAAAAGTGCACTATCTGCACACATTTCAAAACTAGAGATTTTTCTGCCAAGTCTATAAGAGTCAATTATCTATACTTGCAATATTTTAACAATTGAACAATTTGCCTTTTAGTACCCATTTAACTCCTAAACTATTTTTAAGCTCTTCTGAAACAGAGATACAGAAAGTACTAATTTCAATTCATTACTTGGCTTCAGCATTATACATAATGTATAATTGTTAATGAGTTGAAATTGGCCAAACATATATGAACGAAAGAGAGAAGTTAGAAGAGAAAGCAGTTCTTCTTAGTTTGAGTACAAAGTAAAAATAAATGCTGCAAAAATAGCCTCCAAAATGTTAGTCCTGCCAATGCAAATTGAATTTGAATTTCTTGGTTGTGTAGCCATATCCTTCTATGGCAACACCTAAAATAATCTCGACTGAAATTGAGAGCAAAGGCTACTGCAATTTCAAATATATAGAGCTAATATATAAAACGTTATATATTTTGAGGGGAATACATATACTGTAAAAGGGGAAGTAATATTTATAAATGATGCAGAGGGCTAAATGTTAAAATAGAACCAGTGCAACAATTCGAATCAATATTTTGACCTGGAAGTTGACCTAAGTGCAGAATAATGCCTCAAAGGATGTCAGTCATTTCCCCAATATAACTGTTATAACTCTTTCTAGTATTTATAGGGGTTTCCTTCCTAACCTTTTGTTTAAAGTAGCGTGGAAAGTCAAAATTTTGATTATATTGTTATTTTCCCATCTAGTTACATGTGCATTGCCACTCAGGTCAGACACAAGGTTCATTCTCAGGGTGCAGCTTCTTCCAGTCAAACACTTGTGATTTATAAATAACCCTTCAACCAAATCATTACCCATGAATGAAAACCATGAGGATTTGTAGCAGTAAACAGATTTTATTATAATCTACTGCTATAGACAAGCAAAGCCAAGATGAGGCTTAGGTGAGGTGTCTTCTGTCAGAACTCACAGCCCCTCTGACTCTTTTTATGGCCAGTGGTCACTGTCTTATAGAGAACATTGTTCTTTGTCTTGTCATCTTTGCCTACAAAAGTAATTTACCTTCATTCAGTGACTTCTCTTTGTCTGAACCACTTGTCTCGTATTTGTGAAGTCCACTCCACTTACTGATAACAATCATTGGGCGGGGAGGCAAATAAATGTCTGAATCTGTTTTTGTGACAGGTCCAGTTGTTTTCCATTTAATAAGATAGCAGCTGACTGATATTGCTACACTCTCCATTTTTGTTGCTACTTCTGCTGCCTTTTGGAGTATTTAAGTCGTAGCCTATAGGGTATTCCTAGTATACAATTGTTAGGATCACTGGAAGCCCTGATTGATTACATTATCTTTCACCTGATTTCTTTTACTTAATATACTAGTCAAATAGTAAAGGTAATGTTGCTATTAGCCGTTTCCATACAGGAAACATTCAACATTCATTGACCAAGCAGTTAGTGTAATTGTTGGTTGAAATTTATAAAATCAATCTTTTAAAACATTTTTGCAGTAAATCTGATATCAAATCTCCTATTACTCTTTCTGCTACTGATAAGATTCTTCTTTCTAACCTTTTGTGGCTTCGGCTATATCACGTTGAAACATTGGATATGCAGGTGGTGTGATGGATAATGGCTTAGAAAGAAAAGTCAGAGAGTAGAGTTCAAATTTCAGTTGGGTTCATTACATCCACCTATAAAACAAATATCCATGACAAAGGTATGAATCATCTCCTTCTCACCCAGCTATGGGTCAAGTAAGACTTGACTCTGAAAATCATTTTCTCCAAAACATATTTAAATAAATATTCCCTTGTAAAAAATAAAGAAAAAAGGCTTTTATTCTTACAGTCCATATGTTTCAACTTTAAATAACCTGCAAAAAGGTTGGTAAGCTTAAAAAATAATCAGTCAATCAAACCTAAGCTTTTGTCTAAGATCATGTGGAAAATCAGCATCTTGATTATATCATTATTTTCCATTCTAGTTACCTGTGCTAGGCATTTCTGTTGTTGCTGCTGCTGGAAGTTTTCAAATGATGTGCTCCTTGTTATTTGTTAAATTACTTTGTTTATGATTCCGTAGTGCTAGTCTTCCTTGAGGCTCAGTCTTTTAGCATTCAACCCCGCCCTCTAAATATTGGCTCTCAATGTTCAGCTCACCGTAATTTGCCCCATGTATAATTTGCCATAATATACGATGACATCATTGCAGATAACGCAGGAAGTCAAGAAGTCAGTGACATTTTGACTAATTGTTAGGATCACTGGAAGCCCTGATTCATTACATATCTTTCACCTGATTTATTTTACTTAATATACTAGTCAAATAGTAATGGTAACTCTTTCTAGTATTTATAATTTGCCATCATATATGATGACATCATTGCAGATAACACAGGAAGTCAAGAAGTAAGTGACATTTTGACCACAAACAGTGAAACTTTGAGAGCGGATATTTACAGCATGCGTCTGAGAGTGTTGAATGCAAAAGGGTAAAGGAATTAATTCATTTGAGGCCATCTTTGATCATAACACTGTTGAATATTGTGGATAGCCAACTTATTCCTAAGTGAGTTAGATGTCATTCATGACATCCATGTGAGTGTATACATCTGACAAAGCTATTTAATTGTAAAATTAGCCGTTTCCATACAGGAAACATTAGGCACTCATTGACTAAACAGTTAATGTTACTGTCAGTTGAAATTTTATAATAGAAATGGTGAAATAATATAAAATTTCTATACAAGCAACATTAGGCATTCCTTGACTAAACAGTTAGCATTATTGTCAGCTGGAACAGTTTTTCAAGAAAAAAGTTTCTCAAGTCCTTTGTTATTGCTCTTTCTGCTACAGATGACGGTTTCCTTCCTAACCTTTTCTTTAAAGTAGTGTAGAAAGTCAACATCATTTCTGTTGTTGCTGTCACGGAATGTTCTCATGTGATGTGGTTTTTATTATTTGATTAAGTTTTTTGGGGGGGTTATATTTAAGCCTACGTTCTATCCTAACAGTTTCTTTTCTCACATTTCTCACTTGTGGAACTCTCTTCCAGCTCCATGCTTTCCAGCCAACTTTAATCTCCAAAAATTTAAATGTAATGTCAATCATTATCTACTGCTCTCCTGATCACTTTTCTATTGTTCTCGCTCCTTAATAACGTTTTTGTTTTCTAATTCTTTCACATTCAATAATCCCTTGTGTCTTAGTGGCTTTACTGCCTTGCAAGGGGTGAAATTATTACTTTTTTTAATTTTTATTTTTGTACTTGGTGATTTTGTTCCTTTTGATGATCGCCATACATTCTATTTTCTTAAGCTTTTAACTTCTTTAAAAAATTACTTGTGTATAGTGTGAGCCACGTATTTTTTGTGTAAAAATCTGATCATAAAAACTCACAATATATTAGGTTGGTGCAAAAATAATGTCGTTTTTTGACGTTCAACTTCAAAAGATCATAACTCCTTTCATAATAAACTTTATTAATCGAAATAAGAACCATTAGAATCGACACATTTTTGCCAACGAGAAACAAGTTTATTTATCCCATTAGCATAGAAATCCGGAGTTCTGGAAGCGATGAAGTCATTGAAGGCCGATTCGGCATCATCTTGGCTTTTGAAGCATTTTTCACGCAGGAAGTTGTCCAGATGCTTGAAAAAGTGATAATTGGTGGGCGAGAGGTCCGGTGAATATGGCGGATGAGGCAGAGTCTCGTAGCCCAATTCGTTCAGCTTCTGCAGGGTCATTTGAGTAAAAATACGGGCGAGCGTTGTCATGGACGAGAATTGGTCCCTTCATATTGACCAATCTCGGATGCATACGTTGGAGCTTCTGGTGCATTTCGTCAATTTGTCGGCAGTACTTCTCCGCCGTAATCATTTCGCCCGGATTCAAGAAGCTGTGATGGATGAGACCGGCCGCAGACCACCAAACAGTCACCATAACCTTTTTTTGGTGCAATTTCGGCTTCGGGAAGTGTTGTGGAGCTTCTCCGGCATCCAACCACTGTGCCGAACATCGCCGGTTGTCGTAGAGGATCCACTTCTCATCACACGTCACAATCCGCTCGAGAAATGGGTCATTTTTGTTGCGCAGAAGGAGTGTAGAAGACACCTCAAAACGACGATTTTTTTGATTATCGTTCAATTCATGTGGCACCCATTTATTCAACTTTTTTGACTTCCCTATTTGCTTTAAATGGCGAACGACTGTTGAGTGGTCGACCTCGAGTTCAGCAACTTCTCATGTTGTTTTGCGAGGATCGGCTTCAATTAAGGCTTTCAAATGTTCGTTATCAACCGCAGTCGGCCGGCCGCGACCGTCTTCATCTTCGAGGCTCTCGTCACCATTGTGAAATTTCTTGAACCACCGTTGTGCCACATGTTCGTTAGTGGTTCCTGGGCCAAATGCATCATTGATATCATGAGCTGTCTCGGCAGCTTTTCGGCCTAGTTTTAACTGGAACAAGAAAATCGTGCGGATTTGAATTTTGTCCATGCTGTCGAAAAGCCTGCAAAAAAATGAATGAAGAGATTGAGAACAGTAACGAATAACACAATTCGATAGAGCGAAAAGCGCGTTTCAAAATGATATATAACATGGCTGTATATATCAATGAATTAATTCAGAAATCATATATAAAAGAAACATATGTGAGAAAACGACATTATTTTTGCACCAACCTAATACTTGAATTATACAATAATGAAATTGCTTATTTATAATTATATATTTCAATAAAAATAACAACAGATTGGTTCTTAAGTATTTATCACTTTTTCCAATTTTTAATAAAATATTGAATTAAATTAAACAAAATATTTGAAGATTGTAGTCAAATACCAATCAGGTTCATTACATTCACTTATGTGCAAATAACCTTGGGAAAAGTATGAATCTAAGTCTTTTCCCCCCAGCTATGAGTAAATAGTAGGACAGTCTAAGTTCTATAGCCTTGGATGACAACCAGTCTAGGAGAAGGAAAACTGTATGTAGCCCTAGCAAAGCGCATACTATGCAGCTAAGGAAAGGATCACTTGCATTCACTCAATGATCCTGCCTATGGATGATTCCTTTAGAGGCACAGTAGAATAATGAATTGTGGCTCAGATTGAGGAAGCCAAAAGCTGAAGTTGAAATTCCAGTTGAGTTTATAGCATTTACTTACGTGCTAATACTTTTGGGAAAGGTATGAATCCAACTCTTCTCTCCCCAGCTATGGGTAAAATAGTAGAACAGACTGGGTTCTATAGCCTTTTAAATATCAGACACACAATTTACCCTATGTCAACAAAAATTGAATCATCTTTATAAACCTCATTTGATTAACATAAAATAATCCATTAGCATTCAACTCCTTTCCAGTCATTTGAACAGGAGTAGAGGTTCATCCATCATTCCCTGTTTGGAATTGGGTTTCTGGTTCCTTCTAAAAAAAAAAGCTTAGACATATGTAATGAAATCTGAAAAACCATACAACTCAAATATAAACATGGTTAATGTTTACCAATAGACTGAAATATGATAGCAAGCTAACTTTGATATTAAATAACCCTCCTAAGATTATTCTAGTTCCACTTGCCCATGCATTTTTGGATATCTCAATATCAGTTTAATTCCCTTTAGTAAATCAGCTCTCCAAATTTTTGTTCCTTCTGCTGTGGCCAGATATTGAACTCACAACTCTTTGGGTCAAGTCACTTTTTGGATTACTCAACCGATCATTTTATCCATTGGGCCATTTATCTTTTGGGACATTAACTCATACTGAATTATCCAAAAAAGGCATGGCATGTGGAATTAGAACAATCTACCCATGTGGACTAAATAAAGAGTTCAGTTCAAAATTGCAACATATATCACCTGAAGACGGTCATCGTATACTCTGACCGAAACATTGTGAATATGGCAAAAAGGATGAAGACAGTAGTTTGAATGATGTAAATAGTTACAATACCACATGTAACTACCAGTTTTCATTTTCAACCAGAGCAATTTCATTATATTTGTTTTTCCATCAAGTCATACAACCTCAGACAGAGAGACCTTTCACAGAATATTGATTGATTTGTTTTTTACAGCTTATCAACCTTTTACATGTTATTTAAAAGCAGAAATTATTTTTAGATTGTAAGAATATTATTTTGAGATAATAATGGCTTAGAGATACAAATCTTACTAATTAACCCATAGCTGTGGGGAGAAGAGGTGGATTCATACTTTTCCCAATGGTATTTATACATAAGTGAATATAATGAACCCAACCAGAATTGGAACTTGGCTCTCCAATTAACAATTCCAAGCCATTATCGATTACACCACCTGTATAGCCACCCTTAGAGTAGCTGATATTACAAAGTGTTCACCCATCTGGATACTGAAGCATGGGAATACTCAGCTTTATTCCAATTTTCTCAGTGTAGAACTTTGATGTTTGATGTCTCAAACCCCAATGCCCCATTGATAACTGGGAGAATAGTAGCCTGAGCATCTCATATTCTGACAACATCAATCCGAAAGTCAGTATATTTCTTGAGCTTGTCAATTTCTTTGACCTCGATTGTGTGGTCACCAGAACAATAAGGATGCAGTTTTTGTTTCTTTGTCAACGATGGTAATGTCTGGTTTGGTGGCCACGATGACATGGTGTTTGGATTTTGAAATCCCACAAAACCTTGAGTTGGTCATTTTCAAACACCTCTGATTTGTGGTGATGACATTTCTTTTTGACTTCTAATCTATATTTCTTAAATAGGCACCATTTCATTACTATTATTATTATTATTATTATTTCCTTTGATTTCTCTTGTTTACACATTTCCCAACAAGAAACCTAAGGTCAGAAATGGCTTCATATTTTCCACTGATCATTTTTCGTTAAAAACAAAAAGCTAAGACCCCACACATTTTACATAGATAAAGCTCTTCGTAATATATGAGCTGTACTTGTGAGAATAATTTTCTGTATTTCTTTAAGGCATGGGCTACCAGGAATCCCTTCAATGAGTCTATCAGGACCTTTACCAATCCGAGGGCTCCAACTATAACTGAAATTATTGATGTCCTCATTTGCCACATTTTTTAGATTTCCACTTCAAGATCCTTGTATCTTGATATTTTCTTGAAGATCTTCAAAGATCCATTACAATCTTCAGGGACTTTGATGTCAATAAGAAAGCACATTCTGTTTTTGTGGTCTTTGATCACAATGTCTGGGTGATATGTTTTGATTGTTCTATCTGTGTGTATTGTAAAGTCCCATAAGAATGTTACAGTTCCTATCTCCATAAACGGGTCTGTGGGTGATGTTCATACAAGTTTCTTGCAGTTTCCTTCTGGTAAAAGTTGCATATTTTCCAGTGCAGATATTGGCCCACACTATCATGATTATTATTATTATTATTTTTTATGTCCTACTTTTTCACTCAAGGTGCCAAATTCATTTCTTGGACTTGGGGCTACTGTGAGTGTGTGATGTTTTGGTTGTTTTGTTTTAGTGGCATATCAACACCTCTATGGGTTATTTAATGCTGAAATCTAAATATTTTGAACACAATTTTATACCTTCAGCTACATATATATTGAACATAATTTTATACTTTCAGGTGAAACATATCTGTTTTAAATATATAGTTTGTAGATGATAAATTGTACAGTCGGTAATTTTTTATTAAAAATGTATTGCTGGTAATTTCACTACAAAAATGTATTGTTATACTTTTTTAGTGTTTATTGATTGCCATTTTACTATAAAAGTGAATTGTTGATCATTTTACTATAAAAATGTATTGTTGGTTATTTTATTATAAATATGTACTGTTAGTCATTTTGCTCAGAGGAAACTGTCCAGCATTCACTGCCATACAGAAGGATTGATATTACATCGCAGTCCAGCACACTTTTCTTTGTTTCTAATGAAATTTTCCTTTTTCTTGATACTTTGCTTAACATTCAGAAGACATCTTTTGCTATTCCAATACACCTTTAGATTTCACTGTCACATTTTCTGTTAAACATTTCCAGATATTTAAATTTTGATACTTTTTTTTTAAATCATTTCATCCCTAAGGAAGGTGATAAAGCCACTAAGATGCAAGGGGGTTATGGGAGAGTGACGGAAACTGAGAAAACGTTATTGAGTAGAAAGAACAACAACAAGAACATGATTCAAGGAGATGAGTGAAGTTGCATTTAAAATTTTGAAGATCGTAGTTGACAGGAAAGCAAGGAGTTGGAAGAGAGTTCCACACGTGCGATAGAAGAAACTGTTAGCATAGAACTTACGGTTACATCTAGCCATTTCGACTGTAAAATGATGAAACCAAAATTATTACTGAAAAGCTCAGATGCAATGTCAATCGTTCTAGTGTAGTCTTAAATGACCCCCCCCCCCCGAGGGTTGATATGCAGGTCAAACAAACCCTTCTACTGTTCCCACTCCTTCATGTTTTCTATTTTCAAATTCTTTCACACCCAATAACCCATGCATCTTAGTGGCTTCACTACCTTCCATGAGGTGAATTTGATTAAAAAAATGCTTAAATTTTAAAATTTGTGGTACCAAGGTGCACGCTCATCAGAACAATTATCATGAAAGCATTTATAGAAAAAGCACAGAGAAGTTACGTTAGGGGGGTGAAAAAGTGACTGAAGCTGAGATGGCAGATCAGGACCAACAACATTGCAGATTCTTTGGATTTTGTCAAGAAATTAAATTTATAACATTATATACCTTATAAACTCATGTATAAGAATACTTCATGTATAGTGTGACCCCTGAATTTTTTTGTAAAAATGTGATTTTTTGATATAGCTCCTGTATAATGTGATCCCCAGCTTCTGTGCAATACTAGTAGGCCTACCATAGATGTCAGTTATCAGTTTATCACCTGTTAAGTTCTCCACTGCCTTAACCGGGTATTGAACTCACACTCTTTGGGTCCTGTCACTGGATCTAACCAACGCCTTTATCCACTGTACCATGTGTCCTTGAGGACCATTAAACATGGCACGTGGAACTAGAACAGTCTATCCCAGTGAGCGAAATAAAGGGTTCAGTTCAACATTCCAACCACCTGAAGAAGGCTGTTGTACGAACGGCCGAAATGTTGTAATAAACATGGTGACAAAGATGAGGACAATAGTCCGAATAATGTAAATAATGTACATAATACCTCATCTCAGAAATATAGACAGATATTAACTGACTGAGTTGACAGGAAAGTAAGAACCTGGAAGAAAGTTCCACAAGTGAGAAGTACGAGATAAAAAAACTATCAAAATATGTGTTCCATTTTGACATCTCCAATTCGTAGTTTTCATTCTGGACTGTTTCCCTTGCTGACAACCATAGCTTACTTAAATAAGCCATTGTGTTTCCTAAATTAGATTTTGTTTTGATTTCAAGCAACTGAATGCTACTTACTGGAATAATTGTCATTGAAACTTATGGAGTATTTATTTGGCTTTATTCAGAATCAGATTCAAGAAAAAAGAAAGACAAAGACGGTTAGGAATTGAAGCAAAAGCAGGAGTTTAAGTTTTCAAATACAAATTGTGCATTTGTTGTCTTCAAAATCAAGATTTGTCCCTTAAGGAGGGTCATGCCTTCGACACCTATTGGAATTTAAATTTAACCCAAACCTCGACTGGAACTCGTACATACAATCTGTTCAAGTCTAGGGTTAACTGTTATCTTCTGTACGTATACACATAAGCTGTACTTCTTACTCTGTAATCCTCTACCTTGAGTGGCCCCTGGGCCTTGTACAGGGTAAACATGACTGTAATAAAAAAAAATTACTTTTACTTGTACTCAATTGCTCTATGCCATCAACTCAACTCAACAAATAAGAGAAAGGACATTACTTTTGCCACACACAATATATATATATATATATATATATATATATATATATATATATATATATATATGAATAAATAAAAATAAAAGAGAAAGAACATTACTTTTGCCACACACACACATATATGTTTTTGTGTGTGTGCGTGTGTGTGTGTGTGTGTGTGGCAAAAGTAATGTCCTTTCTTTTATATATATATATGTGTGTGCTTGTGTGTGTGTGGCAAAAGTAATGCTCTTTCTCTTATTTTTCACTGCTGTCAGTGACTAAAAGTTTATATATATGTATGTATATATTTATGCTTGTGTGATTAAAGCTTTTTATTCAATTTTGCTTGTGTTTGTATAAGTATTTTCTTTTCCAGATATAAACTCTGTCCGCAATATACTCCTAGAAGATACAACCATAATAGCCTCGTTCACATGTAAAAAAAAAAGGGATAAAAATAATGGAAGTATTAATAATAAAGAAGAAAAAGCCAACACTCAACAACATCACCTATGAAGATGGCCACAATGTGCTGACCATGTTTAAAAAATAAAAAAACATTCCCATCACTCTAGATACACATATATAAAAATCTACACATTCAGTTAAAAATTAAAATAACATCCTTGATAATGGCTAAAAGAATAACCAAAAGAGCTCAGATATACAGAACATTTGAACACTTTTTATACACTTTATGTCCAGAAAAGAAAACACTTATACAAACACAAGAAAAATTGAATAAAAGTCTTAATCAAGTCAGCATATCTTCATTCAAGCATCTTTCGTTGAATAATCTAGACATTATGCCTATTTATTTTAATTTTCATCCTTTCAAATTCACAGATCAATTTCTTAGTATTGTCACAAAACTGATTAAGAAAGGCACCGTAGTTTTGGTTATTTCTTTTATTTTCCCAAGTACTTTCAATCTCATCCAAGATTATCTTCAGGGGGGAGGGAATTGCTAAGACAAAAAATTAATGTAATTGATAGTTGTGAATTTTTTTGTAAATGCACATGAAACGCGCTCCGTTATAGTCAATTTAAAAAGGAACTGTTAAAAATATGTAAGGGAGATAACTTCATTTATATTTTCTTATTATTAATGTTTTAAAATACTCAATGTTTAAAAAAAATTTTCTTTTTGTCTTTATTCATATGGTTTTTGCATTATATACATTTAACATGTATTCATTATCTAAACGTGTCAGCTAAGATAAGTTTTCCTTTTGTCTTTATTCATATTGTTCTTTTACAGATATATATTTTAGTTATATCTAAATTTTTGCACACAGACACACACACACACACACTCATATATATATATTTATATATATATTAAGAAAATCTAAGACAAAATTGAAATATTTATCTAATTTAAATAAAATAATAATTACATTAAAAAAATGTAAATAATAATTTTAAATAAAATAATAATTACATTAAAAAAACAAAGTTCAACAACAATAACAACATTTACTCACTTTCATTTCTTACATCACTTAGGGTCCTCCATAGTTTACCTTGATAGTTACAATTAGTAAAGTATATTCATGAACATTCTTAGATTTAAATATTTTGAAAGCCTAATGATAATTTTACTTCTGTTTATAAATACATGTTTCAAAATAAAATCCTTTGCCTTGATGAAATCCATCAGAGGACAAAACATGTTGGTAAAGAAAAGTGTTCCTTTTGTCTTTAAATATATATATATATATATATATATATATATATTGTCTTTTGCATTATATACATTTAATATGTATTCATTATCTAATATTTATTCTGTAATAGTTTGGCATTATTGTTGCTACTACACCATTTGTGGCACCATATTTTCCTATGTCACTGTGTTCTGTTAATATTAGCTGCCAGGTATTCTATGTTGTCATCTATTAGCCATGGTAGACTAGAACCGACCAGCATCATTTGCAGAAGTATACCTTTTACGACATCATCATCTGTACAACTCGCGTTATTGATTTTTGGGTAGGGCCTTTATCAACGAAAATTCTTCCATCATCCTTAACATGCTATGTTTGGTTTTCCTATCAACAATTACCTGTTATCAGTCAGTGACAGAGTTTTAAAACATGACCACATTTTTAGTGTCCGTAAAGGGAAGGAAAAAAGAGCGTTTCTAAAAATTACATATTTCAGTCTTGCTTTCTCAAAATGGTGCATGAATAGAATTGAAAGAAAATATATTGAGCAGAAAATAAGCAGTTATCTATTCAAGTGTATACTTCAAAATTATGAATCCAAATTTTTATATCTACAATATTATACTTATTTTTATCTTATAGCCATCGTCAGTTATTGATTTATTGTGCCTGAATGTGTCAGTTGTATAACCAATAGTAACATGGCAAGCGGGATCATCAGGATACATTCAAATTCCAACCAAGTCTGTTCAATTCCCTTTTGAGAATGGCATGAATCCATCTGTTCAAAACCCACTCTCTAGACTTGGGTGGAAACCAGTCTAAGAGAAGACAACTCTGAATTCCAAATCATGTAGAAAGCAATGAGAAACACTCCCATATCTTTCACAAGAAGTCATGACAATTCAAATATAGAAAGTGCAACAATTTATGACAATTTATGATCTGTTTAGTGATGACAAAAATTTACAAGCTTCGTCTTTGAGATATTGAGTTATTAACAGTCCCCTCCTCTGACAATTTGGCTATCAGATGAAAGATCAACTGTCAAGCTTTGGTCATTTAGATTTTTGGAGATTAATCTATACACTATGGTATGTTTTCATCAGTGGTTATGACAAAAATTTACACGCTTCATCTTTAAGATATTGAAAGTTACAAGCACATGGACTTGATAATTGTGAAGACTTTTCCAGAGATTCCATAGCTGGAGAGTTTTTGTAGCAACACCTATGCCAAACCTCGTCAAATGTCTTTCAGAGAATTTAAGATGATCACTCTCATGATTAAATTATTATCAAGTGCCTTGCCAATTCTGTGTCTAATGACAGTTAGGGTATCAAAAGAGGAAACATTTCTCCTTCAGGTGGCAGCAAAAGAACTTTGCCAAAATTGGAGATGACTCTAATTTAAGGTTCTTGAGAAAAACCACCAGGATGTTATCTGGACTGGTAGCATTCTTTGTGTTAAGAGCTCTCTGAGTTAAGGCTTGTAATAAATCTGAACTGGGAAAAAGTGACAATATCAAACATAGTTTACAGTGACATAAGCGTAGTTTCAAATTTGACATTTGTAAATTAAAACAAAGTACAGATAACTCTTTAAGAAGTCAAGAACCGATTTGACACTGTATTTATATTATGAATTGAACCCACATCTAAAAAAATAAGAAAATAATATTTTTTTATTCTAACAAATGTTGTAGATAAAGAAAGGTCTAATCCATGCTAATCTACAAAAATTACTCTATAAAACTTTTTTTT
The DNA here is from genome assembly GCA_964036315.1 of Acanthosepion esculentum. NCBI lineage: Eukaryota > Metazoa > Mollusca > Cephalopoda > Sepiida > Sepiidae > Acanthosepion > Acanthosepion esculentum. The sequence continues at coordinate 90,459,173 of OZ038508.1, read as the reverse complement.
TTTTTCAAGAGTGAACCACTTAAGTAGTACTTGTTTCTTTTCTCCAAATCTTGGTTTTTACTTAATCTCATTTGGGAAACTTCTCAAAACTTCTGGCTTGATTTTTTTTTCTCTCCTCACGATCGTGTTCTATCTGAAGATGTTTCATTGAAGGCTTTCATTTTCATTCACTATAATAGAGACAAAGTCCATGAGGACCTTTTTTCATTTGTCCTGGAAATTGTAGATTTGAACTTATGACATTTGGTGCTTGCAAATTTTGTATGGTCAGTTGTCGAGCTGGTAATTGCAATATTTGAAAAGGTCAGCAAAAGAATAAGTCAAATGATCAGCGACCACAATTGTCAATGTTGTCCTTGCCGAGTTTGAGGTCAAAATAATGATCAATTGACAGACGCATCTTATCATTAAAGGAATAAAATTGTATCCATTAAATAAGATGTATATAGTGATATGTGTGTGTGTGTGTGTGTGTGTGTGCATGTGTATGTGTGCATTTTCTAATATGTCTGTGCATATGTATGTGCATTTTCAAATGTGTTTGGTTGCATAATATCAACAAATTCTGTCGATTCAATTTTTATTAACTTTTTCAAATTTCCAAATTATAAACAGTAAATTTACCAAAATAATTTACAGGATAAAAACTAAAAACAGACACAAAACAAAATCCTTGAAAACAACAAATTTGAAAGTCTGCCGGGTAAAAACAAAATATAATATAAATAAACATGAACTTTGGTACATTTACTGATTGCATAAAGCAACTAATTCAAAAATTTGAAAAAGTTAATAAAAATTAGATCGACAGAAGTCATCAGTATTATTCAACCAAACATATTTGACAGAATTTTCACACCTATATATATATATATATATATATATATATATATATATATATGTGTGTTTAAGGTATGCTATATTTATAGTTTAAAGTGCTCAATATCAGTGATAGAGTATATGTAAATATAAAAGTGGATATTGAAGTCAACACCCAGTGGTGACAGTCTGTTTCATGCTAAACGCAATTGTTAAGCCTAATGATTGTGTTTAGAATGAAACAGACAGTCTCCTTTTGGTGTTGACATCAATGTCCACTTTTATATATATATATATGTGTGTGTGTTTTCTTGCTATATTTATTTACTTGCCATGAAAATTGATGGTATATTTTGTTAATTCCTTAGAAAATTTCTACATGTGTGTCTAAATACATTTTATTACAATTGTTACATCCATAAATAGTAATTTGGATGAGTTGAGATCAATTTATTACATAATAATGACAGAAAATGAATCCCCCACTTTATGACCCCTACAATCTCATATTAATACTAGTTTACCCACACCATGGAAATTGATGGCATGTTTTCATTCCTTCATATTATTAGGTTTGATCTTTAGACATATTTTTTTATCATTTCCCTTGCACTTGCAATATTAAAAGTTAAAGACAAAAAGTTTAAAAATAGACAGAACTTAATACATACACACTACATAAATGCAGTACTAAATTGGCGGTTAGGTCTCATCATTTTACAGTTGAAATTTCCCAGTCAGCTTAAAAAATTTAAATGCAATGTTAGTCATTATCTTCTATCTTGTTCTTTTATTGTCCTCTCTCCTTAATAGTATATTTTTCTCATATTTCCTAACACTCAGTAACCCCTTGCATCTTAGTGAATTTATTGCCTTGCTTGGAGGTGAAATGATTAAAAAATATATATAATCTTTTATTTAAATTTCTTCAGGTTTCTCCGATGTATTCTCTGAGGCAATCATTACTGGTGATAGAGAAAATCTCCTCCTTCAAGTATTAGCATATTATTTTGTTTTGTTTTAAGCCTTTTATTGTTTTAGACGTAGTTGTAACAAATTTATGTTAAGCTTAGATAAATTCTTTTCAATTATAATCATGATAGAGTTGGTTGGTAGAACAATATGCTTTGATTTATTTCCTTTATCAGAAACAACTACATTTCTATTTTGAAAATTTTTTACAGGCTTTTTGTTTTGCATTGATTATAAAATAATTAGGATATGGGAGGAGCTTAAAAGTATTTTCGATGGATTTCTATTCTTCGTATAAACATTAAAGACTATAAATCTCTTTACTGTATAAACAATCATTTTCTTCATATTTTGATCACATTCTTGTGTTCAAGATTTCAATGGATACCTGTCAGAATTATTCATTTTTGTCTATTTTTTTTTTTTTTTTTTTCATAGAATGGCAAATGCTCGATCAAAGTCCGAACAGGCTGACCAAGCAGCTACACTGGCTGCCCAGGATTCAGAGATTGCTCGTCTGAAAGCAAAAGAATATGCTCCGGATTTCATTCAACCTGGTACGTATTGAAAAAATGCATCAACAACACAAAACTAAAAGGAAAATTTTGAGATTAGTAAAACTAAACACTCCTAATGCCATCCATCTAACAACAAACACAGAACAAAATCTTTGTTGTTCTGTATATATATATATATATATATATATATATATATATATATATATATGAATGGCCTGAAAATTGTGCTTACGGATGAAATAGATTGTAAGCATTGTGCTCAATATGAGATGGAGTGTATGTAAATTTTAAATGTGATAATTTTAAATTTGATAATTTTAAATTTGATACTGATGTCAACACCAAGTCTAAATGAAAGTGTGTAGGAGATATGTTTTTATATGTATATATATGTAAATTAGTATTTAAATTCTTTTGGATTGGGATTGATTTATGTGTCATACGTTTTGAATAACATGAGTTTATGGCTTTAACCATTTCCTTTTCACTTTTTTGTATTTTTGTGGCCATGTATCTTGGCTTGGGATAAAAGTAATTCTTTCAGGAAAGGAGATATTGGGAAGAATCAGGGGTGCAGATTTATTATTTGATAAGATTCAATAGAAGCACTTTCGAGAATTTTCCTTCTAAATAAGTTACATTCTTTTTCCATAAGTGACCTACTCACTTTCATTTATTAAGCATTGAACTGTAATTACCTCACATCCATGAACTTGCTTGACCTTTCAGCTAACCTGATGAATATTCATGAGCACGCCTATACCAAAAGATTTTGGAAAACCAATAACATTTTTGCTCTTGTATATAAATACTTGTCACAAAATAAAATCCTTACTTTTGCCTTGATAAAGTCCCTCAGATGACAAAATGTGTCAGCTAAGTTTTCTTTTTGTCTTAATTTATATATTTATATATATTTTATTGTTATAATTTCTTTTTATAGATACAAATATTTAAGTAAATGCTCTGTTTATAATAAACAGTATTAACAACATTTACCAGCCTGAAATATTTGTGTATATAAATAGTGTATCACAATAAAATATATTAAAAGTCAGATTTAGTCCATTTCATTATATATATATATATATATATATATATATATATATAATAAAAATTAAAAATTTAGTTTTAAAGTACCCTATATTTATGGGTCAATATGCTATATTTATGTTCAATATCAGGGATAGAGTATATGTAAAGATAAAAGTGGACACTGAAGTCAACTTCAAGTGGGAACAGTCTATTTCATGCTTGAACACAGTCCTCAGACTAACCTCCTGACAGCTATTAATAATTTAGTAATACCCCCCCCCATGACCCGGAAGGAGACTATAACCTTATTTGGCTTCATTCCTAGAGATGGTGTCTCGATAAAATCACCCATCCTCCTGTACATACAGGCTAATAGGAGTAGATAGGCTCAACTATCGCCCAGTACCCACTCTTTCCCTATTAACTGAACAGGAGTAGAGGTTTATCCCTTGTTTTTTGTTTATGATATGGTTTATCAGTTCTTTGTCTTTCCTCTAATGCCTGCAACTCTTCATTATGATGCTACAGGGTTGGCAGTTTTCTGCTTGCTGCATCCAACTAGTCTGGTAACACTTAGAGAGGCTGCTCTGATCAACAGTCAGATAATATCGGGGTACTTATAGTTCCATGTCATGCATGGTTAGGTGTCCCTGCATGTATCTCCAGTGGGCAGCCCTGAGCCTACATTATGCATTAGTTTGGGCCACATTCTTGTCAGTTTGTATTACTATTAATGACAGTGATAATTATTTGGCCACTTTTTCCTCAAATCAAATCTCCTGACAAATACAAAGAAAAGAAATTCAAGAAAAGCCAGTAATCAAAAAATTACCCCAACCTTTTTTCTCCAATATTCATGGTATCCATTCCAATTTCTGCAATCTTTTCTATTGCAACAGTCTCCAGATATCTTTGCACTTTGTGAAACCCATCTAAATTCTTCCATTGCTTCCAACGAATTCTCTGTTCTCTCCTATCTTCCTCTTTACTGTAAATATTCTATGATACAAATGCATAGTCTTGAAGTTTATATCCAGAAAAATTTGCCGTGGTCAAAGGAATTGCCCCGTGAATCCCCGAAATATTCTTTCATGTGCTTTCGACTTTTGTTATTGCACTCTGTTAGCTATCTCTTTTTCTTTTACTGCTCTCCCTCCTCTCAGGACTGCAATATATTGGACAAAGTTTTTAACAGTATAGAAAAGTCTCTCTCTCTCTCTCTCTCTCTCTCTCCCCTCATCTGCAGACATTTTTGTGTTTGGTGATTTTAATGCTGATCAAGTGTCTTAAGAATTCTAATGTTAAAGCCATTTTGCTGGTATTCAGACTTTCAAATTTTTCCATTGCTCAGTCTCTTATGCAATTAGTGGATTTCCCAACTCATTTTCTTAATAAATCAGATCAACATGCTTTCCTTACATGATTTGTTACTCACATCCACCAAACGCTCTTGTCAAGCTTCACAACTCTGTCCTCTTGGCAATTCAGACCCCGCTGTAGAGTATCTATTGATATTTAATTTCAGTCACATTCATTAAAACAGATGAGATGGAGCAAACCTCTTACTGCTCCTTCACTATTTCCATCGAAAGAGCTCAAACAAACTACATTCCTTAGTTCCACCAGTTCTAACCTTCATGGCTAGGACCTGCCATGCTACACACATGGTAGCATACCCCCCTCCATATTCCATTGATGAAAGGTAAGTTCCACTTGAGCAGCTTCTTCCTACAAACTACTGCTCTGTGGAACCAATTCCTAAGAGGACGTTTTCCCAATCACTACAATCGTAACTTGTTCAAATCTAGGGTCAACCATTATCTCCCCCCCGCCATCCGTATAAACTGTGCCTCTTACTCTGTCACCCTCTACCTTGAGTGACCCCCGGGCCTTTTACAAGGTGAACCTCACTGTAAAAAAAAAAAAGATATGGGAAGGAGGCTGAAGAGAAGTGATTAAAATATGATAATATCAACAAAGATAAGGATATTGGTACATCTGAAATTAATAATAATGCAAAACAGGGCTTAAATTTTGCAATAATCTACGTGTCCAAGATACACCATACATGAATAAATAGCTCACCAAAGAAGAAGAATTTTTTTTTTTCTTTTGGTTGAAAACATAATGTTGTCCATTCTGAGACTAATTACTTTATGAAGACTTTACCTACTGGCATAGACGTATTTCTCACACAAAGGCTTTTTGTAGAAAACTTGATGATTACGTTTCTGATTAAGCTTGCTCAACATGCAATTAAAAAAAAAGGGATAAATTTGTAAGCATTTTCTCATTATCGCCTTTGATTTTCTTTGCTTATTTATTTCTTTTTATTAGTTTGGCTTGTTTTTCTTCTCTTGGAACTAAGTAGGCCAATGTATGCAATGTACTCTCCCACACAAAAGAGTTCCACATATGCCTGATTAACTGATAAATGTTCTATCTTATGTGCATCATTGATTAGCAAACAGCCTTAACTTAAATAAACCCTGACACTTGATATGCTTGTAAAAAACCAAAAGACACACATTTGTCAATCAAATGAAAGTTTATCCATTGACAACAAAAATAACAAACAGGATTTAACTTAAACAAATACTCAAAACTTTGTCTGGAGAATAAAAGAAATGAAAATGTTTTATTCTATTTAATTGTAGTAATTATAATGGCTTGTATGTTGAAGAGCGACTTAATTCTAGATGCAGAACTTCCACCTACTCAATGTATAATATTTAGACAAATTTTACTATTTATCAGAATCTTCTTTAGATGAAACTCACAGGAACAAAGATATATTGAATCATGTGGACAATGTTTCCTTCATCAGATCTTGTAAACTGGTGCTACAGAATTACAAAGAACTTTACCAAATAACAAAACCCACTCAAGGACTTCTAGCAGCAACAACAGCTAAGGTGGATAGCACATGTATCTCGAAAAGAAAATAATGACCTAATGAAGATGTTGACCCCCCCCCACGCTACTTTAAACAGAAGGTTAGGAAGGAAACTTCCATAAGTACTAGAAAGAGCTATAATAGCTAGTGCACTTGATAATTTTTTAACCAACTGTAACACTAACTGTTCAGTCAATGAGTACCTAATTTGGTCAGTATGGAAACAGCTAATTTCACCATTTCCATTATAAATTTCAACCAACAGTAATGCTAACTGTTTAGCCAATGAATGCCTAATGGCAAATTTCCCTATTAATATGATATTGATTCAAAAAGTTGCATTATCTATTTTAACTGGCAGTATAATTGCATAAGAATTTATAAAAGTCATTTTGCCACATCAAAATCAAGGCAACAATTAAAAATGCCTTTAAGTGAATGAAAACCTCTCTAGATCAGCAGTCGTCAACCATTTCTTGTCCATTGCACCATTTTCACGCTTATCAGAATATCATCTTCCCTTCCAAGATTGTCCAACTTTAAAAGTGCATTCCAAATACACTTATATTATTGGAAATCTTCATTCTTTTCCATATTAGTACACATATATACGACTTGACATGGCTTGTAAATTCTAATGCCTCCAAACCAATATTACTTTCATTTAACCACCACAGAGAATTTTTTCTTTCTGAATCAGCGACACTTTGCACTTTCTTGGTCTCATGCTTTTCACTGAGATGGAGTGAAGTGATTATATCGAATCAATTGCTAGGTCTACTGCTAGGAAAGTTGGTTCACTGTGTCATGTCAGGCAATACTTCATGTCAGAATCCTTCTTTTGGTTTCCCTCTATCTTTTCTACAAATATACTCTGATGAGCTGTTTACCTTTTTGGTGCCTCAATTGTAAGAATTTAAGTATGCTACTAGATTGGCAACTGGGTCTCACCATTTTACTGCTGAACTTGCTAGATGCAACTATCTGTTCTATCTTAATACTTACTTTTCTTACACCTCTCACTTGTGGAACTCCTGATTTTTTTTTTCCTTTGCCACCCACAATCTTCAAAAATTTAAAGAAAGTTTCCTTTATATATTGATTACTTCCATTTATACCTACACTGTGATCTAAATGCTGAGGTGCCTTCTTAGCACTCTGCATTATTCATGGTATTACTTCCCCTTCTACTGTATATAGTACCACCATCAACTGCATTCACCTAGTTCGGAACTATAGTCAAGTTTGTTTTTGCTACTGCCATAGCAAGATATGACAACACAAATACCAAATTGTTGCTGTCAGTAGCATGACAAACTTTCTGATCACCAAAGTCTCCTACAGAATGTTAAAATGTCTGTAAATTCTTAAAACTAATAGCTAAAACCTAATTGTAATTATGAAAATTTTCAAAAAATGCTTTGCGTTTTTGTTTTATAGGGACAGATATTATGAAGAAGAAACTACAAGAGAATCCCGATGAAAATGAATTTAGTCATATCAAGGTTCTTCCAAATAATCATAATGCACATCAAAGGACACAGTCCATGTTGGGTCGGCAATCTCAAGATGAGATGGATTCGGCCCTAATAGGCTTGACTTCTTCAATGGACTCCACTCTCCCTGGTGGCTACAACCCTGGTATGCCAGATGGAATGAAGTTTCATAATGACGCATACTCACAGAGCCAGTTAACTGCAACCCATCACATAGAAAACACTGCGATACCAGCTTCACATCCTTCTCGTAGCCCCTCTTTAAAGATTCGTAGGTATAGTTTCTTGGCTGGATCAAGAAGGGGTCGAGGATTTAGTGAACTCTTCAACTCCACCATCTTGAACGATCACTTTGACCAGTATAGTACAGCTGTGAGGGATGATAGTGGTTTTGGTAACCTGCTGGGCGCAGGGGATCCAAATCCTTCACAGCAGCGGAATAGTGCTCCTGCCAGTGATACCTCCCCCGATTCAGGTGTATCTGAAACAATGGAGGAGGATAGCAAACACCGTCCATTGCAGAGGCGACGCACACTGCCCTGCATCATCAAACGAGAGGAAGAGGCGGAAGCTGCAAAACAGCGCTTAGCTGAAAATCAGGCGGCAGTTAGCAGTGAGAATTTGGCGGCAAAGAACACAGAAACGTTTGTCATTGAAAATGGCATCCGCAAGAGAATCAAGGCTCAGACACCTAAAGTGAGCAACCCGGAAAAAGAGGTGCCATTGAAGTCATACACACTGGAAAGTCAGAAGAACTTGAGCAAGGCTCGTAATCCTGGGAGTCTGCCCGATATTAATCTTATCGGGACTAATCCTTGGATGAAGCCAATGCCCCGGGAAGAAGCATACAGGTTGTCATCACAAAGAAGGGAAGAAGTCCGTCAGTTGAGGGATATTGAAGAGAGACGTAAACAAGGCGATATGTCTGTCATTTTGGGTGATGTCAAGGTAAGTGTACATTAATTGTTGCTGGTCAAATTTTTGAAATGTCTATCTGTTCATTGTATTTCAATTGTTTAAAAATCCATAGTTTGCAATTCACAGTTGTCTAGCTAACAGACTCCATTTCTTTATTATCTGTGACTTGCCATGGCTTCTTGGGAAAGATAGGGGAGTAGTTTCTCGTTGCCTTCTCCACGGTTTGGAATTCTGAGTTGTCTTCTCTTAGACTGGTTTCAACCCAAATCTAGACAGCCCCATCTAAACACTTGTCAGTAGGTGGGGAAGAACAGATGGATTTATGCCATACTCAAAAGTGAATCGAACAGACTTGGTCGGAATTTGAATACATCTTGATCCCATTTACCGTGTTACTATTGGTTATGTAACTGACACATCCGGATACAATAAATCAATAACTGACTAGTTTTTCCCTTGACACTGCTATTACTGTATACACGTTTGACTTCCTCGGCAATATTTTAAAGATTATAAAAATATGTGAACCAAGTACAATGTGATATTTATTATTTACTCTTAGGATTAATCCAAATAAAATTTGTTACGTAGCTGATTGATGTTATGATCAAAAATACCTCAACTCCAGAGTTTTAGAAAGAAAATTTTCTGTAATTCACTCTTCAGAAGGTTTCAGCAACTGACTGCCTTTTCCTCATTTTTCATTACATAAATTTGAGAAGAAATGTTTTTATTCAAAAATTTATAAGAAACTACAAAATTATCAAAATATGTAAACCAACTACAACATAATAGTTCTTATTTACCATTTTATAACTACCTATGAAAACAAGTTTTTTATTCATAATTTTTTAAAGAATATCAATGAACTATAAAACAAGAAAATTTAAATAAACATGATTTTTCCGGACATTATACATTTTCTTCTCGGATTATTTTAGATTTCTACTTTTTTTAATTTTCCAATTTTTTTTTAATCAGAATTGAGAATGAGAGATGCCTAATCAATAGAAGGCCGAAACCTGAAGCTCCAGCAATTACGGACCAAACACCCGATGCATTTTAAGTTTTAAATCATTATTGAAATGCTGAGAAAATATGCCGAGAGATTAAATGAGCAATCTAATAAATAAATAGTGTTTAACATCTTTGTTGTCAGTTCTCAAGAACAAAGAAAATGTATAAATCTACTTTCATATGTTTGGGTTTTATTAACTTTCTAAATATTTTAAAACAATAAACATTTCTGAGAGAGTGAAAGAAGTTTATAGAAATAGTGGTGTCAAAGGAAAAACCATTCATTTTGACGGACCATTTCTTTTGTAGACACAAAGGTTAAACATTTCCTCAAATTTATTTATTTCTTTTTATAAATACAAAAGATGACATTGAAACTTTAAAACTATGATGGTCAATCAAAAAGTAATGCCTGTTTTTCTTTGACTACAACCAATTTCGAAAAGATTAAAAAATAAAACAAATGTCCCAGAATTTCTAATTCTAGTCTTCAAAATTATCTTCCTACATTTTAATCATGGTACAAAAATCAGTCAAAGCGTAAATGCCTGTCCTTTAATTATAATGGATTTAATGGTAGAAACACGCAAATCATACGAAAATGAACACAAATGTCTCAGAATTCCAAATCTAGTCCTTCTTTCCTTCTCAAGGTATTGCACCTTTGAATTTGAGGACAGGTATGCTTGCCTTGTACAGGCCTACTTGGCTGCTTTCTTAGCCATGTGTAAGTTGCCTTGTTCACCCCATCATGTTTAGGAAGATGCTATTTCATGTTAAGCTCTAGAAGCTCTTTATGAAGGTCTGTAAGCAATGAGGGAACCTGCTTTGCACAGGCCTTTTAGTAGCCAAACGACTGCACCCAAACTACAGAAACTACCATGGCTCATCTGCCTTGTACAGGTCTTCTTGACTGCGTTCTTAGTCATGTGTAAGTAGGCTCTTTCACTTCATCAGAAGTAGAGAAATTTTGTTCTCTGAGTGTTATTAGGTAAGCTCTAGAAGCTTTTGTCCAGCTGCTTTCTTAGCCATGTGTAAGTTGCCTTGTTCACCCCATCATGTTTAGGAAGATGCTATTTCATGTTAAGCTCTAGAAGCTCTTTATGAAGGTCTGTAAGCAATGTGGGAACCTGCTTTGCACAGGCCTTTTAGTAGCCAAGCGACTGCACCCAAACTACAGAAACTACCATGGCTCATCTGCCTTGTACAGGTCTTCTTGGCTGCGTTCTTAGTCATGTGTAAGTAGGCTCTTTCACTTCATCAGAAGTAGAGAAATTTTGTTCTCTGAGTGTTATTAGGTAAGCTCTAGAAGCTTTTGTCCAGCTGCTTTCTTAGCCACGTGTAAGTTGCCTTGTTCACCCCATCATGTTTAGGAAGATGCTATTTCATGTTAAGCTCTAGAAGCTCTTTATGAAGGTCTGTAAGCAATGTGGGAACCTGCTTTTCACAGGCCTTTTCACAAGCGACTGCACCCAAACTACAGAAACTACCATGGCTCATCTGCCTTGTACAGGTCTTCTTGGCTGCATTCTTAGTCATGTGTAAGTAGGCTCTTTCACTTCATCAGAAGTAGAGAAATTTTGTTCTCTGAGTGTTATTAGGTAAGCTCTAGAAGCTTTTGTCCAGCTGCTTTCTTAGCCATGTATAAGTTGCCTTGTTCACCCCATCATGTTTAGGAAGATGCTATTTCATGTTAAGCTCTAGAAGCTCTTTATGAAGGTCAGTAAGCAATGTGGGAACCTGCTTTGCACAGGCCTTTTAGTAGCCAAGCGACTGCACCCAAACTATAGAAACTACCATGGCTCATCTGCCTTGTACAGGTCTTCTTGGCTGCGTTCTTAGTCATGTGTAAGTAGGCTCTTTCACTTCATCAGAAGTAGAGAAATTTTGTTCTCTGAGTGTTATTAGGTAAGCTCTAGAAGCTTTTGTCCAGCTGCTTTCTTAGCCATGTATAAGTTGCCTTGTTCACCCCATCATGTTTAGGAAGATGCTATTACATGTTAAGCTCTAGAAGCTCTTTATGAAGGTCTGTAAGCAATGTGGGAACCTGCTTTGCACAGGCCTTTTAGTAGCCAAGCGACTGCACCCAAACTACAGAAACTACCATGGCTCATCTGCCTTGTACAGGTCTTCTTGGCTGCATTCTTAGTCATGTGTAAGTAGGCTCTTTCACTTCATCAGAAGTAGAGAAATTTTGTTCTCTGAGTGTTATTAGGTAAGCTCTAGAAGCTTTTGTCCAGCTGCTTTCTTAGCCATGTGTAAGTTGCCTTGTTCACCCCATCATGTTTAGGAAGATGCTATTTCATGTTAAGCTCTAGAAGCTCTTTATGAAGGTCTGTAAGCAATGTGGGAACCTGCTTTGCACAGGCCTTTTAGTAGCCAAGCGACTGCACCCAAACTACAGAAACAACCATGGCTCATCTGCCTTGTACAGGTCTTCTTGGCTGCGTTCTTAGTCATGTGTAAGTAGGCTCTTTCACTTCATCAGAAGTAGAGAAATTTTGTTCTCTGAGTGTTATTAGGTAAGCTCTAGAAGCTTTTGTCCAGCTGCTTTCTTAGCCATGTGTAAGTTGCCTTGTTCACCCCATCATGTTTAGGAAGATGCTATTTCATGTTAAGCTCTAGAAGCTCTTTATGAAGGTCTGTAAGCAATGTGGGAACCTGCTTTGCACAGGCCTTTTAGTAGCCAAGCGACTGCACCCAAACTACAGAAACAACCATGGCTCATCTGCCTTGTACAGGTCTTCTTGGCTGCGTTCTTAGTCATGTGTAAGTAGGCTCTTTCACTTCATCAGAAGTAGAGAAATTTTGTTCTCTGAGTGTTATTAGGTAAGCTCTAGAAGCTTTTGTCCAGCTGCTTTCTTAGCCACGTGTAAGTTGCCTTGTTCACCCCATCATGTTTAGGAAGATGCTATTTCATGTTAAGCTCTAGAAGCTCTTTATGAAGGTCTGTAAGCAATGTGGGAACCTGCTTTGCACAGGCCTTTTAGTAGCCAAGCGACTGCACCCAAACTACAGAAACAACCATGGCTCATCTGCCTTGTACAGGTCTTCTTTGCTGCGTTCTTAGTCATGTGTAAGTAGGCTCTTTCACTTCATCAGAAGTAGAGAAATTTTGTTCTCTGAGTGTTATCATCAGTATTGAGTAAACTTCAGAAGCTTTTGTCCAATAACCACCATTCATGGATTCTTTCTCTCTGAGATTTTGCCAATAACTTAGTTGTCATGGCCATCATCATAAAGCAAACAATCAGAAAAGAAAAAATTAAATTTTGGGATATGAGATAAAGCTGCTGCTGCCGCCAATAATAGTAGAAGCCCCCAACTCTTACCAAAATTTGAACAAATGTCTCAGGATTCCAAATCTAGTCCTTAACAGTTTCATTCCTTCTCAATATATTGCATCTTTGAATTTGAGGACAGGTATGCCTGTCTTCTAGAAACTATTATATTTAGTACTATTTAAAAAAAGAAAAAAAAAAAAGCTTATTATAATTCTATATTATTTCAAGTATGTTGTATTTTGTCAATTTCCTAACAATTCTTTATTTTCTTTTAGGATTGGTGTCAGCAGAGACAACTCTTGGTTCTTTTGATCGCCTTGAATGTCAGTTTGGCTACAATGTTCTTCAATCTCCTGTCTTGATAGGGTCATTGTAAAGCAAAGCTGGTGTTTTTGCATTGACAGACAAGCATGACTCCTGGGAGATGACGATGATGATGTTGATGATGTTGATGATGATGATGTTGATGACGATGATGATGATGACGATGCTGAACAGAAAGTTGGTATTCTATAATGACTTCTCAGATGCATTCAAATTCCATGGTGTTTTATTCCACCCTGTGTTCGTTCCTAAAATGGCAGCGATTATGAATGTGCAACATGTATCCAGCCAAGAAGAGAGTTTATTTCAATTTTCCCATTGATGATGTTGACGATGAAGACGATGCTATAAAGGAGGATGCAGATGTGTACTTGTTATCAGGGATAAATTTACGGATTATATGACGATGATGTTGATAATGCTGAAAATGATGCTGACGTTTGGGCTCAGGCAAAAAACGAAAAATACGTAACATTGAAAATGTTGAAGGAAAAATAGAAGATCATGAAGCAAACAAGGATTTTTGCGAAAATTAAAAATTAAACAACAAAGTTTTTTCAAAATCGACTTTGGAAAAAAAAAAAAATTTTTTTTTTTAAATGAAATGAAAAAGTTAATGATAACAATGGATTTTTTTCAAATCGAAATAAACTTTCAAAATTCCCATCGTCAATTTATTTATTAAGGGACAACTTTAAAAAACAAAAAAAAAAAAAAAAAAATTATCCCCTCCCCACAAATAAAACCAAGACAAGACAAGAACCTTTTTTTAAAAATCAGATTCCCCTTTCTTTCTTTTTTTTTAAAGATTTTAACAGACAGAACATGGAAAGAAAATTATAAATTGTCCCTATTTTCTAGAAGTGCAGCCAAAATATATTAATAACAAAATTGTTCTAATCCCCACCACAATTTTCACTTCAATCGCTATAATTATTCGTACAGTTTGATAAAACGGTCAGAAAATTATTATAAGGTTAATGTTAACTAGTCAAGTTAGAAGAAAGAGAAGAACGATGAAAAGAAAAGTAAAACGATGTAAAAACTAAAGAATAAATGGAGAAGAAGAAGAAAAAAAGGATTTTCTGGTGCTATTACCTGTACTGGAGTTGTCTTTTACTCTTCATATGTTGCTTATTTAAACAAGAACTAAAACTCTTTCCACTTTTCCCCCCTGCTCCAACCCACTGTCAGATTTAAAAAGAAAAAATAATACAAAAAAATACCAAAAAAAAAAAATGAAAAATGTCTAAATGTGACCCATTCACTCAACACCCAGGATTAGCCTTTACCTTTCCTTTCCAAAAAATAACTGTTTCTACCACCACCATCATCACCACCAAAGCCACCACCACCTCCACCACCTCAGAAATAAATGTCACAAAAATAATAATGAAAAAAAAAACATTGTTTAAAAAATAATTAATTCCCCCCCATCCTCTCATTGTTAGTTTGTTAATAATTTAAAAATAAAAAAAGATTAAAATGTCTGACATCTTTAATTTTTTTTAATGATTTTTTTTAATCCTCCTCCATTAAAAACAAAGAAAAGAATTTCACTGTATAAGAATCTCTAGTGGTAAGGTGTGTGACCATCCAGTTGTATGACCCCCCACCTAACAATAGCAGTGATACGCAAAAACCTGTGATAATATGGTTGCCTTCATGATTTGTTAGAAGAAGTTTAACAAATGATAGAATGTTTCGACATCCAATCTGAATAAATACGACATCGTAACTGTTTGCAATGACCACAACACCAGGCATGTAAATCATTTTTTTAATTAAACAATAATTTCTATTTTTTAAAAAAAAATATTCTTCTTTTATTTAAATTTAAAAATTTTAATTTGAAAAAAAAAAAAAAGAAATAAAAAACAAACATCAATTTAAAACCAAAATACAGATGGAATTTTCTAGTTTCATTGGAATCAAAAACAAATATATCCCAGTAAGTCTAAATATATGACAGACAAGGAAAATTTGATTCATTTTTTATTTAGTTTTTCAGCATTCTTACATGTTTCCATTTAGTGGCAGTTAGGAACAAAATGGATAACAAGCACAATTTTTGCACCCCTTTGCTCTCACGAAACGGAAAAATGTAAGAATGTTGTAAAACTAAAAAAAGAATTCATAAAATTTTCCTTGTCTGTCATATTCAGCAAAACATGTTTAAAGGGAAGGTTGTTGTCCAAATATACATTTTATTTATACATATATATATATATATATATATAAGTGGACACTAAGGTCAACACCCAGCAGCAGTGTGTTTCATGCTTAAACACAATCCTCATAGCCTGAGGATTGTGTTTAAGCATGAAACGGTGTTGACCTCAGTGTCAACTTTTATATTTATATATGCTCTATCCCTGATATTGAGCACTTTAACCCATAAATATAGCATACCTTAAAACTGTATTTTATCCTATATATATATATATATAATATGGGATAATGATATATAAATTTTGATATATAAAGAACAATTTCGGGGGGGAATATGTTTGACAAAGTGGGAAAAGTTTTCATGTGATGTGTTTCATCCTTTAGGACTTCATCAGGCTTAATCAGTGATGCTTTTGCTGGTGCATCTCTCATTTGTATGCATGGGTAGTCGCACCAATGTAAACAAATTTAGTCTGATGAAGTCCTAAAGGACAAAACATGTCACACAAAACTTTTTCCACTTTGTCATGCAATATAAAAACCTACCTAGTTCTATTTTTAATATAGATACTAAATAAACCATCTTTAGAATAGTAAAACAAAATCATTTCAATGCCAGACAGCTAAGAAAGCATTGTCTTCTGTACTAAAACTATAAATATACCTAAAAATACATTTAATTTAAAACAGGTAATTATGTATGAGTTAGCAAAACCTTTGTAATTAAAAATATCTATTAACCAAAACTGATGGATAGTTAATCAAGTACAGATGAAAATAAACTTAGCCTCAACCTTGCCACTTAAATAAAATTAACCTAAAAAATTTAGGTTATAGAAGACCTTACCATCCCTAAATTTCATCTACTTACCTACCTATGTAACAGTATATATATATATATATATATAATGTATAAAGATGCAATTTGTAAAAGCCAGTTGGACCTTTAATTATTTTTATTCTGTTATCAACATTTCACTCTGTAAGAAAATCATTAGAATAACTAAAAAGTCTAAAGAAAAAATCATTACCATGGCAACCCGGCTACTTACGAACACTGTGCTTAATTTGAAAAATTTTTCACAGTTAATAAAGTTTAAATATAAATATCTATGAAACAAATCAGTGAGATTTGTACATCGGAAATATGTTAAAATAAGATGCAAATATTGTGATTTGATATAAGAAAACAAAAAAAGTTGTTATTGTTTTATTTTAACATTTTCCTATGTGTAAATCTCCATAATTTGATCAGAGATATTCATTTTGAAATTTTCTTAACTGTTAAAAATCTTTCAAATTAATCACAATGTTTTTAAGCCGCAAGTTTGGTAAAAGAATTTTTCTTTAGATTTTCTTTCACTCGTGCTGATGATGTTCTTACAGAGCAAAACATTGATAACTGAATAAAAATTTTCAGCATCCGATTGGTTTTCACATATTCCATCTTATATACTGTGTTCAGATATTTCATATCAGTCATTTTATCATATATATATATATATATATATATATATATATATATATATATATATATATATATATATATATATGGGATTAAAGCTCAAGAACTCTTTTTTTTTCTACTAAATTTTTCCTTTTCAAATTTCCAAGTGAACCTCCAAATGTATAAACAACGCAAATAGTTTTTTATCCAATTCTTTGTCTTTTCATGTATCACTGTTTCTTTTCTCCATGCGTGGTGTTGTATTGGTTTTGTTTGTTGATTAAGGTTAAGTTTAAAGTGGATGAGGCTTAGATCAAATGGAGCCGGTTCATTTCCAACCAACCTACCTATTACTGCAAAAAAAACAAAAAAAAATGAAAAAAAAAGAAAAAATACCTCTCCCTCTTTCCTTTACTTACCTTCCTATCCAAACTTTTTAAAAAAAAAAAAAGAAAAAAAAACTAAAAGTAGTTATACAAATTAAAACAAATGCTACCCCCTCTGTTTACCCAAAACAATTTTCATGGGTTACAAACAAAAAAATTGAAAAAAAATTCTCTGGAAAAAAATTTTTTTTAAATTTTATTAGTGAAAAAAAAAAAATTAAAGACGCACAATGAAGCACTTCAAGTTAACAATTAAAACAGCAGTAACTACGACGAGAAGAAGAAAAAGAAGAAGAAGATGATGATGATGTTGATGAAAATTCATATTTGTTTTTGTGCCGTTGTCAGCATTTTCTTTGCCATCACTGTCAGTCTCCTCCTCCTCCTCCTCCTCCTACTATTATGGTTTCCATATTGACCAATGGCTACAAACTATTCCTTCTCCTGCTACTACAACTATTATTACTACTACCACTACAACAAGTGAGATTTTTTTTGATTCATCTGCCTGTGCCTCATGAAAACCAACTCAACATCAACTCTTATGAATTTTTTGTTGGGCTTTCCCTGCTGGTATTCTCTTACTGGCAATGAACTAGACTGAATCCCTTCCCCATTCCCTTGACCACGACGGTGATGCTGATGACGGCAAGGAAGCCTACAACATACTCCTGGCTCAAGGTGTGTTTCTAATAAAAAAAGGCAACACTAATGATAATAATAATTATTGTTATTATTATTATTAATTATGTTTCAATATTTATAGGGATTTTTTGTTAATTTTTCTCTTATTCTCTTTTAAGTTACTTTCATTTCCTTCTTATTTTTTTATTTTTTATTTTTTTTTTTTTAGAAAGAAATACTGCAATTGAAATTGCAAAATCAAGAAAAACCCTTTAAGGAAAAGTAACAGAAAGAGAAATTTATTTTAAAGGAAAGAAAAAATTGAAGAAAAAGAGGGAAAAAAAGCAAATCTGTTAATTCCCTGCCCCATCAAAAAAAAAATTTAATATGCCAAAATATCACACCAAAAAAAAAATAAAATAACACACCATCCCTCCCTTCCATGAAGGCAACAACAAAAAAAAAAGTTAATAAACACCATCAAATATTTTTTCCTATGCCCACCAACACCTGACAACCCAAGAAAAAAAAGTAAATAAATCTTTGCCTGATTTTTTTTTTTTTTTTTTCTCTGCTTTGGGTGTTACGTTTCTTCACTAATCTGTCATTTTGTATAAATGGGTGTTTAATTTTTTTTTTAATTTATTTATTCCATTTTCCTTTTTCCTTCAGTTCTTTTTGAATTTGTCCCCTATTTTTTTTTTAAAAAAAAACTCTTTAAAAATATCGTCTTTGTTATTTATTATTATTTAATATTTTTGTAACGTATTCTTGTTTCTTTAAATTTATTCATTAATTTATTTTATTCATTTATTAAAATTTCTTTCCATTCATCTCCTTCTTTTGTACTTTTACTACTACTACTATTCTTATTCTTATTCTTATTATTATTGCTACATTGTTATTATAATTATTTGATGGCGAAGGTATCAAAATGCTAACATTTTAAAAAGATTACTCTTTCTTTTTTAAAACAGAGTCGAGCTGGGCTATGCAGTGTTTTTGTTGGGCCATTGTTTCACCGGCAATCCTAGATTATCTCCCTTTGATGTCCCTAAGTGTATAATAATGGACACTTCCCAGTTTTTGTTCTTTGTAAGAAAAACCACATTTGATGCGTCAAGTGAATGCGCAACAGGATTGACATCAGGCTGACTGACTTTTCTATTCAAATTTTCACCCATTTCCATCTCGGAACTCTCTTCTGGAGGGGGCGGAAAAAGAAATGTATCTCTCCAAATATTATCTTCAAGAAAAACAAAAAACAAAGAAAAAAAAGTACAAACAAGAGAGAAACAAATTGGCAATGTTTAACCTTTGTGCCCGAAAAATAATACAGTGTGTCAAAAATATGGTTATTCCCTTGATACCGCTATTACTGTATACACTCTTGACTCCCTCAGCAATGTTTATTGTTTTAAAAAGCGAAATAGATAATACATATTTAACACTTTTTCTTTTGTTTCATAGTTAATATTTTTATAAAATATAAATTTGTTTTCATACTTATTTATAAGATAGTAATAATAAATATTGTGTTGTAGGTGGTTTACATATTTTGATAATTTTGTCATTTTTCTTTTAATAAATTTTTTAATAAAAAGATTTATTTTCAAATTTATTTCTTTATAAAAACGGTAAATAATAAATTGTATTTGGTTCACAAATGTTTATAATCTTGTAAATAAATCTTGCCAAGAAGGCAGTCAAAAGTGAAGCCAGCAATGGCAGTGTCCAAGTAATAAATGTCCATTTGAAACACTGTTTTCTTTTTTCTTTTTTGCAAGCACAAATGTTAAACTTTGCCAACAGATCAATCTTTTTTTATTTTAACTTTTTTTGATTTTATTTATTTTTGGGCTTTTTGTTTCAAATAAAAAGCAATTTTTTTCATTTTTCCAAAAAGAGAAAAAGATTAAATGAGATGAAAACTTTACAAATAAGTCAGTTTAGAAGCCACTACCATCACTATTATTATTATTATTATTATTATCATCATCATTATTATTATTATTACTATTACTGCTATGATGACAATTTCAAGACTGAAATGGTGTTGCATTGTGCCAATTACTGCAAACTGTCATATTTAATGCCAAGTAAGTTTACTAATTTCACTATGCTCTCAGCTTACACAAATTCTTTTCTCTTGCAAAGAAAAACATCAAAGTTTTACGTTAATACTAAATGGATTTGTTTATTTTTCTATTCATCCCTTGAGTTTGGGTATCAAATTGAAAAACCAAAATGGTAGTAACACTGGATCTATCAAACTATCTTTATGTATTTGATAAATACACTTCATAACCAGTACATTTGATATAATATATATATATATATATATATATATATATATAAAAAGACGAGGAAAAACTATACTTAGCTAATGCATTTTGTCATCCGATGGACAAAATGCGTCAGCTAAGTATATTTTTTCCTTTTGTCTTTTTTATTCATCTTGTCTCTTCTACAGATACACTCCATCTGAGAATATTTACACACAGATCCATACATATATACACACACACACACACACATATATATATATATGCATACATATTTTTAGTAGATACCCATATTTGAGTAGACGTTCCATTTATTTATTGAGCAGTATATTTATTTATTGAGAAACATGCCTGCAATAAGACATTGTGTCAAAAGAACACTTTTTCGTATGACACTGCTTTTTTAACTGCTTCCATTCTTCAGCCAATGTTTTAAAAAGCGATGAATAGAATTGGAATAAAACCTAAATATATGATGAAAGGGAATTTATACTTTTTTTTAGTTCTTGAGAATTTACAACAAAATATTAAACACTATTTATTTATTAGATTATTTATTTACAAGAATAATTTTATATTTACAACATTCTAAAAGCTGATACTAATATAGAACTAATGCAATGTAATATTTATCATTTACCAATTTATAAAGAAATAAATGTGAAAACCATTTTTTATTCCTAAATTTATAAAAATTTACTAAATTATTAAAATATGTAAACCAACGTTAAGAAAATCCTTATTAATTACCATTGTATAAAGTTTGAATTGATTGGCAATTAGCCAATGTTTTGCCAGCCATTCCAGTATAATAATAAATAAATATAGTATATATAATAAATAAAATATAAAATAAATAAATAGTGTAAATAAACAATTTAATAAATAAATAGTGTTTATTATTTTTGTTGTCACTCTGCAAGAACAAAGAAAATGGATGTATTCACTTTCATACATTTAGATTTTATTCCAATTCTAATCTTCACTTTTTAAAACAATAAATATTGCCGAGGAAGTGAAGTTCATTAAAAAAACAGTGTCATGGGAAAAACGATCCTTTTTGATTCTCCATTTTATTCTAGGCACATTTATCCCTCTTTGCCTATTTATTTTTGTCTACCAGCCTGAATATTCAAAAAATATACTGCTTAATAAATAAACTGAGCGTCTACTCAAATATGGGTATCCACTAAAAATAATATTTAAGTAGCAAAATCTGTCGGATTAATAAATAAAAACCATCACTTCTTTATATTTATATATTTATACATATATATATATATATATATATATATATATATATATATATATATAAATATATATATAATGCTCAGATAATGTTTTACATTGGTTATTTGGCAAATACTTTGTTTGTGTATGTATTTGAATAGTGTGTTTGACAACTGAAAATATTTATAAGTCTGTGTGACAACAGCTGATATGGGGACAAATGTTTGTCTTTAATTATTCGTAATCAGTTGGTAAATAAAGTTTAAATATGTCCATAGAATACATACTTGTGTATCTACGAAAAGCTCTATCCAAAAACCTTACCATGTTTTATACCAGGATTTTGAACGCTGAAGGTATAAATAAGATTTCTTTTTATCAAATTGTAAATAAAAAATAATAATAATAATAATAATGATGATGATGATAATAAAGTTGAAATTTCAAAATAGTTTTGAATTGAAATTTTCAGAAAAATATCCTGTTCAGTTATAAATTGTTTTAAAAAATATGAAATTATAATTTTAAAAATCAAATTGTTTTTTGTTTTTGTTTATTTTTATTTTTTTTGTTTGTTTTTTTTTTTTCATTTATGGACAAAATCAGAATTCAGTAAGAAAACTGCCCTTTTAAAAATCTAAAAAATCTAAGAGGATATTTTTTAAAAAATATAACAATCAATAAATATTATTTAACAGAAGAAGGAAAATAAAAATCCTTCGGTTAAAATTCAAATTGCATTTTCTCAACATTAATTATACGAAATTACATTTTATCTTTCTTCCTGTCTTAGTGCTCTTTGAAGATACCAAATATAAAATGTCGTATCTTCCATTCATATTGGACTGTACACAGTTTCTTCTCAAAGATATTTGCAGTAAAATAAAAATAAAGTCATTAATGATATTTTTTCAATTCCTTCCCTTCTGATGTTCCATATTGGCTTTTCCTTTTTGTTAATGTCGGAACAATGAAATTTGTCTGCTATTTAAAAAAAAAATTAAGTGTGAATCTGAAAAGAAAAAATGGAAGATTTACCTCCCTTTATTCATTTTTTCCCCTTGACAAACTACAGTAAACTCTACAAAAACCGGACCTTCAAGGGGGAATAAAAATTTGTCCCCCTTAGCCCTTAAATCAAACGGATCAAACGAAAAAGAGTCCCACTTATCGAATATCAGAATAGAGGAAAAGGCACTCTTAGGTTCAATATAGCCACATAGGTTTAATGTCTGATCAAAAGCTAAAAGCATCTAAGGAAATAAATATAATTTTAGTGAAATTAAATCAGTTTATTTAGATCTTTTATCTTTGTTTTTATTCTTGAAAAGTAAAAGTTTTTAAACAAACTATTAGAGTTAGGATCATGGGGGTAGATATCTGCTTTCTTATAGCGTAAAAATTTACAAAAAAGGTTGTTCTAGAAAGACATACAATATACTTGGTGACAAAGACTTACAATATACTTGGTGTAAAGAATAGCAGAACACCAATTTGCACTGCAAACTATTTAAAATAAACTTCTTGTGTCCGACTGTGATGCTTTACCACAGATAGATCCACCATGATGGTTTGCTGAATATAGTTGTCTGAATTGGGGACTTTTTACATTTGAAATTAAAAATCAAGTCCAGCAAAATTTTTTGAAATTCCACTTAAATAGAGAAATTTTGTAACTGGACTAAATAAATTATTCCACTTAATGAAAGTCCCACTTAAATGGAGTCCACTGTAGTCACATCACTTTCATTTCTTACGTGCAATTGAACAGAGTAAAAGACATCCAAGTACACAACACTGTTCTAGTAAAGATATTTTGGAACAAGGAATTGTATGGAATAACAGAGGGACAACAATTTATATTTCTAAACAATTTCATTTATCCTCTCCTTTGAAGAAATTAAATTTACAAAAAAAAAAAAACTTAAATGTGTACGTATATGTATATAGATATATATTCTCATGATATATATGTATATGTATATATGTATATGTATATATGTATACAGAAACCCAATCAATCGGTTTTATCAAGTATTCTATTTTTTTTCCATTCAGTGACAACAAAAAAAAACAAAATTAATTCATTTCCATATGATTTAATGTCAAATCTGATGCAAACATTTTACATAATTTTTTCTTTTTTTGTTGTTGTTTACAGATGGAATAAATAATTTTTTTTCTCTATTTAGAAAAAAAAAGAAGAGAATTGTATAAAAGAAATGGTTCTATTTCATATGCTTATGGAAATAAGTTATATTTCATGGAAGTATATACTTGCTATGCTTCCCAACTTTTCTTTCAACCTCAGAAAAAAAAAGATTAAATGAAATTACAATCAAGAATATTGTAAATTATAATTTTGATATCTTTTGATAAAAAAAGACAAATCTTTTTTTCTAAAACACAATTATTATGTAAACTCCAATGCAGTGGCATGAATTCTTCAAATCTATTTCTTTACTCGGCAAACGTTTAACTGATAATGTTATATACACACACCAAATTGTTAAAATGAAACATCTAATATTATTACCAGGTTTAATTGGTATGGTATTTCAACATCTCCCACCATTTGAAATGTTTAAAATACTTGCTTGTTGGTTTTTTAATTTATCAAAGATTGCACCAGAACAAAACAAAAAAAAATTAGAGACAGAAAAGAATTATTAATATAGATATTACATATCTATTTTAGCATTTCAATTCTGAGATGAGTAATTTTCAATATTCTTGTATTATTTCGAACTATTGTTCCCATCTTTGTTGATATCGATGTTATTATAGACATTATATAGATATTATTGTTGATATTGATTTTATTATAGACACATTTCAACGAAATACCCAAGCACTACGGTGCCATAGTGAGGTGGATATACATGTTTTACTGTCATCTAGTGGTCACGAGTTCAATCCTTGGATCTGGTAGTGAAGCACCAATTCAGCAGGAACAAACAACAACTGATATCACAGGGACAAAATATCACAATAATCAACAGATATCCCTATCAGCCAATCAATGGACACCTGATGATGACCAGAAGGGTACTTGGTCGAAATGTTGTGTCTGTAATAACATCAATATCAACAAAGATGAGAAAAATAGTTTGAAATAATACAAGAATACAAATCTATTTATTACTTTTTATTTGGGGGAGGGGGGATATATGTTTATTGAAAAAAAAATAAGAGATTTTGATTTTTAAAAAGAAAAAGAGAATTTTCTGCCCATTGTTTCTCTTATGGAAGAAAACAAAAACAACAACAAAGATTTTCAGAAGTAAAACTTGTTTCTTTTTAATTAATGGCAACACTGATAGACTTTCATTACTTATATCTTTCCCTGTATTTTTACAGCATCTCTCTCTTTCTCTCTGTCTCACTCTCTCTTTCTTTCTCACTCTCTCTTTCTTTCTCACTCTCTCTTTCTTTCTCTCTCACTCCCATGAGCATTGTTTAACTTTACACCCCCCTTTAAATAGCCACCCAGAAGTTCAGAACAGAATACAATAAAAAAAACATCTAAAAAAAATGCTGATTAGAAATCAGCAATTTTGAAAGTCTTCAATATTTGTATAATTAATGCCCTATTGTTTTTCTATGAAAAACAACAGGTCATATATATATATATATATATATATATATATATATATATTATGAAATGGACAAAGTCCGACAATTATTTAAAGACATTTTTTTATGTTTAACATTGTTTTTATAGATACAAGTAGATTTAAGTCTATGAAAATTTCTCGGACATTCAGGCCGGTAAATGTTATTTAATACTGTTTATTATAAACAGAGCATTTACTTAAATACTTGTATCTATAAAAACAATGTTAAACATAAAAATGTCTTTTAATATATATATATATATATATATATATATATATATATATATATATATATAAAAATGTCTTTTAATATATATATATATATATATATAAATGTCTTTTAATATATATATATATATATATATATAAGTTGGGATCAAATATGGATCAGAATCTGATAGAATGATAAGATAAAGAAGAAATAGGAAACATTTATCAATCTATGTTTCTCTTAAAGCTTTCATCAGAGAATGAGATATGGCAAAAAAGAAAAGAGAGATTCTGGGATTTTTACTTTTGTGTTGTTAATTTTCAATGTTTAATCATGCTTCACGAGCATTCAACTTGCTAAACAACCATTAGTATAATTTATGGTGTTCCGAATTCAAGGAGAGATGACACATCCAATCAAAGTTCCAAGAAATTAACAGATTCCAAGTCTACAGTTTTTCATTTTGGCTTGAATTCAGAATGCCACAAATTTTTACTAACATTTCGTTTACAAGTCGGATGCACATGAAATATGATTAACCAATAAAAATCAAGCAACACAAAAATAAAAATACCAGAATTCCTCTTTTCTCTTTCTCCATATCTCAGTCTCTGATGAAAGTTTAATAAAAGTGAAATATGTTAGATTGATAAATGTTTCCTATTTGTTCTTTATCTTATCATATATATATATATATATATATATATATATATATATATCATTATTATTATGATTATATTTCCCAATTTTCAGATAATGTGTTGAGCTTTATGTTCAAAGTTGTTGATAAACTGTTTGAAGTTCATATTTTGTTATTTTTGTTCAAGTAGTTTTTGACTTTCGCAGTTATTATCAAGAACTAGTGTGGTATCTGTGAAGTTAGAAGTTGTGTTAGAATTTCTTAGACACCATATTGGTTCTTGATAATGACTGCCAAAGTCAAAAACTACTTGAACAAAATAACAAAATATGAACTTCAAACAGTTTATCAACAACTTTTGAGGACAATATTCAACACCTTATCTGAAAATTGGGAAAAATATAATAAAAAATTAAACAGACGTTGTCAGTTCTTTTTAATCAAACTTGTTTGGATGAATACGTGCTGCCTTATTCATGTATGTACGTGTGTATGTAATATATATATATATATATATATATATATATATATTACATATTATTATATATATATATTGGCTCCTGAAAAATTAATTTTGGTTGAGCTCTTTGGTTTGAGGTATGGGTTTGTAAACAGTGACTATTTAAGCTAATATTGCACGACTCTTCGGCAGAATTGAGTCACTGTCAGTCACTGTGTGTTTATCTAAATCTAAAAATAAACACGCTAAAAATTCACCTTCACCCTGCCGTGCACCAACGGCTTAGTGGTAGAAGTTCCAACTGACGCAAATTCAGTCGGGTTTCGATCCTAGCTAGAGGCAACCGGACGTCTAGCCACACTGATGAGCTGTGAAACAGCGAAACAGTCTGTCTGTGGATGACAAATATATATATATATATATATATATATATATATATATATATTTGTGTATTTGGGCAGCAATCCTTCTTTTATACAAGTTTTTATTGAAGATGACTGATAAGGGCATTGCAATTGGGCTTTTTATTCAGTTTTTTCTTGCATTTGTACAAGTATTTTCTTTTCTGCGTATAAAGCAGGGGGCTGTGGAGTTGGAACTCAAAACCTTTGACTGATTCCAACTCCTCTATTTTTGGGACTTCCTACTCCGACTCTGATTCCTCTTTCTGTAATTACGTAATTATGGCCTACAAATCTCATAAAGTCTATGCATACACTCCTAACTTGAGTCGGCCTATACCATTAGAACTGGTTTATATCAAAGAATGAAG
>OZ038508.1:90302050-90422050 GCA_964036315.1 Acanthosepion esculentum | reverse complement strand
GCACTTAGAGGCGACAGTCTGTTTCATGCTAGTGCAATCGTCAGTTGCCTGACGATTGCACTAGCGTGAAACAGACTGTCGCCTCTAAGTGCTGACTTCCATGTCCACTTTTATATTTACACACGCTCTATCTCTGATATTGAGCACTTTATCCCATAAATATAGCACACTTTAAGACTATATTTCTTCATATATATATATATATATATATATATATATACATGTGCAGGTATGCAGAAAAATAGGAAAGAACACGTTAGGTAAATGATCCGGAGTTCCTTAGTATTTTTGCTTTTATTTTTAAAAAGACAGTGCTCCATACAGAAGTAGAGCTTATATTATAATATTTTTTTAAAATATGATTCCTTCGCTACATAAGAGTTCTCATGTTTCAAAAGCGAGAACCGAGACCCCTAATATAATTTTTGAAATTAAGTTGAATTAAGGTGTCTGGTCACGCTTCCTCATCAAGCGAGAATTTGGGAAGATTCCCAAATTCTCGCTTGACAAGGAATATATATATATATATATATATAGTTTACGAAAAACTAGGTAATCCGTATGGGTAGACCCAAGGAGGATAAAATCCAGAGAGCTCAATGTAAATCAGAGCTAATAATTTAAATAAAAACAGACCACTTTAAGGACCGCGGATCATCAGACTTTACTTCCAAAGGTTGAAACGAAAAATGAAAAGAAATTTACACATTTTTGATGGGCAGTACTAAGCATGTGTAAATTGTTTGAATAATCTAGACATACATCTATTTATTTTTTATTTTAATTCTTTCAAATTCAGGGATCAATTTCTTAGCGTTGTTACAAAACTGAATAAGAAAACTAGTGTCTTTCTTATTCAGTTTTGTAACAATGCTAAAAAATTGATCCCTGAATTTGAAAGAATTAAAATAAAAAATGAATAGACATCTGTCTAGATTATTCAAACAAATATGCATAAATGAAGATATGCTGCCTAAAGATATATATATATATATATATATATATATATATATATATATGTGTGTGTGTGTGTGTGTGTGTGTGTGTGTGTAAAGAATAAAGAAAGATAGTCCACATATGCTTTTTATAATACGTAGATGTAATCAGGCAGTTAATAAAATTCAAGAGATTAAAAAAACAACAAAAATAATAATAATATTGTTAATAAAAGTAATAATATTTATTTTATATTAGTAGGTCTTTTGACTAAACGGAAGCATCATGAGAATGATTTTAAAATCATAATTTTCAGAAATGCATATCTCCTTTATCAAAAATAAAAAATGAAGTGGGAATAGTTTCATTTTTTTTCCATTTCACGATCAAACAGGAATTTAGACATACTCAGAGAATACAGTTTCTGCGAACAGCCTTCTACAAACCCTCTACAAACATAATTGTGGCAAACAGCTAGCCCAAACTATCAAATCTCTATGTTAATATATGGAGTAAAAAAATGCAACAACAATAAATTCCCAGAAAAGAGAGTCCAACTTGATTGTTGCTATTTCTCATGTCATTGATAAGAAACACAGACGTGTCTGAAAATTCCAATTTGAAAATCTTTCTCGTCATGTTTCCATATACTTATCTATCCCTACACTAAATACATCTTGGGCTAGATAGTAAAATTGTATTTATTCATATAAATCACCTTTTTCTTCAGTAAATAAATTTTAAATCCTAAAATATAAATTCTGTAAATGAATTAAATTTAACTATCAAGGACCCTGATTAGTAGATATTATATCTGTGAAACTCAGAATAGAGACAGATATGTTGAACATTTAATTTTATTTGTTACTATATACTTATATACACACACACACATATATACATATATATATATATATATATACACACACGAAGAAGTGGAACTAATGTCTTTGAATTGGTAAAAAAAATTGAATTCAAAGGCTTTGCCTTCCATTTTCACTGTGTAGCGATAAAACCATATTTTAAATCAATTAATATCAAATATTAATGCTCTGTAAATTTACATTGAGCACTATTGTGTAAAAATAAAAATATCTATAAGAACACCGGATTTTGTATCTTACTGTTCTTTCTTTTTATTTATATATACATATATATATATATATATATATATATATATATATATATATATATGATAAATATACATTTGTTCCTCACCATTTGGAACATTATTTTTCTTAACACCAGCAGTTTCTGTGTACTTATATAGATAGATAGATAGATAGATAGATAGATAGATATAGATATACTGGGTGTATTTGGGCACCATTTTTTAACTTATACAAGTTTGGCTTTTATAAGCCATTATCAAAATGTTTGTTTTTCATGCCATGTCGGTTTTTAGGGCCCCTGAATGATTTTCAACCCATTTATGGAACCTTTTTTTTTGTTATTTGTACTGAAGAGGAAGATAAAAACAAAACTTTCGCATTTCAAATAAAAAGAAATTAGTAGTTTAAGTCTGGAAAGCCGGGTTTGCAGGAAAGAGACAGAATTCCTTAAAAGAGCTTAAATTTTGCAATTGACCCATTTTGACATCATTTGGGGAAATTTTCAGTGTCCAAAATGGATTTGCCACTCCCCAAAACATAGCAATAGAGATACAGATTCTCATATCCTCACTAAAAATAACACTTAAAATAATGAGAAGTAATTTTACACGAAATATTTATAATTACGTCAAACTTAGTACAGGCATCCCTCAGTTAATGCGTTTTCGATTGGTGCACTGAAATTTTTATCTACCAAAATTTGATTAGTGCATCCATAATACTCAATTAGTGTGGTAAAACATTCTTCAGTTTAACCATAGTAATTGAAAATTGATTTTTTTATAGTTACCGATGAACATATAAGCCGCACTAATCGAGGGATTCATGTATAAAGATAACGAAAATATAAAAAATGGCAATCAATTGTTGAAAGCGCCTGAAAAGTGGATTGAACAAATATGGAAAAGTTTTTCTATGAAACTCTGGAGTCAAGGTGCTGAGTATAACATCAATCAGCTAAGTGACAAATTTTATATTTATATAAATCCAAAATACATAAAATATATATATATACACATATATATATATATATATATATATATATATATATATATAGTTAGACCTAGAGAGTCAGACAAACCTACTACGGTTTCACCTAAATGGATCGTCAGGGAAGGCCGGCCTTCTCTGACGATCCGCTTAGGTGAAACCGTGGTAGGTTTGTCTGGCTCTCTAGGTCTAATTAGGTCCGCTCTACTCATTGTATTGAGCACTTTATTTAGTTGTTTTGCGAAACTCGTATTGTTTTTTTTTCTTTGGGCCTTGGACTTGCATGCTGGACGATTATTTTCGGCTAACGTACATGTGCTTGGTTCTTTCTTTTTTATAACGTTTTTTTCCCTTTGGAATTGGATTGATTATTTGAAAATCAAGACACCAAAGTTTTCTGATCGAGTATAGTGTCTTATACTTATAAGACTTCTACTACTACTACTAATAATAATAATAATAATAATAATAATAAATATATATATATATATATATATATATACATACATTTTATGTATATATATATATTATTCATTTTAATTAGTCCCTATACTGCTCATAGTACAAAAGTATGTACATATATATGCATGTACCTACAAGTACATAATATGTATGTAAATTTTATATGTATATATATATATATACATACATACATACATATATATATATATCTATATATATAACTGAATAGAAATTTTGGGGATTTTAATAATTTTTTCATAATAATTCATCATGTCTAAACTTAGAAACTTCAACAGAACGCAGAAAAGCACTGCACAGTCGTTTCTAGGTCGAGATTCACACTGCTGATAAGTCTGAAAAATTAGATGAAACATCCGTCTAGTGCTTTTCTGCATTGAGGTTTCTAGGTCTAGATATGATGAATTATTATGAAATATATACATATATATATATATATATATATATATATATATATATATAGATAGATAGATATAGATAAATAGATGTATAGACATATATACATGTATGTGTGCAAATTTATATATGCGCATATATGTATTTGCTGTTCTAAGTTTGTGTTTACAAATATATGCATATAAAGAAACTGATTACAGTCATTTTAAGTTTGAATTTTCCAGTTCATAACATGCCCAACTAACCATAACTTTTTTGTGTTTGTTCAACACCCACAGAGCTGACCTGTGGTTTATACTGCAACCATGCTGAGCAGACCTTAGTTACAGTTTCTGGGAGAGAGCGTGTTATCAATCAGGATCAACAATCTGAACAACAGCAACACACTCAAACCCGAGGCCAAGATGACTTGTAACTTTGTGCTAGCACAGCTATCGACAGCACCCAAGGGTTCCGTCTACCCAGTTTCACTCACGAGGCTTGCGTCTGGTTTTTCAGGTACTTTCCATATATATATATATATATATATAATAAAAATAATATATATATATTATTATTATTATTATTAATTAAAGAATATCAAACACTTAAAATCCTATAGGTAATAATTTTTATTTCATGAGAGCTCTAAAAAACAGAATCTTTCAATCTTCAAAACATACAAACAAATCAACTGAATTTTTAGTGGTCTCATGAAATAAAATTATTACCTATGGGATTGTAAGTGTTTGATATTCTTTAATTAATAATAATTTTGCTCTGTCTTTTGACATAGAGCTCTCCCTGGATCTATATCCTCCTTGAAATTCCATACAGATTACCATATTGTATCATTACTATATATATATATACTCGTATATATATATATATATATATATATATATATATACTCGTGTATATATATATATATATATATATATATATATATATATATATATATATATATATATATACTCATATATATATATATATATATACTCATATATATATACGAGTATATATATATATATATATATATATACTCATATATATATACGAGTATATATATATATATATATATATATACTCATATATATATACGAGTATATATATATATATATATATATATATATATATACTCATATATATATATATACTCATATATATATACTCGTATATATATATATATATATATATATATATATACTCATATATATATATATATATATATACGAGTATATATATGCTCATATATATATATATATATATATATATATACTCATATATATATATATATATATATACGAGTATATATATGCTCATATATATATATATATATATATATATACTCATATATATATATATATATATATACGAGTATATATATGCTCATATATATATATATATATATATACTCATATATATATATATACGAGTATATATATACTCGTATATATATATATACGAGTATATATATATATATATATACTCGTATATATATATGAGTATATATATATATATATATATACTCGTATATATATATATATATATATATACGAGTATATATATATATATATATACGAGTATATATATATATATATATACGAGTATATATATATATATATACGAGTATATATATATATATATATACGAGTATATATATATATATATACGAGTATATATATATATATATATACGAGTATATATATATATACGAGTATATATATATATATATATACGAGTATATATATATATATATATATACGAGTATATATATATATATATATACGAGTATATATATATATATATATACGAGTATATATATATATATATATACGAGTATATATATATATATATATACGAGTATATATATATATATATATACGAGTATATATATATATATATATACTCGTATATATATATATATATATACTCGTATATATATATATATATATATACGAGTATATATATATATATATATACGAGTATATATATATATATATATACGAGTATATATATATATATATATACTCGTATATATATATATATATATACGAGTATATATATATATATATATACGAGTATATATATATATATATATACGAGTATATATATATATATATACGAGTATATATATACGAGTATATATATATATATATATATGAGTATATATATATATATATACGAGTATATATGCCTCCTGAGGCAATGGTAAACTACTGACGAATAGTTTACCATTACCTGAGGAGACACATTTGTAGTGATGAAACATAATTGCAATTGTGTAGCGATTTTAACATGTTTTTGTTTTAATATCCTGAAATAAATAATATATATATATATATATATATATATATATATATATATATATATATATATATTAGATTATGACTTTTTGTAAAATTATTGATTTCCTGTATTGTAATTTGATGAATTTTTGTTAAAAAATAATGAAGAAGGGTTTAATTCAGTTTATTTTTTTTAAATGTTACCTTCAACATGAAATTTCCTCAATTGTATATAAGTACAATATATAAGACTTTCTGGGGCTTTCTAGAACTCATTTTTGTTTATTTGTAAGGTTGTATATTATGCTGTAGCTATAAACTGTTAAATGAATTTTAAAAAATACATAAGTACTATCAAATTACATGATTAGCAAATTGAAAAATAAAGCTTCTGAAATATTTTAATTTTTTATCTCTATTGCGTATATAGTGAAATCAAATTTTCAGTTTTGGGTGACCTTTTTCATGAACTAAGACAAACTAATGCCTTTTTCATTACTTTTGAACAAAACATTCATCAATTTTATGATACAGCAACAAAGGCTTACAAAAAAGTCATAAACCTAAATTATATATATATATATGTATATATACATTTAATAATAATAATCATAATAGGTGTGCAGCACTGTTTGCAGCAGCTCGTGTACTAAGAAAAAGTGTTGTGTCTTCACGATGGCATTAGGAGCTGAGATATGACTATCTGACGTGGCCGAAACAACGACGATTTGGAAAGGATTTCAAATACATGATCAAACAATATCTTATTAAAATACATCGTGCAATAAAGTTCTTAAGTAAGAACAGATTTCAAATAAGTTTATTAACATTTTTTTAATTAAAGTATTTTAGGTAATATATGATATCTGTTAATAAATACACTTGAACTCTCCTTGATGAATGGATGGCATCTGCAAAACAGAAGCTTCAAAACATATTATTTTATTTCCTTACTATATTTATATCTATAATTAGAGGTATATATCTACAGAATATGTCTCCAGAATATATCTACCGAATATGTCTCCAGAATATATCTACAGAATATTTCTATGGAATATATTCATATTTACAGAGTTTGGTTAATAATATTCAGCAAACAGGAGCCAATTTGAATTTTAAAATATCGCAAACCAGTTTTAATAAGCTATAATATTTGTTAAACAGGCAGTCTGATCTATTTAGTAATTTATAATTCAGTATTTTTTTAAATATAAAATTAGTTTTAATTATCTAATATTCACCATAAATTAATGAAAGCCTTAATCACTGGAATCATTTTTGGAGAAATAAAAAATACAAAAAAATCTGTGATTTTGAGACAATGTTTGAATCATTTGTGTCGAGAAACTTGTCACTTCACTCTACTCTTTTCGATCAGGCACTCAAATCCTAATTGTAAAACATTTCAACAAATCTTTACTTCTTTGAATCTTTGGGGGGAAAAAAGTAATGTTTAATTCTAGATCTACTCAATTTGCCATTATTGTATTACATAAAAGAGTTAACATTATATCAACAGTAAGCAGATAATCAATTCATATTTTTTTATATGGCTAAACTAATTGAAATCATTGTTTTTCTTGCCTGACTCTTGTGGACAGGGTTCAAAGCTACACATTGATACCTACACTACCAACCAAAAGTTTGGAACGACATTGATTTTTTTCCTCTAAACCTAAAAAATGAATGAAGTTTCATGTCTTTAAAGAAATAAATTTATTTTTTCTATGTTTCAAGTGTGTATCCCCCATGCCCACAAGAGATTTTACCCCCTGGGCTTCCCAGATCTTTTTCCCCACCCCCACAAGAGATATTACCCCCTGGGCTTCCCAGATCTTTTTCTGTCAACATTTATGTTTGTTTCTGCATGTTGTTGCAGTCAATAATGCACCCCATTTTTTGATATCTGTAATTTTCTAGCAATCTATCATTCAGAATACCTTTCCAGAGAAAGAATTTCCACTTGGACTCTTTTTTCAATATTAATCTGTTTAGTTCTTGGCATTTTAACAATTTCTGAAAATTAATTTCAATCACACGTTAATCTCAATGGAATTGAAACTCTGCCAAAAGCAGTGGAGTTGAAATATTTGTAAATTTCTGATCTACAGGTCAAAAAACGTCTCAGAGGTCAGAACTAAATTTCCAAAGCACATGCAAATAAATTTATAAGAAAATTTGTAGAAAAATGTGTTTGACTTTTATATAAGGCTTTGCATATGTATATACAGAAGAGGTGAATTTATTTATGCAAATATGCAAAACTAGCATTTTTGATGAACTTAGAGAAACAATTCAGGGTTGTCCCAAACTTTTGATCGGTAGCGTACGTATATAGAGCAGCATATAATTCTGATACAATTTTGCCTTATAATTTCTATCAGAATTTTTGAGATGAGGAGTTATCATTATTTACATTCATATTGTCATTGTCAAAATATAGTACTAAAAAAAGAACAAGATGAAATATTCCTAGACTGTGGGAAATCTAGCGACTCCCCAAATTGAGTTGTAGCTGATGAACAAACATGAGACAATTGAACAGTTTAAAAAACATAGTTTATATAAGAAATAAATTATAGAATCAGAACGAGTATATAGAATTGCTAAAAACATATTCCTTTAGCAGTTAAAGTCATAGCATCAGGGACGAAATCCAAATACAGGTAACTGTATGAAATTGATTGAAACACTTATCTCATGCTGTTCATTTTTCTTCCAATAGTTGCTTGTCCTTGCATTATTCAGGTTTGCTAGTGGTCAGCATCACATGTTCTTGGAGTAGGCCAAAATACATCTCTTCTGTTCATGGTTGTCAAGGCTTCTCTGTTTTGGCACCTAAAATCCATTTGACACCTAATTTTGGGTCTTACCCATTATTATCAAATAAATGGACCCATCTTTCTATCGGTAGGTGTTATCTACCAAAGGGAGATAACCTATATTTTTTATAAGATATGGGCAACAGAACAAGAACAATCTATCACTGTAGATTCAATAAAGGGGTCAGTTTGAAATTTCCTGAAGGTTATCCAGAGTGACAAAGACCTGAAGAAGGCCAGAAGCCACAGCATCTGAAACATTATGATAATAACAAAAATGATAAAGACAACAATCCAAACATAAATAATGTCATATAAGTTTTTTTTGCCTTATTACATGTTATTTTGCCTTATAAGTTATTTATAGAAAAAAAAAGCTATTTACTTTCATTCCATTCAAGATCCAAGATAACTACTTACATTATTTACACCTGGATTATGACAATGTTTTGGCTGTTGTGCCCTCTGACCTTCATCACATACACCAACGAAGATGAGGACAATAGTCTGAGTGTTAATAATATAAATTCTTCATCCAAGAAATTCAAACAGAGAAAATTCAAAATAACATTAGTTTTTGGCAAACTTGGATCTTTATGCCCGCAAAACATGGAGTGTCAAAAAGAGGTTTTTTTCAATGACACCACTATTATTATTATTTTAACTACCTTCACTCCTCAGAAATGTTTATTGTTTTAAAAAATGATGATTAGAATTGTAATAAAACAAATCATAAGAAAGGGAATTTATACGTTTGTTTTTTTTTTTGTTCTAGAGAATTGACAATAAAAATAATAAACACTAATGTTGTAATTGCCATGCAGTATAGTACCAACGGAGTTACTAGATTACCTCCCTTGAAGGGAACTCTCAGTAAGTAGAGAGTAGTAAATGCTACACAGAAAAACAAAACTGCTATTTGCATAACAATCTAGACCTGACATATTTAGTTAGAATATTTCTTTGAATTAATTTGTACATTCCCACAGCCCCTGTCTACAAACTTAGTATATAACTTATGAAGATTACAACTATTTATTTATTTATTTAATAGATTGTTTCTTTACACTCTTATTGTTTATTGGAATGGTTGGTAAAACAATGGCTAATTGCCAATCAATTCAAATCTTATAAAATGGTAAATAATAAGGATTTCCTTATAGTTGGTTCACATATTTTAATAATTTAGTAAATGTTTATAAATTTATGAATAAAAAATTGTTTTCGTATTTATTTCTTTATAAATTGGTAAATGATAAATAAGACATTGCATTAGTTTAACATATAAATCCACTTTCATCATATGTTTAGGTTTTATTACAATTCTAATCGTCACTTTTTAAAACATTGCCAAGAAGTGAAGGTAGTTAAAACAATAGTGGTGTCAAGGGAAAAGCCATCTTTTTGACACTCGTTTTTTTTGTGGGCACAAATGTTCTAATTTGCTGATTTTTTTTTCTGAGTCATCAAACTGAAATTTTAAACAAAGAAAAAATGTTTAATCTAGAGTTGGCTTGAATTGTAATATAAAAATGTAAAACTAACATAAAATCAAATCAAAGATGGTTACTTGGAAATGTCTGATCTATAATCAAAATATGTTTCTTATTTCATTTAATATCTAATTTGAAAACATTTGAAATTCCCCCCAATTTTTTGGCCACTTACAAAAATAATCATTGAAGGTATAGCAACTTTCTAAGTGTAGCTTAGATGTGGCACAAGGACAAAAGTATGGGGCACCCAGTGAGGTTCGCACTCACTATTCAGTTGCAATTGTTCTAGCAAGACAAGTTTGCTATTCATTACACTATGTCAAGGTGCCTAAATCATTGAAGATCTACAAGAAAAGTAACGTCAAAAAGTGTTGTTGTTTTTTAAACTTTGATTTTTGTTTAACACTTCATCTATTATAGCTTTCAATAAACCATAAAAAAAATCATTTTTGCTCTTTTTTTAAAAAAGAAAAATCTGAGGTGAACTTAACAATAAAAGTGGCAGGTTTGTTGGAGGTGTGTTGACATTGAAAAAAAAATTAATTTGTTTTTCACCATTCTTTTATCCTGCTAACAAAAGAGCCTGTCTTCCTTTTCCCTAAATTTATTCCACTAATCAAAAAATTCCTTTTCCATTTCTGATTCACTGTTAATAACTGTTATCACACAATTTTGACCTGTTCGAAAAGATAAAGAAATTCATTTATAAACAATGAAATGTAATTATCGATCAACATGGTTATATATTTCTTCTTTTTCTTTTTCCTCATAGAGGAGAACAAAAAACAAAACCGTAAAGATATAACCTGCCATTAATTTCTTCTTTTCATTTTGAAACTTCCCCAATTTACAAATTTTTGGCTAGGATTTCTCTTTCCCGTTTTTTCATTACAATTTGCTTAGTGTAGCAGTAATTGTGTGCCAATATTTTTAGACAATATGGAAGTTGATTTAATGTATTTATTTAACAAAAATTGATTGAGAGAGAAAAACAGAGAGAGAATGCAAAAAAAAAAAAATCCCAAATTCTTAAAATAATAATTTAAAACATTCATAGCCCATAATAACATTAAAAAAAATAGACTCCATTATGTGGACGTCATATATTTTTTTATCCACGCAACTGGAGTTCCGTTGTGCACAATCTTAAGATAAATTTTACCATGTTGTTGTTGTTGTTGTTGATGACGATGATAATGAATACTTTGTGCATTTCAACCTGAAATTTTTTTCTTCGGGGAAAAATACTTTTCCTTGTTCTATTCCTTACCCTTTCACAAAAAAATGTTGCCCCAAATCTTTACAAAGAAAATCAAATATTAAAAAAATTGGATGAAAAGAAAAAGAAAAGGCAACTTTATATAATAGGTACATTCTAAAGGGAAGTAACTTTGTTTTGGGTAAACAACTTTCTACCTGAAATGCTTTGTGAGTTGTCTCCCTTGAATAATTTCACCTAAAATTCAATTCCGAGGTCAAACAAGTTTTAACGTTTTAAAAATAAATCGACAATTTTTTTTTTATGTGCTTTGCGGTGTTTGACTGCGAAATAATATTTATTCTAGTAATGGAGGCAGCCAAATAGCTTATAAAAGAAAAAATACTGGATGACAGGTTACAACACCCGAGTACAATTGAGTATGTAAGATTGTGTGTGAGAAAGGAGAACGGCCCACTAAACGAAAAAAATAAAAATGTCTTATTAGTGATGGCCTCAATCCAAATATTACCGACGACTCAAACCAGGTGTGTACAGGTTAGTCAAAATAAATTCTTGGTTAACATCCCTAACAATTTTGTTCATTGTTGTCTTTTTTCTGTGTGTTTGTTTTCTTTCTTTCTTTTTAACTTCCTACTAAGAATTAATCAACCTGAAAACGTTTTTCCTTTTTAAAAATAAATATGGTTTTAATAATAACGAATGCATTTTGTTGCAGACTGGTGAATGTATTTTTAGTTATCAGAAGGATTTATGATGTCGGTGTTCTTAAACATTCGTCCACAACAAATTAAAAGGAATATTGAAAACAAATCATGCAAGAAAATTCAGAGTGAAGACAAACATAATTAAAAGTGTAACAATAACATTGATTTATATACAATTGGGTTGAATATTTTGGGATAAATGAGGATGATTGAATTAGATTGTGTAGAGTATTTTTGTGAAGTTTCAGCGTGTGTGAAGCTGTTATTAAGATTTGTTCGTAAAATTAAACTAATTGTTTGGTTATGTACAAAAATGTCCTTTGTGCGAGTCCAATCAATAGTGTGTGTGCGTAAGTTTGTTTAAGTTATTGTTCAAAATTGGTAGGAATTGTGTAACCTTTAGTTGTTTGGACGTTTGATTGATTGTTTATGAATACTTATTTAGTAGTGAGTAAATATCACTTTTTAAGTATTGTAAGTAATTGCTAGAAATTGTTCCTGAGAGGACGTGGTTGTTGTTTGCTGAGTCAGAGAAGTTTGCGCGGTAAAAGTGTAGTTGGTCAAGGTTTTGACTTACGTGGATCAGTTTGGCATCTCTCCAGGGGTGAAAGTCTGACTGCTTGAGTCGATTCAGATTCTTCTATTTATAGTTTTGGTCAAGAAAATAGGCTCCAGGGCGCTGGGCGCAAAAAGACATTTTCGCGTGAACTTGTTACAGTTCTAATAGTCTGAGCCAATGAGAAGTCTCGCTTGCTGAAACTAGAGTGTTGATTAGTTGATAGGTGATTTTTGGTGTAAAGTGGATTATACCAGAGGGGTGAGCGGTTAGTATGGATTATTCCATCAATACCCCCTCCCCCAGTTTAATAGTCATAGGATTATGGGTATTAATATGTGAAGTAATCCTTGAATTTAGCAGGCCAATGAACGTGCCTACCCGACCTGGTACGGGTAGATGAATTTGCTTCTGAGTCACTTGCTGGAATTTATTGTGTGCTGGAAGGTTCTGCATGTGTTGTATTATGAGTGGTCAGAGGCTTGCCATCATGCTGTACATATGCAGGCTTCAAACGGTCGATACTGTCCGTGTTATGTTTCCCCGCGAGGTCTATGATGAAGTACTTTGCGAGATATTACCGGGTGTGGTCCAGTGTAACTAGGTGTGAGAGGCTTACGGATCGGATCTCTGCAGAGGAAAACATACTCTGCTTGGTGCAGGTCTGCAGGAATGTAATAAGGCTTGTGATATGCCCGTGTTGGGGTATAAATGACGTCAGTCATCTTTTGCTTGAGGTCGCTGACGAAATTACTGGAAGGGATATCATCGGGGGTATTGTTGAAAATTTGTCCAGGCAAAGTTAAAGGTGTTCCGAAGACTAGTTCTGCACTGGTGCATTTTAAATCTTGCTTGATAGTGTTACGCAATGCGAGCATAACGAAAGGCAGTTTGTCTACCCATGTGCGGCCGTCTGTAGATAATGTGAGCGCATACTTGAGCTGCCTGTGGAACCTTTCCACTAGTCCGTTGGCACAAGGGTGGTAAGCCGTGGTAGAGATATGCATAATTCCCAATAAATTCGTGAATTCGCTGAACAGTGTGGATTGGAACTGTGGGCCCCTATCGGTGGTAATTACTGAAGGGCATCCAAATATAGTAATCCAGTGGGTAAAGATTGCGTTTGCTACTGCTTCAGCTGTGATTGACGCAAGAGTATGGCTACTGGCCAGCACGAGAAGCGATCTATGATGGTGAGTATGTATTCGTAGCCGTCTACACGCTCCAATAGACCGACCAAATCTGCATGTAGGTGGGTGAATCGTCCATCAGGATTGGGAAAAGTTGATGCAGGCGCTTTGGTGTGTCTGCCTATCTTGGTTGCTTGGCAAAGTAGGCACGTGCGGGACCACTGTTTAATATCAGTTGCCATACCGGGCCAGACGAATCTGTCCGATATGGTCCGCAACGTTGCCTTAGCACCGGGGTGAGCTTGGGAATGAAAGTGATCGAACACTGGACGTCGCATTGCTGGCGGTATGTAAGGGCGTGGATTGCCCGTGCAGACGTCACAGTATACGGATTTGTCAGTAAATGGAAGTGGTCTTTGCTCGATCCGTAAGGAAGTGTCAGATCGGATGGTTGAGAACGTTTCATCATTTAGCTGTTCATCTGCTAAGGAGTCGAAATTGAGTGCAGCAGGCTGAATGGTATTGAGGGTTGTACGGGATAACGCATCGGCCACTGTGTTGCTGGTGCCTTTGACTTGGCGGATGTCTGAGGTAAATTGTTCTATATAATCCATATAGCGAATGTCACAAGGGTTGTGCTTCTCGGATTTAGCTTGTAAGGCGTACGTCAATGGTTTGTGGTCGGTAAATACTGTGAATTCACGACCTAGTATATGACGATAATGCCTAATTGCCAGGTACACTGCTAATAGTTTGCGTGAGAAAGTACTATACTTTATCTGCGCAGAGTTAAGTTTAAGAGAAAAGAATGACAATGGTTTCTCAATTAGCCTTTGGGACCATATGTAGCGGAGTAGCGTAAAGACTAGAGGATGGTCTGATTATGCCCAGTTTGATCATATTGTTAAACTCGTCCTTAGCTACCCGTAGTTTGCTGGGGTGCAGACGACGCGGTTGGGCATGAACTGGGGTCCAGTAGTTTTTATTGCATGTGTGGCAGTATGCCTGATAGGTTCTGCATACGTAAATGATGATAACAGGGATTTATACTTCTGTAGTAATTTTTCGTAGCCATTTGCTTTGGGTACTACAGCTGTTAAAACTATTGTTGAATGCCTTGATGTTGATCCGCGGCGCTGCAGATTCGTACGCGCGTCAGTAAGCGCACGCGAAGATAAGTCAACAGATAAGTCGTAATGTGCCAAAAAATCTGCGCTTAGGATTGGCATTTCAACATTGGCGATTGTGAAGGTCCAAACGAATTCCCTTCGTAACCCAATGTTGAGTGACATAACTCGTTCGCCGTAGGTTATTGATTGATGTGCCGTTCGCTGCCTG
This sequence comes from Acanthosepion esculentum, assembly GCA_964036315.1. Taxonomy (NCBI): domain Eukaryota; kingdom Metazoa; phylum Mollusca; class Cephalopoda; order Sepiida; family Sepiidae; genus Acanthosepion; species Acanthosepion esculentum. The sequence goes on along the minus strand of OZ038508.1, from coordinate 90,406,598 downwards.
TAATTTCAATGAAGCTTGCTTGGATATTGTTGATTTGTCGCAGTTTTTGAATGGTACAACGTTGACTTGTGCACCGGTGTCGACTAAAAAATCAAGGATGCTATTTCGGTCGCGAATATAGAACAGGCGGTTTCTGTTGTCAGTCCTGGCAGCCAACGCTTCTAATGGGTGCCAGGCAAGTCGTTTCCTTGTAGGTCCGTTGGGAAATGTGTTCCGGAAAGCACATGGCGGCTGGAACTTTTTAGCGCGCACGCCAAACACCTTGTTGTACCATCAATTACCGTGTTGACGGTGACGGGGGCGACGCGACGTTGAGCGCGGTCTATGGTTATAATGTCGGGCAATTGAATTACAAGATTTTTAACGAAAATCTTGGATTTTTGGACGTGCTAGAAATTATTAAAAAATGTAAAAAAATAATCAAAAAATACTTTGATCTTTCCTCTTGATAATAACATAAACATTTAGACGATAAAAAATTATTTTCATCAAGTTTAAGACCGTTATTATCCTGCTATGTTCATTTTCCAGCGATTTCATGTAGGTACCTAATAAAAAAAAGTACCTCCGCTAATTCGCAATACCTAAGGTTTAAAATATTTTTTTAAAATGAGAAAGCTTTCTTGAAGATTTCATTTTAGCTTTAATTGAAAGCAAAAGGATTAAAATTAAATTTCCTATTTCCAGTAAGCAAAATACGCTGATGTATTTCAAACAGAAATTATAGTGATTGGAATTGATTTTTTTCTAAAATACCTGATTATCGCCCTTATTTTAGTCTTCTCAAAATAAAATATATTTTTGTTTTGCAAAACTTTATCTGAGGGATATTAGCTCATTTAGAGTATAGTATAATTAATCTGATTTGAAAAAAAAAGGTTAATTTGCAGTATAAGCACCAAAAGCCAACAATAATGAAAATGCTCCATTCTGGTGTGAAATTGCCGGATTATTTCGAAAATGACATCCAATGTTTGCACTCGATTACCGTTCAGGATTTATCAACAATGTAAATTCGATCTCTTTCCCATTATCCGACCACCTTTTCTGGCTTTGTTTACATACGTTTGCCTCGGGTAGTCATGCGCGGAAACTTACTTAGTTAATGGCCTTTTCACTGCCTTTCATATCTTCTTACTCGTCTTGATTAGTACTCAATTTTCGTGAAAGTTATTTTAAAATGCACTTTCTTTTTTTTAAATGAAGCTGTAAAGGAATTTTTTTTTTTCAATTGGTATAAATTCCTTTTTTTCCAATTAAAAGCAATTGTTTCTTTGTAGAAGTGAAGCTTTTTTTCAATTGATTTAAATTTCTCATCGAAGCAATTGAAAGTTTTTCTAAATAAATATAATTTCATGGGTGAACCTTTTTTTTTAAAAAAAACAAACAAAAAAACATCAAAAAAAAAAAGAAAGGAAAACATCATTTTTTTTTTTAACCTTTTCCAGTCAAATAATTTCTATTTTATTTTAATTGTCATATTTTAAGGAAACTTTCATGACAACTTTTTAAAAAAAACAAAAAAAAACATCATTGAAAAAAAAAGGAAAACTTCATTTTTTTTTTTTAATCCTTTCAGGCACGTAATTTTATTTTTCGTTTGTTCATTTTACTGCTATATTTGGAGTCCTGCATTCATTTTAAACTTTGTGCATTGCGCAGTAATCAAAACAAGTGAAGCTTCCGTGCATGACTACTTGAGGGAAATGTATGTAAACAAAGCCAGTCATGGCAGCTGTTCTGTCGACACAACGTTAAAGTCAAACTTAAATTGTTCATAAATCCTAAACAGTAAATAGAGTGCAAACTTTTAAAGTCATTTTTTAAATAATCTCGCAATTTCACACCAGAATTGAAGATTTTCATTACTCAGAGCTTTTGGTTCTTAAACTGCAAATTAACAAAAAAAAACATTATTTACTTTAAGTTTAAAATAATACAGAAATGCATTTTTAAAACAAAACAGTAGCTGTGTTTTTAACCAACATCACCATGTTTTACATAATTGACAAGGTGATGATGGGTGATGGCATGATGATTGTTGTTCCACGGAGACTTTATCTGTAAAACATAATTGAAGAAAATGACATGAGCACCTTTTTTATATAATTTTTAAGTACCCAGTAATTTAAAAATGTTGGAAAATATTCTCCATAATCTAATTTTAAGAATTTTGACTTTAAATTTACTATTTGCTCTTATTTTCTGATAATGTTGTGTCAACCATACGTTTAAAAATGGGCACGTTTTATATACATAAAAATAAAATTTTAATTATTTTTAAAATCTTGGTGCAGAATGATTTGTATTAAGATTTTCAATTTTTAAAACAAACAGTAGTGATAATTAATATCTTCATCTTTTTTGTTACAATGACAATGTTTCAGCCGTAGTGCTCTCCAGCCTTCTTCAGATGTCTGTCAATTTAGATATCTGTCAGGGAATTTCAAACTGAACCTTCATTGATTCTATGAAGATAAGAGTGTTCTCATTCCACTTTCCATGGATAGGAATAGTGAGTTCAATCCCTGGTCTTGGTAGTTCAGATAAAGCTATACTTAGTGGAAACAGGACAAGACTTAAAAGAAATTTCATTAATCATTTACCTGAATCAAGGCAATAAAGCCACTAGGATGCAAGGGGTTACTGAGTGTTAGAGAATATGAGAAAAACTACTATTAAGGAGAGAGGACAATAAAAGAACAAGAATTAAGAAGACAGAAGATAACGATTGATATTGCATTTAAATTTTTGAAGATCAAAGTTAACTGGAAAGCAAAAAGCCGGAAGAGTTCCACAAGTGAGAAATGTGTTAGAAGAAACTGTTAACATAGAACTTACATTGAACCAACTCAACAGTAAGATGATGAGGTTTTTTACTCTTCAGTATGCAATATACAAATGGCCACACGTAAATATTTCTTTCTGGAGTGAAATTCCAACTTTTTAAAGCATTTGGCCTTGTGATTTGTTTAGAGTTCTTGCAAACTGGATTCTTGCATATATATAAACTTAAAGAAAATATATACAAAAAAAAACAATATTGAAGTTTTATTAATTGTTATTTTAACCATTAAATTGTTTCCAAAATAGTGAGAGTATTTTGTATGTTAAATAATAAAACTTAATTTTACCAAAAAAAACAAAAACAAATGAAGATTCACTGTACTAAACTATGCATCCTCGTAAAACCAATTGTACTTTGTACCCCCCTTACCAGTATGCACGACTCCCCAAAATTTAGTCTCGATCAGTCAATGTATGGTTATTTTAGAGGATGTGAGGGATGGATGGACTAGCAGAAGTCACAGAATTTTATATATAGATTGATATGAAAGACAAGATACAAACCATTACTTGAAATTCTTTTCACCAAATACCAGTGCACTACTTTTTTCACTAACCAAATTCTGAAAAGAAAAATAGCAGGAAACTAATTAGAAAATTATTTTAAACTTCTTATCAATATAAAAAAAAAAATTATAATTCAGTCCTTCTATAAAAGAATTTTCACATTCAATAAAGATTTAAAATTATAAAAGTATTAGATAATGCATTCTGACGATTTCACTCAAAAATTGTTAAATATTTTTATAATTTTTTTTATAATGTTGCATAAAAATTAAATTTAAAAACTAAAAGTTACAACTGAAATAATCAGCAACAAAAGTTAAATTTCAAAATTATTTACAAAATGTACGAAACAAAAATCTGCAGCCATTCCATTTTAGAAGCGTTTTTGTGTCAATCGCGAGGATTAATAATAATGCAAATTCTTCTTTAATGAAGAACAAAACTGTTTTCCATAAAATCATTTAGAAATTTATAAACAGACAAAATTTCAAAATAAAACAGAAAATATCGATTTATTTTCTCTCTTATGAAAATAAAAGAAATTCTCTATTTAGTCAGACACAAGAACAAATTAGATGAGAAGATTGAGCTACACCATCTTCCAGTTTGGTGATGAAGCCTACTTGCTTTGAAAATCTGCATTGAAAATACTTTTTTCCTCAGCACTGATAACTGACAAGAAATCCACCAAAGGTAGGTCATCTATTTGTGAATAACAAAACGGTACCTAGAAGTATATCAAGAAATGATGTAACCCCACAAGAGTTGCTTATTAGTAATTTACACTCTAGTTTGAATAAAGGCAACGGCAAGAATATTTTGCACATTTAAATGACATGTGTAAGGAAATGGAAGACAACTTCAACAAGGTGATATTTGATATTTTTGTTTTTATAGGTTTGCCTATCATTCACCTCATACTCCACCCAGTCTTTAGAGACCAAATTAGTAGAGGAAGCTAAAATAAAATAAAGTATTTGTTTTTTCAAATCAGATTAATTCTGCTTTAAATCAGCTTATATTTCTCAAAGTTTCAAAACAGTATATTTTATTTTGGGAAGATTTTTCATACAGGCAATTACATTGCAATGAAAGATGAATAAAAAGTGAAATAATCAAGAATTTTAGATAAAAAAAGTATCAATATAATTTCTGCTTGAAATGCACCAGAAAATTTTGCTTCCAAGAAAAAATATCCTTTAGCATTTTTCAATTATTTAAAACTAAAATGAAACTTTAAAGAAAGCTTTTTCATTTATAAAAATTCATTTTAAACCAAGGTATCAAAAATTAGTGGAGATACCTACTCTACTAATTTGCGGAAAAAGTCCCCAAACTTAATAAAAAAAGAAGTTTTATCATCAAAATGTTTGTTATTATTAAGAGGAAAGACCAAACTATTTTTGATTGTTCTTTTATTAAATTTGTTCATCTTTTTGAACACATTCAAAATTTTGGTTAAAAATCTTGTTTTTTTGGTTTTTTTTGTTGTTTTTTTTTACATCAGTGGTTTTTATGGAATATTTACCATTAGTTTTTTAACGCCTTTTTTCATGTGAAAAACATTGATTTGGAAATTCTTGCAAAAATCAAATAATTGTCAGATTTTAATGAAACTTATTTTAGACATATTCTTTTTAGAATGGTAAAAATATTTTTTTTTTTTACATCTGTTACTCAACCCCTACTTAATTTTATGAAAACTCAAATTTGATGGCCGTGCCTTTGACTGATTAGATTAGTTAAAAGTAGGAGACTTCAAAGAATATAATTCCTTGATTTTTTTTTGCTGTCATTAAGTAAATCTATCTTTACAGATCATAAATTTGAAAATCTTTACAGATCATAAATTTGAAAATCTTTACAATCTGCAATACACAGGTATTTTAAAAATATTTTTGAGTATGCAAAATAGTTTTAAAACCGTTTTTTTTTCAAATATATGGATGAACATATGAGACACAAATATCACGTGTTTTAAGAGTTGTTTTCCACTGACAGCAAGAACCAGTCCTCAGAAATTTTTTTGTTTTCCTTCTGGCAAGCACATGTTAAATTCTCTGACTGACTATCATCGTTGCATTTTTTAATTTTTTAATTTTCTTTTTTTACATCCTATTTAACTAAATATTTTAATTTAATTAAAATTTAAAAACTTTTTAAATTAAATTTTTAAATGCAAGTAATTATTTTTCAGTGAGAAACATACTGCAATTATTAAGTATTTTTCTTTTTTTAGTTTAAATTTTAGAGGCAAAAACAATGCAGGCTTTGGACATATCTTTGTTTAAAAAAGAACCTAAAAAAATAATAAAATATTAGATTTTTGAAAGTATTTAATTTTTAAAAATTACTGTGTAGTTAAATAAGCTGGTTGACTTGAAATTTGAAAATATTGTCACTTTTGTCCTTTCCACCAATAACTTCCCCTCTGTCAATGCATTGACGTGAATGTCATTTCTCGCCTCCAAAACATATCTCACCATGGTTAGACTTGTTCTCTTATTTTCAACTAAATTTTTTTGCTAAAAATTTAATGTTTGCTTTCAGTTACATTAAGTAAACTTTAAATTTTTTAATTTTCCTCAAATAACTCTTTAAAAAATTGATTTTTACAAGATTTTTAAAAAGAGAATTTAACTTTTGTTTACAAATTTCTCAAAAATGGTGGCCATCATTCATTTTTGACAATTTTGCTGGCTCAAAAAAAAAAGATTTTTAGCTCAAATTTCAGAAATGCTGGCAAGGATTAAAAAAAATGTAAAAAATAATCAAAAAGTACTTTGATCTTTCTTCATTTCAACAATAAAAAATTGTTTTCATCAAGTTTGGGGCCTTTTTTCATTAGGGTATGCTCTTTTTTAGTGAATTAGTGGAGATATCTAGTTTAAGACATTTGTAAACAAAATTTAATTATCAGTTTAAAAATCTTCCAAAAATAAAATATATATCTGTGACGTATTATTTGAGGAAAATTAGCAAATTTAAACTTAAATTAAACTGATTTGAAACAAATATTACTTATGGCATAAAAAATGTAGTATACAAGCATTCCTTAATCACAGGTTTTTTCTGAGGTGATGATTAATGTAACTGATGGGCTAAGCTGTTGACAGCTAAGTATGGCTGACCAAAATTGACATAAGCAAATTTCTCAGTAAAGTTAGGACAACTCTTACAGCACGTGACCTTTGGATAATAATGACATGTATAGCCTATCATACATAGCAAAATGGAAACATTTAACTAAAAGAATTAAAAGATTTTGTGCAAAACAACTTATATTAAACTTTTCAATTTTTAAGTCATAAATATAGCCAGCACTTAATTACAAAATCACCTAAAAGAAAAGAAGTAATGCAGAATTTTAAACTATTTTAAATTATAAATTATTATAATTAAAATTTTAAAAATGAAAATGATACTTGCTAAAATTCATTATTCACTGAAAAAAAATCTTTTTCTTAAGACAATATTGTCATTAATAAACCTTATTTATAAAAGCAATTAAAATCTTTTCTAAATAAATAATGTCACAACTTTATTACATTTTTTTAGTTTACCATTCCGTGCAGATTTTTGGAAAAATAGTAGCAGTTCCAAAAAAACAAACATTGGATGATTTACATTCTCCAAGGAGTCCTATTTTTAACTAATAAAAAATTTTGGAAAAGAAATTTAATTTCTCAAAATTTCATCAAATTAAGTAATTGTGGGTGGGGGGTAACATATGTAAATTCTAAAACAAAAAAATTTTAACAAGATTTTCTAAAACAAAAAAATTTCAAAAATAATTTCATTCATTTGTGAATAAGTCCTGAAAGTTTTATTAAAATCTGACAATTATTTGATTTTCCAAATCAATGCTTTTCTCACTGGGGAGGTGTAAAAAAAAAGGTGCTAAAACACTAAATGTAAATATTACGTTGACCACCAATGGAAAAAAAAAAACAAGATTTTCAACCAAAATTTCAAATCTTTTTTCTCTCACTCTTTACCTGTATCTTCTCATTCTCCCCCTTATCTCATCTTTGTTGCTCATTTATGGGTTTTTTTCTAGATTTTAGACAAACATGGATTATTTTTTCATGCAAAAAAGGAAATAAGTAATACATCAAAATATTTTTACTGCATCTTTCTTTTCAAACTGTATTTTGTGTTTATAAAAACATACTTGCGGTCATCCATAACTCAAGATAGATTAAATTCTTTGGCTATTTTATCAATAGAAAATGATCCTGTAAAGAAGATAGGTGTAGAAATTTCCATGAAAAGATTTGCAGATCTAAAGGCTAGAAGAAAATGTTTTAGGTAGGATAGTGAATGTTTCCTTTGGCTTGTATTAAGTTGTATATTGTAATACACTCGTTATTCGACTTTTTCAGTTTCAAATAATATCTTTCAAACAAAAATGTGAAAATAAAAAATAAAATGAAAGATCTGCCAGATAAAAATAAACTCAGTGTAACATGTCAGGGTTTAGAGGATAAGTTAAGCTACTAAGAAACTCGTGATATTAATGGATGTGATCTCTTGACTGAACTGAATATTGCAAAAGAATTATTTCCTGAAGATGTAAAGCTTCCAATAGAAATTGTTCTGTTCATAAACATAAGTTACAGATATGTCATTCCAAATCTGTGGGTTGCATTAAGAATAATGCTTACTATACTTATTAATGTGGCCATCGGAAAGAGAAGCTTTAGTAAACTAAAGATTATAAAAACATACTTGCGGTCGTCCATGACTCAAGATAGATTAAATTCTTTGGCTATTTTATCAATAGAAAATGATCCTGTAAAGAAGATAGGTGTAGAAATTTCCATGAAAAGATTTGCAGATCCAAAAGTTAAAGAAATGTTTTTGCTAGGAAAAATGAATGTTTTCTTTGGCTTGTATTAAGTTGTAACTTGTTATTCTACCTTTTCATTGAAGATTTTGTATTAAAAAATCATTGGCCAGTATCAAGAAATATTGATGCTTTAAATTTATCTTAGATTCTCAAGACATTCTTCTTCTTTTTTTATTAAAATTAATGCAATTAACAATCGTTAACAAAAAAACAGTTAAATAAAAAAAATGATATTAAATAAAATGAAAAGTAATATCAATTCTTAAGTAATTACCTTGAAATTCTTTCAATCAAACCACAAAAAAAAACTCATTTTTTTTTTGTTTATTCAAAAATAGTTCATAAGGATGAGTGGTCAAGTTTGTCTAAATTATTTTACGATACTTAAATACTAAAATTACAAAAGGTTTTATAAAATAAATTGTTTTAAATTTGAAAACCATTTAAAAATAGTTCGTTTTTTTGTTTTCGTTTTTTTCTCGAAAATGAAAATAACTCAGTTTGGTCAAAGAGAAATAACTCTAGAAACCTGAAAATCAGTGTTAAAAATCAAAGGGAAATAATTTCCGATGCCTAATTAAACTTAATCTGGAATTTGGTGTCGAGTTGCTTCCCTTGGGTTTTTAATTTCCCCTTTATGAAATATGATTGAAAATGCAAATGGATAGGAATCACTATTTAAGTCTTGTAGAAAAATAACCGGTTGATAGCAGACAACAAAAGATATAAAAATTGAAATAATTTACATTTTTATAAAATATAAATTGAGAGAGAGACACAGGAAACTGTTCATTGTAATCATTTTGCAAAAGCATTTTTGATTACACAAATTGTCCGATAACATAAATTATAATATAATTGCTGGAATTTCAGTTGTTGGATTTTTATTGATTCGGCATGCTTTTATCCTAGATCACAATTATTAAAAAAATTGGAAAATTAAAAAAAAAAAGTAATCTGAATTATAAAATAATTTGAAAAGAAAATGTCCAGAAAAATTCATTTGTTTATTTAAATTTTCTTGTTCTATAATTCATTGATATTTTTATAAAATTATAACTAAAGAACTTGTTTTCATGGTCATTTATCTATAAAATGATAACTAATAAACATTGTACTATAGTCGGTTCTCATATCTCAATTTGGTAGGTATTTATAAATTTTGTTGATGACAGCAAATAAGTTTGCATTTTATAATAACATTTCAAGAGAATACTGAAAAGTTCTGTCCAACTGAGTTGGCCTTCTAGAAGAATATTTGACATTTGGTCAGATTTCAGATAAACTTTTCAAGGCTTAGGGACATGTTGATACATCAGATCCTATACAATCACTGAAATTAAGCAACATTGAAACAGGTCAAGACCGAGATGTGCGACTGCTTGGGAAAAGACATCATTATTTTTTTTTTAAGGTTACTCAGGAATTCTAGAAAAGAAAGATTTCACTGCATTTTGCATCTAGCAAATTACATCTAAAGAAACAAGTTTTTTTCCTTTATAGGCTTTGATGTGATTTTCTTTTTTTCTTCAAGCATCAATGCTCTTAGCAGTGGCAGACCATACGAGTGTTCAGCCTCAGCTTGCCTACGTGCAATTGTTATGATGACCACAGAAACTGTGGCATCTCACTTTCTGGTCCTGTTTTATAGGAAACTTCTTTAGGTGTCAGTGTAGGAGAGGCTATACTTGTTCATAGATTAATTAAAATATCAAATATATAAGACTTAGAGAACAAAGGTCATAATGAATTGTCAGAATTTACACCAGAGTAAGAAAAAAAAAATTAAAATTGGCAGACCTAGTTCTGGTTTATTGTATTTACACCCAACTCTGCAATTCAAAAGGTGGCTTCTTTTGTGGGAGGTTTCAACCCCTCTACAGGGAATGCATTTGCCATTTTCTAAGCCCCACCACCAAAGCTGTTTTCTATTCAGACTCCAGTTGTCATCACTTTGTAAAAGCAAACGTCTCCTCAATTGTTCAACATGCAGTAGAAATGTTTTCTATGACATCATTTTCTGTTCCGTCATATCATCAATATTTTGAGGAAACATTACCTTTTCTTTTACAAATTCTGTTATCACTTCATATTAAAGTTCTACAATTTCTCCAGTGCTTTCTTTCTGAAAAAAAAAAACCCTACCCTCATTGGCCATCGCCTGAGTTTCTTCAACCAAAAGAATTCATTGTGAAAAAAAAAGAAGCTCGGCAATCTCAAACAATACATTTTTGAGACTCTTTTCAAAATTTCCCTGATTTCTGGTGTTGCAGTGTCTGAAGTCACTAGGGCCTCCTTATTTTCCAAGAATTCCATTTCCATCTGCCAGGCATCAGATTCCACAGATATCAAAGTTTCTTCAAACACTGTATCATTATGGCCTCATTGACATCAGGTCCCACAGCCATTGGGACCTCCTTTACTACAAGGTCAGCAACTGGATCCAATTTCTGTGATTGAGGCTCTTCTTTGGTCATCATCTCAACAGACAACATATCCTCAACAAGCTGCTGGACTGTAGTTCCCCATGATTATTGGTTCCTCTATTCAATGTCCTCCTCGTGTGCTGTGTTTGTGGTTATCAGAGCCATTTTGGTTGTGCTTTCTGCACTAATTGGATTATGGCCACATCATGTGATTTCCGAAATTAAGGAACGTTTAACCTCTGCTCAGTCCCAAGATTTGTGACCGCTTGGGTGCTGCAATGAATAATGGCTCGGAATTGTTAATCAGAGAGTTGGGGGTGTTTCAATTCTCATTGGGTTTATTATATTCACTTACATGCCAATACTCTCAAGAAGAGTAGGACTCCACCTCTTCTTTCCCCAGCTATGGGTTAATTAGTAAGACTTGTATCACTAAACCATTACTATATCCCCAAAAAATTCTTAGGATCTAAAAATATTTTCTGACTTTAAATAACCTTCAAAGGGTTGATAAGTCATAAAAAACGAATCAATTTCTGCAGTGATTGTTTCTTTAACGATTTCATTGCAGTCTTTTCAATGGCAACATCTGTGTCCACAAAAACCTCCTCAGCAATCTGCAGGACATCAGTTTCCGACATCATTAAGACGTCATTAGTTGCAATGTCCTAAATCGTTGAGAATTCCTTAGCTGCTGCATTTGCAGTTATCAGAGCCTCTTCGGCAATCTGTTGGGAATCGAACATTAAAACATCCTCTGCTGCTATTACATTTGTGGCTAGAAACGCATTATTGGCCAAAACTTCTGCAGCCATCAGGACATCCTCAGTTTCTACAGTTACTGTGTCCTTTTTAGAATCCTCATGACCTGCTGTATCCATAGGTGCTAAAGCCCTCCTCACTTATAGCGCCCTCTTCAGCAGTCGGTGAGCAATTTTCAAAATTTCCAATTCTGTTGATATTTATGAAGAATTTCTGGAGAGGCACATTCCACAGACTTTGCGATCTCTTCAGTCATTGCAGAGGTGACTTTGATAAACCCTGCAGCTATATTTTCCACAGATTTTGGAACTTTGTCAAATTCTTCTGGTTCTACAAAAATAACATTCCTTGGTATTTATTTTTGCTCAATATTTAATTCTTCAGAACTTGGAGGAGGATTCTTTGCCAAGGCAACAAATTTAGAAATGTCTTCTCTCTTTCTGAAAATGTTAAATATTTTTTGAGTAAAACATTTTATTTTAACTCTTTACATCTGAATCGGATGTATAACCATTTAGGATATATCTAGGTACCTCCACTAATTTGATAAAAAAAAAGAGGGCCCAAAACTTGATAAAATTAAAGTTTTATCGTTAAAATCTTTATTATTAAGAGGAAAGACAAAAGTATTTTTTGATTACTAGAAATTTTTTCTCTTTTCTAACACATCTGAAATTTTGATTTGTTTTTCTTACATCAGTGGTGATGGCAAAGATTAATATGGAAAATATTTCTTTTCAGTAAAAAAAATACATTGTTTTGGAAATTCTTGTAAAAATCAAATAATTGTTGGATTTAATGAAATTTCATGGACTTATTCGAAAATGAATGAAATTACTTTAGATTTATTTTTTTTAACGTTACAACCCCCCATACACACACACACTTAATTTTATGAAATTTCAAGAAATTAAAATTCCACCCTCTTCATATTTATATTAGTTAAAAGAAGATTTCATCAATTTGCAGTCAAGTTGGCTGTAAATTTTATGCTAACAGATTCTTTTCTTTCACTTCTTGTTTGTGGAACTCTCTTCCTGCTTTTCAGCCATCTTTTATCTTCAAAAATGAAAATGCAATGTCAATCACTATCTACTGTCTTCCTCATTTTGTTCTCACTTATTAGTAATATTTCTATTTCTAATTCTTTCATACCGAGTACCCCCCCCCCCACCCAGTGGATTTACTGCCTTGCTTGGGGTGAACACAAAAAAAAAAAAAAAAAAAAATTTCAATAATGCTGTTGTGGCAATTTTGTCTCAGCCAAAAGACAATGTTTTTTACATTGACCTCATGAACTTATTAATGTAAAAAAAAAAAAACAAAAAAAACGAAATTGTTTCTGCAAAAGACTGATGAAAAGTGAATGAAATTGGATTGAAGAGTTTTAGTTACTTTACCGCGATATTTAATGCTTTCTTGACTCAAGAGTTTCAAATTAGTCAATAAAATACTTAGATAAGTTTTATAACGACTTATATTGACAAAGGTTAAAAGAAAAAAGAAATCTTGTTTTAAACTTCTGCTGCTGCTGACATACATCTTTACAAAACTTACCTGGCCTGCTGTTGACGTATACATTTTCAAGACACTATGAAATATCAGTTTATAAATGTTTAGTCCTATTTCTAAACAAGTTGATATATAGTAGCATTTAATACAATCTGCACTGTAACTTATTTTTATTATGTCAAAAGTGGGGGGGGGGGTCATTTAGCTTCATCTGTACTAAAACCGAAATAGTTGCACCCATAAGAAATTATTATCACCATCATTAGTCATTTATTTCCAGTAAATGGCAATTTACTATCCCCACTCAACCCCCCCCACAAAAAAAAAAAAACAACTGGGCCAGCACAGCCAGGCACCAATGCAGAAGTGAAAGTGTTTAATCAACAAAAGTGAATGATGTTCTTAAAAATGAAATATTTTCATTGGCAGCAGGACTCAAAACCACAAGTCGATAATTGGTATTAATTTTTTTTTTTTTTTTTTTGTACACTTGTATTTATTTTGACTTTCCACTGGCATTAATAAAATGATGGGTTTGTAGGTTAGGTTCAATCTTCTACAATGCCATCAAGTATTAACACAGATGTTGCATTCAACCAGGCTTTCTTGGTGCCAAAGGAGACATGCACCATCAATTAGCCTTTATTACTGACCCTGCATGCTTTTGCCACTGTCATGTTCAACTGCTGTTCCCCAGGACCCCTACAGTTCTGCAAGAGGCCACTAGGGTTTCACGTGATAAATAGGCTAATACATTTTTGATAAAATTTTGTTTAATTTTATTATTTACACTCTGACTATGCTCCTCATCTTTGTTGTTGTTATCACACTGTTTCAGCCATTGTGCCCTCTGGTCTTCCTCAGGTGTATCCAGGTAATCTAAAGGGTAAATGGAGACAATGAAAAGTGTGAATTGTCATTTTCTGACTTGGTAAACAAAGTCCTCAATCATTTCACTTGGTGGTCGTTTCTCCCAAGCAGATGTCAGACAAACAGCACACCTGCAATTTCCAGGCAGGTGCAAAAAAACATTTTCATATTTATTTCTGTAGAAAATTGTAAATATTAAATATTTTATTATAATTGGTTCACATATTTTTATAATCTTGTAAATAAGCAACTTAATAAATAAATAGTGTTTATCATTTGTGTCACTTCTCAAAAAAAAAAAAAAAAAAAAAAAGTTTAAATCCATTCACGTTTGTTTTAAAATTCTAAACCTTTTTAAAACCGTAAACATTGCCGAGGGAGTCAAAAGCGTATACAATAATAGCAGTGTCAAGGGAATAACTGTCTTTTTTGTGAGCATGAAAGTTAAATATTGCCAGAAAGATTTGTTAATACTTAAATATAAAATTTGTTAATATTTTATTCAAATACATGCAGAGAGAGAAACTGCAATCTTGTTAGTTTATTATTGTGTACTGCACCTCGTCTAAATAGAAACTAAAAGCAAATATTTATAGATGAGGAATTATCATCATTAAATGCCTTTTCATTCAAACCAACAGTAACTGCCTTCGTACTCTTTGTTCGAATGTCAAACCAAATACTTTATTCAATCCACAGGGTGAGATTGTTCTCATTACTCTTTCCATGCTAAGGAGAGATAACTCTTATCAGTTAATACTAAGTCAGTTTTATTCACTATTCTGTGTGTACCACTTGTCAGTTTCTCCTACCAAACCATTGTATGCAACATTTCAACATGAACAGATCCAAAAACAACTGCCATGTAAGTTGCCTGCACTGATAACCACCTCAGTAGACCGAGAATAGATTTTTATTTTTTTATTTTTTTTAAAAAACCACCACTATCGTTTGGCCAAGGTCTAGGGTTACTGAATGGAGTAGTTTTATGACTGTAAGAATTGTACATTGTGTAGGATAGATAACAACTTGGGGAAGCATCCTCTTGGGAGTCTGTTCTACAAAGCAGTTGGCCTTGGGAAGGCGGCTGTCAAAATGGATTTTAAAATGAATGAGGCCAGTTTGCCTTATGTTGTTTGTGGTATGGCAGGTCTGAACCGTTTGAAGTAAGGGAATGTAACCCATCCGAACATTTTTCATGTTATGAGAGTGGAATATAATTCATCAACTGATGAACACAGTTTCCATCTCCTGAACCAGAACGCTCTACCCAGCTAAAGACATTACATTTAGATTCCAAAATTTCACCAGTAGATTAACAAAGAATGACTGAGTGGATTAAACTGTTAGTTAAAAAACATGTCTGGTTCTCTGTCAGTTGTGAGTTCAATCCCTGGATCCGATTCGGTTGAAAAGTTAACTATTCTGGTTCAGTAAAATGAACAAATAAGCAACACAACTCATGTCGGTCGGTCCAGATTTAACTTTATCTCCCCTAAGCATGGAAAGCCGAAATGGACCGGCGGGGTACAATGTTGTCAGTATGTTGGTCCAGACATGTCGCAAACTCCCTACCGTCACATCTGAATTATAATTGTTTTCTTATCTTAACCATAGAATACATCACACAACAGATAGAAATTAATTTCTTTAAATAAAAGAAAAGAAAAAAAAAAATTGTGTAGAAGCAAAAAGACAACTATTTTCTTTAAATTTTATTCACAGTTGTTTGTGAACAAGAACTTGTTTTGTCATAATGAAAGAATGGGCAGGGGGACAAACAAACGAACAAACAATATTTTTTTTTCTTAACATGCAAGCAAAGTGTGCATTGTCCACATTGACCAAAAGCCTTCAATCCTTTTGGAATAACATTCTAGCAATTCAAGGCAGCCTGTATGAAGGCTTCAAGAATAGAACTTAACAGGAAGAAAAAAAAAAAATTTTCCTAGATTTCTTTGCAACTTTAAATTTAAAGTTATTTTGGGAAGAACATTTTTAGAGGTTGACTTATTGAAAAAGTTAGTTTCTGAAAATGAACGAAAAAGTTGAGAATTATTTCAAACTAGTTTTTCTATCCAAGTTCTAGGAGTTAAAAAAAAAACGAATCAATTATGAAAGACTTTGTCAAAGGAGTTTAGACAATTTAAAACTATTCCTGTTTGAAAACAAATTGGTTTCAATTTCTGAGACATTTTTACATGGGCTTCAGAAGTTCAGTTTGTTTAATCTCAGATGAAATTTAGGTATAGTCATTGCAGACTTAAATATTGATATTTTTTTTCTTCATTGAAATAATTCCCTTTGTTAAAAAAATAAAATCTTTAATTTCAAAGAGATTCCAAAAGTACCATGAAAAGTTTGTCCCCCCCCCTCGCCCAAACAATAATCACCTCCCCTCCCAAAGTATTCACTCAATAACAAATCTTTAGTTTGAATTAAAGAAATGACAAGAGGGACAAACGTTTCTTTTCTTTAGATTTTCCTTTAAAAAAAAAAAAAATAATTTCTTGAAAATAACTTTGAAAAAAATTGTGAACTTTAACATTTTTCAATAATCACCTGACAAAGTTGAGCAGATTTTTTTTAAGTCAAGAAAAAAAAAAAAAAAAAAAAAAATCTATTAACTGATTTTGACAAATCATGTTTTTCTACTTTTAACAATATTTTTATAAAAACTGGAGGGGGGGGGGGAACCTATAGCTATTTTATTTAAAAATTACATTTGGAAACAATTTGAAGAAAAAAAAAAGAAAGTAAATCTTGAAAAATTAATTTTTTTTTTTTTTTTTTTTTTTTTTTAAATCAGTTTTCTTTATTCAGTTTGAACGAAGTTGATAATTTTGAAAGAAGGACTAGGCAGTCATCACAATGATCAGGTAAAATTGAGACTTAAACAGGTAAACATTAAGAATCCAGCCATCAGGTACACTTGTAAAAGGCAGTTGTTGTTTTTGTTGTTGATGGTCGGGTCAATAAAAATCAGTATTTGTTAAAAGAAAGTTTTTACTTGCACACACGTGAATATATATCGTGGTTCGAACATTCACTTTCTAACCCCGAGACCCAGGTTCGAATCTCACCGGGGTCGATTTGTCAGGAAGGCAAGTTTCTGGTGTTATCGGACTCAGGTCGATCCCAGTGTGCAGCACCTTTGGAAAGTGCCTGAAAACCACAGCACGGGTTGACCCAGGCCTTGTAAGTGAAATTGGGTACACAGAACTTTTCCGATAGCTGTGCTAGCATGAAGCCACAAGTCATCATGGCTGAGGGCTTGAGCATGCCGGCCTTATTCAAATTGTTGATCACGCTAGAGGAGACACTCTCCCCCAGAAACTGTAACTAAGGTCTGTTCAGCATAGTTGCAATATAAACCACAGGTGGACTCTGAGGGTGTTGAGCAAACACAAATGTGCCTGAGCGAGTGTCTGCAATAGGGATTGGCTAGCCAATCTAGTAGATACAGTTTTATATTTAACAAATTTAAACTTTTCTTTTTCAATTTTTAATTCCAATCTATCAAAATAATATTGGGAGCATTAACAATTCTGAGAGAAAATAAATATAGCTTAACACCCGGACGGACGGAGACACAAAAAGTAATGTTAATTTTGGAAAAAACGGGTTCTATATTGACTGTTAACATCATATACATGATGGTTCTACACAGCATTGCTACGGCTAAACTAACCAAACACCCACCCACCCACTAACTGTTGTTTATATTTTAAAGAAGCAATTCTATTGTTCGTTTCTCTAACAGCCTTTGAACAGGATGTTAACAAATGTGAATTAATGACTTCTGATATCAACAAACCATGAATAGGTGAACATTGCAGGTTATTATTAGACATGCATTCCTTGAGGTTAGTTTTTCATGCTTCTCGGACTTTTCTTGTAGAGGAAGTTTCTGCATAGAGGAGCAGAGGCAATTGCAATAGAAATCTAGAAGAATCCATGAATTACACAAGTAACATTGTCTTGAAAATTAAGACAAAAATTGAAACACAGCAAGTCAAATATCTTACACTGGAAAATTCATTATATATATATATATATATATATATATATATCTCTTTTATCTAATAAAACAAATAAACAAAAAAAAAACAAATATAGTGTAAAAGTAATTTGGTAAAATCAGAAATTCAAAATTTCATGCCCAAAGCGAAAAAAATTGGTAGATTTTGTAAAGCTTGTGATCTTTTATGGGAAAAAAATATAGACTTCCAATTCAACTATTTTTAGTCTTTGGTTAATATAATGTCAAAAGTAGAAATTGTTAATCTTTTCAGTCATTTACATGAAAACCAAACAAACAAAAAAACAACTGAGAATAAAAATGGCTACGCACAGATAAAGTCTAATTCAAAATTATTTTTTTTATTTATTAAAAAAAAACAAAAAAAAAAACTATGAAATTTGCTGTGGTAAGATTTGAACACATTCAAATCTTCTTTAAACTTCACATTTCAAAAAGACCAAATTCAAATTGAACAATTATTTTATGACAAACAGTAAAATAAATCTAAATAAGATTCTAGCTTTAAAAAAAAAAAAGTGACAGATGCCAGGTGTTATAAAGGCTTTAGAAAATTAAACCTTTGATGCGACAGGTGTGAAATGTAATCATTTTGATACAAAATTATTTGAAAAGGTTTTAACACCTTCCGTGCCAACATACAGAATTTCAACAAGGGTGGGGTGGATGATTAGGTCAAGGCAGAACAATACCCCACCCCTAGACTAAGCATTGCTGAAAAGCAGGTATAGTTCACAGCAGTGCAGGGAGAACAAAATGAAGACACAGTGTTCATTTCAAAAAGGGGAGGTTATGTAAGTAATATCATTTGATACAGAGACGTGCTGCTGATAGGAATCTTTTAAAAGTTGTCTTCTTTTGTTTTTTTGTTTTAAATATAAAATATTATTTATTAGACAAGCAAACATCAACAAACCAATTAAACGCTGATTTCTTATTTGAATCTTGCTTCTTACAGAAGAGTTTCAGTTGCATATCAGATAGCCGGTTTGGCCAACTTAAGAGTTAATTTGTTCCCCCGTGATGCCATTGATAACCAACTCTGATGTCTATCAACCAAAAACGGACATCTGAAGATGGTCAAGGGGTCCATAGCCAAAACATGTCTAACAAGCAAATTCATGTACAACAACCAAATAACTATTATCAGTAATACAAAGAATTAGTCAGGAAAATACCAATGAGTGTTTGACTCAAAACAAGCATTTTTCAAGTATTTATATATATGAATTTCAGATTAGTTTCCCTGCAAGAGTGTTGGGGAGGGGGGCTGTCTTTTGCTTTGATGGTTCAAATATTGGGGGGGGGGAAGCACTACAAACAACAATTAGGCACTTTTTTTTTTAAACATTCATTGAATATAAATATGCGAAGAGCAGTAGAATAGCTCCCTCGTTCTGTACAACTTCAAAAATGGTTTTTATAGAACAGTGAACAACGTGTGACTACAGGACATATTTTGTGGAGAAATCTGGACCGCCTAGATTTATTTTTTTGAGGGGGGGGGTACAATTTCTATTCTAGCTTCCACCCTCTGTACCATTTATATACTTCACAAAAATGGTTCAATTAAAATTAATTTCTACAACCGTTAATGTCTATTAAAATTTATCAATTATACCAAATCAAAACTGATTTCAAAATAAAGTTAAAAAAAAAAAAATCCCTACCCCCCTACTGAATTTAAAATGTTCCCAAAAGATCTTTTTTTTTTAATCTACTCCCCTCCCCATCCGCAGATAAGGTATCAGCAAAATTTTACAACTTTCAAATTTTTACCTCATTTGCCCACAATAAATCCCAACATTTTTTTTTTATCCATCAGCATTGAAGATAGTTTTGCTAAAGAATGATTCAGTTATTTGACATCAATTTGAGTAAAACAAAAACATTTTTGCATAAACTTTCCTTTTCTATTATTATTTTTTTTTGTTGAAGGGCGGGGGGGTACTAAAATTAATTCTAAATAATCTAAACAATGCTGGCAAATATTACAATAAAATCCCCCCCCTTAAATTAAAGCATATTTGGTAAGACCAACCAGTAAAATTCCCTCCATTTCTTTTTAACATTGAGTAAAAAAGGAAAATTTTTTTTTTTTTTTTTTCAAATATTTTAATTTTTATCCATTCAGCAATTTCTTTTTAAATCAAAGTTCTTTCAAACAGTTTTTATTAACAAAGAAAAATATTAAACAAAAATGACTACAAGAAGAAAAATCAGTTTTGTTTAAATATGGCTTCACTTATACTTACAATACAGACACACGAGCTGAGGAGGTGGGTTTTCTGGGTAAATAAAATTTTTTTTTTTTTATAAAAAAAAAACGAATTAATGTGCAGGGTACATAAAACGATCACTGGCACTGCACTTGGGAGCAAAAAACGAAAAAAAAAAAAAAAAAATGTATATATATATATATATATATATATATATATAATGTGCTTTAACATCAACATTGCCGAGTCCGGTCTTTTCCGGTTGAATTGAGGTAAAGGGAGATAAGCCGGTCAAAACAACCTCACATTCATAGTTAATTGCAATAGTAAGAGAAAATGTTAGATATTCAAATATTTATTGCAATATCTTTAAAAGTCTGGAGAAGCCAAGCAGCAGCAGCAGCAGTTGGGGGAGGGAGAAAATAAATAAATAGCTGCTTCTTTTTTTTCTTTTTTTGTAAAGGCAGTGACCAAATCATCCAGTGTGGGTGTGTCAAAAAAAGGGGAAAACTGTATTATACATGTGACCACTGCATCTTACAGACAAGCACCAAATGCAGCCAAAGTTAGCACAAAAGATTTGGCTTTAACTCAACCTTTTTTTTCTTCTTCTTTAATCATCCTCATGGTGTTCTTGTGATCCAAGTGTCATTTCGGATTCAGGCTGGTTACCTGCTTCGAGACCTTCAGTAATATCTTGAGTAAGTGCGGATTCATCTTGTCTAATTTCCGATTGCATTCCATCTTCAACTTGCTTTCCAACACCTTCATCAGCATTTTCTTCCTTAACAATCTCATCTGTCATCGGTACATTGTCAGCCTTTTCAACAGACTCTGAAGCCTCTTCTTCCCTTCCACCTTCCTCTTTCGTTTCAGTTTCTATCGTTTCATCTTTCGTTTCATCTTTCGTTTCATCATCACTTTTCTCACTGCTTGCAGAAAGATTATCTTCTTCTCCTGAACTTTCTTTATCTGAAATTTGACAAAATTTGATGCAGAATTAAAACTCAGTCCATTATTTGTATTTTTTTCCCCCTCCTTAGTTTCACTCTAGCATTTAAATTCATAATTCACTTTTTATCATCTTCACTAAACACAAAAGAATTCCATAGAGATTTGGAATATTAAAAATTCCTAGAAATCCAGTCGGCTAAGAATTTAAATTTAAGGGAATGTTAAATTCCCAAGGATAAAAAATTATTTTTAAATCTTATATAGAAAACTTTTAAAAATTCTATTGTCGTACAAATAAAATATTTTGAATTTTTCCACCACCAAATTTTGTTCCTCAGGGCACATGGCTAAATAGATAAAAAGCATTAGTTAAGCAAATCGTGTTACCTGGCAGTGGTGAGTTGAATCGCTGGTTTGGGTAAGGGATAAAAAAAATAAATAAATAAAGTAATTTATTTTAAGTTCTGTGGAAGAGACGAGCTAGAATTAATTGATAGAAGTTATCTCCCTTAGAATAGTCAACAGAAGAAGTATCTACTCCCATAGATTGAATAAAGAGTTCAGTTTGAAGTTAACCAAAAAGTTCCCAACTATCACAGACACCTGAAAAAGGCCAAATTGTACAACAACTGAAACACTGTTACTGTAATAAGATCTTTGTCCAAGAAAACCAAAACCAAATCATTAATACCAAAGTAGTTAAAAGAATTTTGGTGCAGAATGTGTTAAAATTTGGAAGTCGTTATTTAACTAGATTAAGGTACAAAAGTTCATTATGAGAGGATTTAACCTAACGAGATTTCCCTGAACGAACATAAACAAAAGATTGATTGATTGATTATTTAACCAGCATATCGACCTTCATAAACAAAAGAATAAAATGATTAGAAGATATTCAATATTAAGTCATTTGCTACAGAAGGTCATCTACAAAAGACGACCGAAGAAGAGAGTAGATTTAAAGTCATTTGAAATAATGAAAGATTATCAGATATTCTTACATCAGTAGAGATTAATGACATTGGAAGCTTCAATATTAGCAAAAGCAGTTTGTGAAAGTCAGATTAAATGCAAGTAGAAATGTGGAGTTTAATATTGACAAAATATCACCAGTTATACCAAAACCTTCATTTTAAGAGAAGCTTTAAAATAAAAAATTTCCATTTACCAACTGCATAACGATTTTCCAAAGCACTGAAATCAAAATTGTGAAGAGCACAAATTTCAATTAGCCCTTTAAACCCAAGAATAAATCTTTTGACAAATATTTCATGCCATGTCTATACGGAGTGCATCTTGTGCAGATAATCTTAAAATAAATGCAAGCCCCACAAGCATTCTCAAAATTTGATTAAGAAAAAGAAATTGCAGTGATTGTTTTGAATGGGAATATTTTTAAAAAATAGGGAGGAACTTTTGTCAGAACCAAAAGAAAATTATCAAATATTTAAAAAAATATAGAAGCAATTATCAGAACAATATTCTATACAAAGTAAAAGAAAAAGAAAAAAAAATTAAAAATTCTTCTCAACAATCCAGAACAAAATAATTTTGTTTTGTTCATTAAAACCAGTGAAACTATCAAACAGCAAGAATCTTTTTTGCTTCATGAAAACCAAAAAAATATTTTATTTTCTTTCGAAATGAAGTTGTTGATAAAAATTCGGGGAGGGGGTAGGGGGGCGGTATTTATTGTTTATCATTTTCCGGAGATTTCTTTTCATTGCAAGAGTTTTAGAAATGACCAAGCTCATTGTTTTCAAGGTTTTCATTGCTATAGCAAAATAGGATCCGTTCTATAGCCTTCCTCGGATCTACAATCTATAAGGATAGAGAAAGTCTCATTCGCAGAAGAAACTGCAAAAAATCATTGCGCGTAAATATGAAATCATTTGTATTAAATGAGTTACTCAGAATGAGTGTATGATATGCAATGCGGGGAAAGAGCTGGTTGGTGTGTATATATTGGGGAGAGGCGGCAAGGGTAGCTAACCATCTGAAAGAAGATAAAATGTTTTAGCAACAACAAAATTCAGTAAACCTAACAACTGTGGGAGTGGGGGAGGTGTCTCAAAAATTAATTTTTGCTATCAGATTTTTCACAGAATTATTTCTTCTGACATTGTAATAAATGCTAAATTAATCTCCATTGTAAGCAAAATCTACAGTAAAATCCAAGAAAAATAATGATTACAAAATCTGAAATTTTTTTTTATTTTTCTAACTAGAATAAAAAAAAAATAAAAAAATTAAAAAAAAAAATTTAAATTGTTTCAATATTTAGGAACTAAAATAAAAATTCACTTTTCTTTAAAATGAAATCCATTATTTAAAAAGATTAAATGAAAGAAACCCCACTCCACATGACAAGGATACATTTACTACTTCCATTTAATCAAAACAAAATCCAACATCATCTGCCCGATTCCAAACGCCTAATTTGAGAGGAATTATATATGATTTTTCTTTTTTGTTCTTACAGTTGTTTTCATTTCTGGACACAAAGTGTATAAAAACTGTGCAAAATGGAAACACTAATAATAAAAAAGGAAAAGCCAACACCCAATAACATTAACTATGAGCATGGCCACAATGTGCTGACCGTGTTTGGAAAATAAAACATTCCTATAACTTCAAACAGACACACACACAAAAAAACAAAAAAAAAACACATTCAGTTAAAAATAAAAATCATCCTTGATAATGGCTATAAATGCTTGGATATGCAGAACTTTTGGACCCACTTTGTGTTCAGAAAAGAAAACAACTGTACGAACACAAGAAAAATTAAAGAAACTTAACCACAGTACCTTGTCAGTAGTCTTTAAGGAAATTTGTATTAAAGAGGGATTGCTGCCCAAATACACAAATTTGTGTGTGTGTGTGTGATATTCACAACATTACATGAAATTTAACAGAAAAATTCTTCCAACAAAAGTTACTTCAACATTTCACTTTTAGAAAAGCTTAATCATAAGTTTAGTAGATGAGAAATTCAAACACAAATTTTCTCCTTTGGCTCCTCTTCATTCATCTCTCGTTTAAAATATACGAGCATTTATCTTCACATAATTGGGCTAACCAAAATGCTTGTCCTGTTTTTGCCAATGGCATTAGGAGTGTTTAGTTTCCAAAGATTTTCACTGAAGAAGATCACTTTTCATCAGATGTGATGACTGCTGTCAGAGCAACAAACATCTTTTCTTTTTAAAGTTGTCAAAAGTTGCTGTATTTTTGTGTGATTCTAACATTGAAAAAGGCAAAAAAATTGGCAACATTTTTAGGATTTCTTATTTTAAGAAAAGTAAAAATTTATTAAAGTATAAATATTATTAGGTACATGTGTTTGTTGACATCATAGTTATTTCAAACATTAAAATTAACGTCAACTGACCAACAGATCGAGAAGTCATACTAAAGAAAAATGTGCTGCTCCGAAAGTAATCAAACCTGTATTTCATTTTTCATGTACGAAAATAAAGTTAGCAAACACAGACTTCAAAATAATCCCAAAGAGAGATGTGTGCATTTCTTAAATAGGTAATTCAACTTTTCTTTATCAGGACAGTTCCTTGTAGCCTAATTGGTAAAGAAAAAAAAATTATTTCCTTGATGTAACTTAAGATTTGTGCGGTTTATAGAGAAGGAATTGGGAGCACCCTGCCACATGTCTGGTCAAACAATGCTCAAAATTGACCAGTAACCAATATAGGAGATTAGCATCACAGAAAATTTAATATTTGTACCAACTTGGTTATGTTAGCTGCTTTGATATGTGGCTTTCACTTAAGTTAAAATATGGCTATAATATTTCCATGTACTATTCACTTCTTTAATGCAACAAACTTAAAATAACTAAATTAAGCATTGAAAATAATTTGCATCATCTTCGTTATGTTAGTCACTTTGATGTGTGGCTTCCACATAAAAACAAATCCTAAATGAGATTTTCTGGTGTGTTTTGCAATTAAAACATTAAAAATGTTCTACTTTTGAAACAAATCGAAATAAAAAGTAGAACACGAGATATCACAGAGGAAGTGAAATGAACAACCCAAAAAGTGCATCTTCATCCAAAGATGGTGATGCCATGTATATAGTATGATTGGATTGGGGCAAGGTGGGGAGGGGGGGGGGGCTCTCTTCTAAACAGCTTCTGGAGAAGCAAATATTTCATTCGTGCCTGTACCACTCCCAACTGAACAGCAATTGATGAAATGTTTGCAGAATTAATTGCTAAAAAAGTGTGTGTGTGTGGGGGGGGGGGTCATATTCATCAGGTTTAATTCCAAACAAGTTTCGGGCAAAAATCATTGACTCATGAAGTTTTTACTTATCTGCCATTTCCAACAAATATTTCAGGTCTTTGGAAAATTCTGGAAGGGGGGGGGGGGTAAATTCCCTGAAAAACTACAAAAGGCACTTCAAGTAGTTTTCTGCTAAGTGGAAATGTTCTAAGAGAAAGGAATGGTAAAACTGCTTGATGATGATGATGATGATAGCAAAACAAAACATGGAGAGGGGGTGCTGACAAAGAAAGCATTACAAAACAAATTCTGATGCTTGGTCAGATTTTAGATAGTGGGCAAAGGCCAATGACTTTTCAGCACCCCCTTGTTTACACGGTCAACAAAGCTAGTGGAGGGAGGAAAAATGTGTTTGGTTTTAATGAAAAGTAAAAACATTTTGGCCAGCCAATATGTATGGAAGTCAGATATACAAGAGCCTCTAATTTTGTCAATAATGCTTCTATTAATTCCTGACCTCTGACAATCCTTTTTATAAAACATTTTAAATAAAATTTTGAAATCCAGTATTTAATCAAATTATTGTCCCAAATATTTTTACTTTCTTAATGCAGAAAAAGATTGAAAGCAAAGCAGGTGTAGCGGTAATGTCAGTGGGTAGCAATTAGAAAAGCCAAAATCTTGTCCATGTCAACCCAGTTCAAGTGCAGTTAGTCCTAAAATTCAAGTTATTATTTCATTCCTCACTGTTGACTTTCAACAGAATTTCCATTAAAAGATGAGAAATTGATATATTTAATTAATCCTACCTAGGATATCACTAGTAGGCAAATAAATGCATCAGACTTATTTAAATGCTAACTTCAAAATCAAAATATGACGCTTATATATTTCTCATATGAGTAAAAAAAAAATTTTAAAAAAAATTAAGGAATTATAGAGAAAAAAAAAAAAAAAGGTACTGCCTTGTAAATTGAGGAAACACTTATGTAACATCAGGAACCCTGGCAGAGATTTGAGGAATTTGATTGATCACTTCTGAAAGTATTGAAGAGAAATTATCAAAACTATGCAGACCAAAATACAAGGGATTTTGGGGGAGGTGGGGTCTAAGATGGATTTGCACACACAATATACTCTCATATGAACGACATTTCAAAAATAAATTTAACACACACACACACACATATATATATATATATATATATCAGGGAAAGAAGTGGAAAAGGTTTTATGTGTGACACTTCATCCTTTAGGACTTCATCAGACTAAAGTGATGTTTACATTGATGTGACTACACATGGGCATGAAGAGGAAAAATGGATGCTGAGAATTTTAAATTAAATTTTTTTTTTTTTAAATATATGCTTTTGGCATTTAGTCTAGATGATTTCATTAAGCTCTTTATTCATTTTGTTCATGTTTCCATCACTTTTGTTCTTAAATATCCCACATTGTGATAACAAAAGATCTGCTAAGAAATGTGACATGTAAGAATCTGGATGCAAACTTGCTGCATTTTAAAAATTTTCCTGGAAGAGATAATGCAAATCCCCTGGAAAACTTTTTCTAGGCCAATTTAGACATTTACTTCCTCTTGTGATTTCATTTTAAAATAATTTTTAACAAATTGTCTGGATAAATTTGAACCATTTTGTAATTTCGATCTGATGATGCAGATATAAATAATTTATCTGTTGAAATAAATTTATTACCAACTTCTTTGATGATGTGTTAAGTTTTTTTCCTTCTTGAGGTGTGTGTGTGTGTGTGTATATATATATATATATATATATATATATATATATATATATATATATATATATTATACTCACACACCCTTAAAATCAACTTCAGATACATTCTACTAAAATTATTTTCCGATAAATTACTGGATAGAAACAAATATTTGTAAATCTGAAAGATCACCCAGAAAATTTGTTGTCAAAACAATGTTCAACATTTAAGTTTGTTTTAAAGAATTTGATAAAATTTGTGCAAATTAACTTACAACTTTATATAAAATTGTTTCTACAAGAAAAAAAGATTTAATTCTTATTAAAGTTTAAAAGACTTGATAATTTTAAAACCTACAAATTAGGAACAAATGAACTTCATGTACATTGAATTTGACATCAAGTATAGAGTCTGAAGCATTTATCAGTTTACCAGAGTTGGGGGAGGAATGTGTTGACTGACTCCATAGGTAAGATTTCAAATGAGATTTCATTTACTTTTTTTTTTTTTTAAACTTTTCTTACTGCTTTTTAACACACACTCTCTTAAAAAAAATTAAGAAAGAAAAAAAAAAGATTTTTTTGTTTTTTTGTTTACCTCCATTTGATTTTGAGTCTGGAGCAGTAATTGCCCTTCTGGCCGGTGATGACTGTGGGGTGGGGAAATCCAACCGAGGAGCATGAGGGCGTTGTTTCTTGGCAGGATTTAAATGGTAACAATAGCAACACCGGAAACCTGGAAGAAATTTTTTTTAAATTCCAATCAAATTGATAATTTAGATTTGATGCTGTGATCATTTACAGGCCCTGAGCAATGGGGAAGGGGGGCTAGAATTTCACTTGAAACAAATGTGCATAATTAAAACAAGTATTATGGGATACTACAAAAAAAAAAAAAAAAAAAAACACTATCTACAAATTTCAATGTTCAGATTTCTAACCCTAATTGATTATATGTCAGTAAAACACAAATTGCTGTCACTTCTTAAAAAAAGGGAACACATTTAGCAATAAAAATTTTTTTTCCACATCTTTGGCATTTTGACACCTCAAAATTTCTAAACAAAATCTGATGTCATCAATTATACAATGCACTACAACACACTGATAAAATTGTCAAAACTTCTATCAAATTTTATCAATCTTAACAGAAAATAAAACAAATTTCTTAAAGGCAATCTTTCAATTTTAATAAAATGACTCGCTTATACAGAAAGGAAAATTTATTTTAGTTAAGTCATTCAGGTGTATTTAGAAAGTGCTCGGTATATATTAAGTGATACTAACAAGGTTATTAGTAATCTACTATATATTGTCATTTTAAATATTTTATTTATTCTTGTCTCGGTTGACTGAGGGTAACAGCATTTTACTGCTACTATCAGGGTAATACAATGTAATTGGCCATGATCTGTTATCTCGTCTGCAGTCGCTCTCTGACAGACGCGCCGTTGCCTCGCTCTGTCTTTTTTACAAATACTTTCACGGTAATTGCTCCGAGGAGCTGCTTTCGCTGGTTCCTGGCCTCATGAATTTAAACGTCCTACGAAGCTGGCATGCCGTTCCCACCCCTTCACTGTTGAAACTGTTAGATGTAGACGTCTCTTCTACTCCAATAGCTTCATGTCTCGCACATCTCGCCTGTGGAACTCCTTCCTTATTCCTGTTTCCCTGACAAATACAATCTCCAACTTTTTAAGTGTAGCGTCAATCGACATCTCCAGTTGCCTTGATCTATCCACTTCCCTTCTCCACATCCTTTCACCTTTCATTCCTATCTGCTCTCGCTCCAAATCTTCTGTAACCCCCTTGCCTTGATCGATCCACTATCTTTCTCCACATCTTCTCCTTTACCACTCCTATCTGCTCTTCCTCCAAACCTTCTGTAACCCCTTGCGTGCTGGTGGCCTCCAGCCTTGCTTGGGGTGATAAGCTTAAAAAAAAAAATATTCTGTGAAAAATCATGGCCTACCAGTGAAGCCACTTCAGTCAAAATTTTAACTATTTTCCAATTCTGTTTTTCATACTGCTAAGTTTTGTACTTTTGTGCTTTCAATCTACTTAAGGACATCAGTAAGTTCATAGCCTAATGAGGAAAAACATTTTCCAATAATCTTCCATGTCAATGCTTCTCTATAAATCACAGGAGATCAAACATTATACAGTGAAAGTTTTAGATAAAAATTCAGCTCATGAAGGTGTATTAGATTTCTTCATGGCCAAACACCCATGTGTGTGGTTTTGTTTTCTGGTTCCTCAAGAGGAAGAAGAAAAGATAGCCCGCAAAATACTCGAGTCTTGTGATTGGCTTTTGTCATTCATTGGCAACACATTACGACTCTGGATATGCAATTCGAATAGAAAAGAAAGTTAACTTGAATTGGGTTTTTGGTTTTCTTTTTTACACATCATTTTATTTTCATCCTTGAATGATTAAAACTTGGGTAAGGCATGAAAGACATCAGTGAAATCAAATCTTTTTATAATATTCCACCACATGAGACAGAAATGGCATCTGTTTGTTTGTCTTTCAACATGAAAAAGTATTGTTGCCTCTTACTTGTGCATTGTTAATATTACCTTTTTTATTTGAAGAGTCACTAATTTCAACCCTAACCACCAAATGGTGTTAAAAGAAATATTGGCTGATTTTCAATTTCCATCTTCTAACCAAATCCAGAGCTGCCTTCTTTCTCCTGTTGGAGATTGACCAGGTCTTCAGGGGATGTAGCCATACTCGACACACTTGGTCAATTGCAGGTTGGTGAGGTTATTTTACTCATAGTTCGGGTGGATGCCCCCCCCCCCGCTGGCTCAGAGGGAGACGATGTCCCCGCTGGCTCAGAGGGAGACGATGCCCCCGCTGGCTCAGAGGGAGACGATGCCCCCGCTGGCTCAGAGGGAGACGATGCCCCCACTGGCTCAGAGGGAGATCATCCATGCTTTAACAGCTCCTTTTTTTGTGTTGCTGGGGTTCTACTTAACCTCCTCCACCAGACCATGGTCTGGTGGAGGAGCCAGTTTAGTTGCCAACCACTCAGGTTTTTAATTCAAAGTTGTCTTTCTCCTAAACTGGTAACCACCCAAGGCTATAGGACCCAGTCTCCCCTGTTAATTATCCAAAACTTGGAGAAGAGAGATAGATTCATACCTTTCCCAAACATATTTGCACATAAATGTAATGAACTCGACTGGAATTTGAACACAGCTCTCCAATCCTCAATCCAAGCCATTATCCATTACTCCCATCATACCCCCTCCTAAACCCATATGTCCTTTATTATTTCAAATTCTTTGGCAGATTTTATACAATTCTCCTTAAATGGACACAAGGTAGGCTTTTTCAAATCACACAAGTGACCCTTTTTCTTTCTTTCTTCCTTTCAAATTTTACCCCCCACCCCAAAGATCTTGGTAAAGTGTCCATATTTGAAGATTTGCCTAATCTTGTTCCATCCTGAATCCACCCAGCACTTGCCTACCCACTTCCTCTATTGCCTAACTTTTCTTCCTTAACCCAAATTTTTTTTTTTTTTTTTTTTCAAAAAATTTTCCTGACCATTGGTCATCTTTACAAACTTTGGGAAAGGAATAAAAATAAACAGGCATGAAAATATGAAATTTGTTTTACTTACTAATATATTCAAATTCTTCTTTCATCGCCATGCCATTGTGTGAATGACAATACCTGCAAATTAATGCGTATCTGTTTTGAGGTCCTTCACCAACCAAATAATCAACAAATTTGTCTAAAGTCTTCCTTTCCCGCGGAGGGACTGGTCTTGGCATTGGCGGACCCGGAGAAAGGCCTACAAAGAAAAAAATTTAATGCAAGAGATTTTAATTGGAACAAAAACATCTGAACTTTCAGTAAATTTTACATGAAGCGATTTTATTCTGGTCTAGTTATCCAGAGAAGATAAAGCCTCAAAGATTTGATCCGTAATAGGTCTTTCTCAAATTGTAAAAATAATTCAAGATGCACACATTTTTTATTTTCTCTTTGTTGATATTCAAGGTTGAACAACTTAACATTTCCTTTATATATTTTCCTTTAAGAAAGAATTTCTTTACACTGTTATTTTTATTACTTTAAATGTTATTTTTTATGGATACCCGTATTTAAATAGACACTCTGTTTATTTTTTAAAAAAGTATTTCGTCTATCGGCTTGCATAATAAAATCCATTAATTTGTCATGATTAAATACAAAATTAAGCAGATTTGTGTTTTGAGAAAAATTTGAACAAGTGAGTGCTTTAATGCATTGGCTCTCGAGCCTTATTTCCCATGTTGTCCTGGCATTGTTTCAATGATATCATAAGTAGTACTTATTACCAATGACCCACCCGCGTGGCATTCAGTACCTGTGTCCATTTTACGACCCAGAGTCACACGTGACTGCATGGTACAGCTCTTGGGTATGTAAAAATAAAATAATGACCCAAAAAGCAATAGAAATTCTAAAAAGAAAATGAGATAAAAGACAAAAAAATTGAAAACCTTTTTGGAGGTGAGGGGCAATCATAGTATTACATCCTCAATAATCCTTATAGAAAAGAAATTGGAAAATGACCCACCTGTGGGTCGTGTGGGAGCCAACATGTTAAAGGCAAAATAGAACGTTGCTTTATGGTGAAGTTCTGTAGCCAAGTGGTAAAAGAATACCAGATTAAATAATGGTTCCTTTTGGAAAGAGGGACACAGGTTAAAATCTTGCCAAAGGGCATATTTTTTTTTAAGTTTTCGAGTACACAGGCCGTTAGACGAAATAAACCCTGTTTAAAATAAACAGAGTGTATACTCAAATATGGGTATCCACTAAAAATAACGTTTGGACTAATAAAAATGTTGGATCAAAGAAATAAAATTCATCATTGTTTAGAAATTGTTTTGTTATTTAAATTAACGATAGTTCTAACAGAGTAATCTCCCTTAGGCAACTTTATTTCTGTATTCAAATTTTATGATACTGTTTCTTCACATCACAAGAAAGAAAATTTCCTCCCTGTCTCTGCTCATAAAGTTTGCCTTTTATTTTTGCAAATCAATTGGTCCATAGGGCAATGTCAAAGGTGAGACTTCCAAAAGAAATATTCTGATAATCTATCAATGACATAACAAAGGACAGTGACAATGGCCACCGTGTTATGTTTTCACCCCCTTTGAAAGGAGTGACCATCTAGTGACCATCTCAGTAGGTAAACTGGTTATTGTTTGTCAACAATACAAGTGAAACAGAGCACCACCACATGGTGTAAATCAGCAAGTTTGTCTCGCTAGAACAATTACGACAGAGTAGTGAGTTCGATCCTCATTGGGTACCTCATGCTTTCAGCCTTGTGCCACATCTAAGCTACACTTGGAAAATCACCATTACAGTAAAAAAAAAAAAAAATTGCCAAATCCAGAAAACTTTTTGGTTGTAATTTGACAGCAGGATATCAATTATAGGTTCACCTGTTGTCCAGTTCACACTCCTCCCTCAACCTTTTGAACAGGTGTAGAGGTTTATCCCTGTTTTGGATTAGTTTTCCCCGTTCCTTCTAAAATCTTTTTCTTCTTTCACTTCCAGTTGCCACTTGTGTCTTGATTATCTCTTTGCTTCAGTTGGTGCCTTTTACTCTGTAACCCTCTACCTTGAGTGGCTACTATGCCTTGTACATAAAAAAAAAACAACAACAAAGACTGAAATTTTGCCTCAAGAAATTTGAACTGAACACTAAAATTGGACAAATCGTTTCCATTTATAGTCAGGAATAATAAAACAAGAAATTTTTTAGAAATACATAAAAGTGAATAATCAATAAAAACTGATGACAAAAGTGAAATGTTAATTAAAATCAGAGAAGTCAAATTTAGGATGACTGTCTATCAAATTTCATACGTTGTTTATGCAGCATTGATATTTTAGAGTCTTACTTACCATAACCTGGTGGTACCATGGACATCTGTCGACCATTCATTTGAGAAATCATTTGCATAGATCCAACAGAGGGATTACTTCTTTGGTGAGGATGTGGGGCTGACATCGGCTGCACTGGGTTCGGCATTCGCATCACTGGTGACATCGTTCTCGTGGTGACGATTCGTTGACGTACAACTGGACAAAGGAGAAAGAAAAACAGAAAAAGTTGCACATGCTAAATCAAACGACTGCTATTTGGGAGGCTGACCAAAACCACAAGGTGGGGTGGTAATCAATTTACTCTCCTCTTTGCACCCCCCCTAAACAAACAAGATATTAACCAAACTTGCTAACCGATTACACCATGTTGTGGTGGCCTGAAAATAACCAAGAATAGATTTTATATTAATGTGCAAGTACATGTTTTTTTTTCTTAACTCTACAATTGTAAACATATCTGCAGTCTTTCATCGAGCAGACAAATCGGCGCATGTCGTGTCTTGATTCTTGTAAGTGACAGTGTGCACAAAATCTAGAAACGGGTCAGTGCACAATCACGAGAACTGAAAATGAAAAATAAATACAAATCCTATTTGGTCGTTAGTTCTTATTTACACATTCATTTGGTATGGCTGGGGTGAGAGGGTAGAGAAGTGATATACTTAGGCCAACTTCTATTTCTTTCACAACAGTGCTCTCTCTTTCCTTCAGCCACTAAGTCTCACCCATCATGTTTCTGCTCATCTCTACACAACAATGTACTCGCAACTCTCCCTCGATTCTGATCATGACTTTGCTTATATTAAAGCTGCAATTGGAACTTGATCCCAAAAGTTTCCATTTAATTTCCATCCAATCACGGGTGACTGCTTTGGACGTTTTACTTTGGAGATTTTATTCCCTATGTTGTCATAAAAAACAAATAAAATCACTCACAGTGCACTTTCTGGATGTTCTAAGTCAATTGTATAGGGAAGGGTCCCAGTACATTCTAGTCAAAGATGAGAGAAGAGGAGTCAGTTATAGATTGCAAAATCAGAAGAGGGATGATGAGAATTTTGAAAAAAAGTAAAACAGGAAAACATTTTAACAATATAAAAAAAAAAAAATATCGCAAAAATATATTTCTATGAATGGTCACAGGAAGTAGAAAATAGATTTGTCTCTACTTTATAAAATTTTCAAATAACAAAAATCACACTGTAGAATGGTAAAAATTTTTTTTTACAAATGAAATATATATATATCTCCAAAAAATTTAAAAACGGAGCATACATGATAAAAAAAGTCTCCAAACTTAATAAAAATTTTTAAAAAAAGAGTTTTGCCAAAATATTGGTTATTAAAGAGGAAAGACCAAATGATTTTTTGGTTCTTAAATTATACTTTTTTAATCCTTTTTAGAACCTTCAAAACTTTGGTCAAAAATTGTTTTTCTTGCATCAGCAGGTGACCATAAATTAGTATAGGACATTTTAGCATCTTTTTGCAATAAAAACACATTTGGAAATTCTTGCAAAAATCAAATAATTGTCAGATTTTCAATGAAACTTTCAGGACTTATTCACAAATGAATAAAATTATTTTAGAAATGTTTCTTTTGATTATATATATATATATATATATATATATATCTCTGTTACCCCATCACCCACTTATTTAATTTTATGAAATTTCAAGAAATTCATTTTTGTATGGGACAATGTTCATATTAGTTATAAGCAGAACTCCTCAGAGAATTTAAAGTTTTTTTTTTTTTTTTTTTGTAAAACCAGACCCCCACCTTCCAAAAATTTACTTGTGATTGTAAAATAAAAATGCAATAAAACTAAAAGACGTCATTTAATTGGAAAACTTTTATAGGAATTTATTATGAATACTATTGTCCTACGGAAAAGATTTAAATTAATGAATTTTTACAAAAATTGTCTTCATTTCTTTTTTCAATTTTAATTAGAATAACTTAGTTTTAAATCTTAAAATTCTTTATTAATTTGTAATGGTTAGGTGATATTGCTATTATATAAAAACTGTATTTACTAATGGAGAAGCTACTCCTATTTTTAAAATAATTTTGAAATTTTGGTGTATGAATCTGCCGATTTTCATAAATACAGACATCCATTCACAACATTATCAGAAACTAAAAGTGGTAGTAAAAGTAGTAACTCTAGTAAGTTTAAAGCGAAAGTTCCTAAAATTCAATAAACATTACGTTGTGCCGAGAGAATTGTAAATATGGCTAAAATCAGTCATTTCTAATTAAGAAAAAACACATTCCAATCAATTTAGTTTTGAAATACAGCAAAATATTTTGCTATTTGGAAATATTAAATTTAATCTATTAGCTTGAAATTAAAACTAAAATAAAAGCTTCAAGAAAAGGTTTTCATTCTAAAAACTCATTTTAAACATCAAGCATCACGTTTCTTTTGAGGTATCTCCAAACAAGTTGATAATGCCACTAAGATGCAAGGGATTCCTGGGATATATCATATTTCTGATCTAGGGGATACTGGAATTATATATCATTTTTTTTTTTTCTTTAGTTTTGAGAGAAGCTTATATTATTATAGTGTCTCCAGAAGAAGTTTAATTGAAGCAGACAATTTATTAATTATCCACCATTTGCAATTGGGCCATAGATCTACAAAGATGGAAATGCCTGTTATCTGCAGTAAAACGGCTTGAGACTCAGTCCGGTGGGTTATGAGACTAACACATTTCCTATCAAGGAGGACATTAAAAAAAAAAACAAAAAAAAAAAAAACTCACCAATATCATACAGTACAAGGTATCCGTGACAAATTTCCCTAAATTTTACAGTAATAGGCACATTTGGTGGTGTTGGAGGGGGCACCTTGAAAAACCTGACTGATGCTCTTAATGAGTTGTTGAGTTCATAGTGTAAATCATATACACAAAACAAACATCAATTTTGTTTTGTTTTTGGGAATCTATTCTTGGTAGAGTCAAAAATATAAATAAATGCAACAAGCTATCTGCAAAGGAATATAGAAACACATGTGGCAGGGTGGGAATATCAATACACTATAGAAGTGTGCAAACCAGCTGGGTTTGATCATGTATAGAGAACTGTCGTTGAAAATAAGAAGTATAGGGTTTTCAGAACCAGACTGACTACCACCCCCCAAGAAAGAAGACTGGATGTGATAATCATCACCAAGAGAAGGGGGGGGCTCTATCATATGGTAGCAGAGTGATTGATTGATTTGTTTTTTCACGGCTTAACAACCCCTTGTGGTTTATTTAAAGCCAAAATTTATTTTGGATTTTAGAAGGCTCTATACTTACAGTAGCCAGTGTTCTGTGGTAGTCAATCACTAACTGATGACTAAAAGAAAGTGAAAACTAGAGAGAAACATTCGAGCCGCCAAGAAGAAGAAGGACCTAGCGTAAAATGACATATTGTGTAAATATGGATGTGTATTGGACACACGGTCTCCGTCCTCCTGGCATAATAAGCAACATAAGATCCTCTCACCTGTACTGTGTGGACAGGAGACTCAGTCTACATGAATTGGGCGATGTGTCTCACGTGACCAAAAATCTGTGTCATCATCTCGCGAGACAACAAAAAAGCCAGCGTTTGTTAACACCGGGAGTATACAACAGGAGCAAATTGTGATAAGTCAGCTACAGGAAGGCAAAACAGGGATTGGGATGAATAATAAGAGGCAAATATGACAGTGCTACAAAGGATAGGAAGTCGTGGAGAGCCATGATCGCTCACAACCTGAAGAGATGGCACAAATAAAAGAATTTTATTTTAAGATGTAGTTATACATCAATATTAAATTTAAGGCACAGTGGATTAATGGATAGCGAATTGGATTGAGAAATCAATTATCCAGTCAAATCCATTACATTCACTTACATGCTAATACCCTTGGGAAAGGTATGAATCTTCTCCCCCCCCAAAAAAAAGCTATGGGTAAATAGCAGGACAGACCAGGTTATATAGCCTTGGATGGCAACTGGTCTACCGCAGAAAGAAAGGGCAACCTACTGCAGGAAAAAAAATCTGCCTCGTCAGTCATGCATCGAAAGATACATGATCACCTAAGCGTGTATCACGCACAACACATAACTGAATTAAATTTAAGTCAGAAATGAGATTGAAACTTCCAAATAGACGATTTATTTACCCATTTTCTGTTCTGAGACTTATTTTAAATTTTGTTACTTCAAAATATAGAAAACAAAATTTTGATTAAAACAAAAAATATTTCTTTTTTAAATGAACTTTTAAGAAGAGGAATTATTATTATACACTGATTTACTAGTATCCTCATCTTGGTTGTTATAGTCACAACATCTGAACTTTTTGATGAGAAATTATCATTATTATACAATAATTAAGTAACTAGAATCATTTTATTCATTTTGTCTCCTTATTCTTTGTAAGGGTTACAATAAAGAGCAAGCGATAGAAAACCATTCTACAGATATAAGTAGCGCAAATATAAAGGAAAGATGAGCTTCTAATGAGAATTGAACTCGCATCCCTTACTCTTAAGAAGTCTGCCTGTCAGGGAATTTACTGATCAAGTTGCAACAAAAAACCCAACTGATTATAGAAATTTAATTCTACCTCTATAAATTTGTTTAGTCTCCCCCCGCCCAATTGGCCGATTCCCTGCCATCTTTTGATATTCACCTTTAGAGAAGCAAAATTTAAATATTGCATTAGTTCCAATTGTATTCGTTTTTAGAATGTTGTAAATCTAAAATTATTCTCGTAAATAAACAATCTAATAGATAGTGTTTAATATTTTTGTCATAAATTCCCAAGAACAAAAAAAAGCGTATAAATTCGCTTTCATCATATATTTAGGTTTTATTCCAATTCTAATCATCGCTTTTTAAAACAATAGACATTATAGAAGAGTGAAGGTAGTTAAAATAAAAGCAGTGTCATGGGGCGAGGAGAGGAGGGGGCGAGGAGGGAGGGGAGGGGCGAGGGGGGAGACGTCCTTTTGACATTCCATTTTATAGCAGGCACATTTATCCATGTTTGCCCGTTTCTTTTTAGGAGGTTTACTTACAGTTAATCATTTGGTTGGTTTCATGCCTTAAGTTTGTGATATTTTTTGCGGCTTCTGCTGCTTCTTGAAATATTTTCTTGCTAGTCATCATTATTTTTATTTTTTTTTTTACTTATTACTTTTTTTCATTTATCACAAATCTTCATTTTAAAACATTCTTAAAACCAGTTGCGTTTTTTTCTTATTCTTATCTTGCCAATGTTTCTCTTTTGGGGCTTGTAGGTTACGGCCCACGGTGAGGTTTAGAAAACAAAAAAGAAAAAGAAAATGTGAATACTAATTAAGTATTTATTCACAATATTAGTTTTAAGTTATGCTATAAAAGTGCAGGGAAGGGAGACGACATAAAAGTGAATGTAAATATAAAAGGCGACCCCTGAGGTCAACAGTGTGTTTCATACATGAACTTAATCTTCAGGCCATGTGCCCTGAAGATTGCGTTCCAGCATGAAATATACAGTCACCACTCTGAATTGACCTCATATATGTATTCTCTTTCTTTATTTATTAATCCGACAGATTTTATCACTTTAAATATTATTTTTAGCGGATGCCCATATTTGAGTAGACGTCCCGTTTATTAAAATTTATTCATTTTCGTCTACTAGCTTGAATATTTGAGAAATCTTATTAAAGAAAAATAAAGAAATTTGTTTGGCTTATTGGTGTGACACTATTTAGCCATGGTAATTGGCTAACTAATTAACCATAGAAATTAAAACAGAAAATACGCATTCTTAAAGCGAAAAAAAAAAAGAGCTATCACAAAAGATAAACTGATCGACGTTAAAAGAAAGATTTGATTTTATTTACAGAAAAGAAAAAAAAACAACTCATAGAAGGAGCCACGTGTGATGTCTTTTGTCATTTCGAGTTGTCTCTCGCTGAGGGAGATAGAAAGAAAGGCAAATATGAAATTATCAGCCAAAACACGTGCCGGTCATAAAAATTTTGGCTGGAGATGATCGCCGATACAGGCAGGGAGAATCAATGTTAATTATCTTTCCAAGATATCGTTAATTTTTTTTTTCTTGGATACAGGCGAAGAGAAGCAATGTGGCTGCTATAAAATTTTGACATTGTCTCAACATAGACGAGAGGATTGTTATCATTTACTTTACCAACAGACGCTAAGGCATTGAATGGTAAGGTGGCAATTGTAAAATTTTGGCAGTGTCTCGACATAGGTGAGGGGTTCGTTATTATTTACCTTATCAACATGTCGATTCAGAACTGAGATGTTGGATGGCAATATGGTGTGTGTAAACTTTTGGCAATCCCCAGAAAATAGAGTGGAGAATTGAGATTTGGCGAGATAAAAGAATTTAATTTCTTAACAAGTCAAGGATTCCATTATAAAGCTAACTTAACGTAAAGGACCAGATGGCAAACTTTGACAGTGATTGATGAGTCGGTAGAGAGTGCTGGCTAAGTGAATCTTGGGTGGCCCCAAAAGAAAGATGTGATAAGAATTTAATTTGCAATATGGAATTCGTAAAAATGTTGGCCGATGGGAAAGGAGAATTTTGTAAACAAAAATTCTAGATTATAATTTTAAGGAGGCCAGCTTAGCCACACTCACAATGCCAAGAGATCATTGGTTGTATGGTGGCATGGGTGATAGGTGGAGGTGAATGGATGAGAAAGGTGGAGAAGTTGTTAACGCCCACTGAAGGGATTGGTATGAGATATCAATGTGAGAGAGAAAGAGTCTAGGAGGATAGCTCTCCTCCGACCTTCCCTCACGGACGACAGAGGCACACATACCCCCGTGAAATGGGAAGTGGTTAATTTTCCAAAAATGGGAAATAATCAATTTTCCTGGTCTGCCAACAAAGAGATTTCTTGTTAGAAATCGAGATATATGGAGAAACCCAGGCCACGCCTGGCCACACACTGGGTTTTAGTCGATACCCATATAAACGAACGTCAATGGGTCGTTCAGGAGATGGAGTTGCAGTTAGTTGCAGTCAGAGCTTAACCAGAGTATTGCCTCGCAGAAGCTGACCAAGAGATTCCACGACCTCTGACTTCGCCTATCCTACCAATAGCAAGTTATACTGACAAACGAAGCCAAGCCAACATCTAAAAACTAAATTAGTTGACTTACGATACCAACTTGCTTGAAACATAGAAGTGTCACATTTCGTGGGAAACGGGCTGGGAGAAAAACACACTCCTGTATACAACAGAAGGATAAAGTTGAATTGTTATTTCTTAAACATACTTGAACCTCTTGGGTTTTTCTTTCATTTAATTTTTTTTTTTTTTGCGCTTGTGCGATGCCACCTTCAATCTGGTCTCAGCTGACACTACAGCCCGACGCCTGATTGATCGCGTCTACTTAAGATCAAAGTCACAACGTGGGTAGGTTAGACTTGAGACCGAAGCAGTTACTCCAGTAACCAGACATTGCAAGTGAGATGGGAACGATAGAGTTGGCATTGAACCGGTACAGCTGGTGAAGCCGTTAACATCGACGACCAGAATTCGACCCTGGTGCCACATATTGGTGCCGTGACCACTGGATTCAACCCTGGACGGCTGAGTGTCTCATATTGGTATCTGACCAGGGGATTTCGCTGAGTAGCGACAACCACCAAACGACCGGAACACAGGCTGGTGGCAGTGACAAAAAGTCAACCCCAAAACGCCGGTAGAAGAAACCTTACAGCTTCGCGCCATGACTGGAGTTGACCATGGGCCAACGGCTTGGTGTCACATTGGCATATCAACATGGGTTATTTCATGCTGGAATTATTTAGAATTAGAAATAAAGGGTTGGAATATGATTCAGAAGAAGGAAAAAGACTTTAGGGGTCAAGTCATGGTTTGGGAAAAAAGTTTTACAAGTAGTTTAGAAAAATAATATGTTTAAGATTTTGAGATTAGATTTTAATGTAAACTCAAATTCTTTCAGGAATTGGATTACTTTGGATGGACTGAAATGTTTTTTTACTTGTAAAAATTTCAGATAGAATATATCTGTAAAAGGAAAATATGAATAAAAGACAAATGGAAAACTTAGCCGATGAATTTTCCTTGATAAAGTCCCTTCGAGGATGAAACACATCAGCTAAGTTTTCCTTTTGTCTTTATTCTTTTACGTTGTTTACTTGATAATATTTTTGGAATTGGGTTTAAGTCGCCACAGTTCACTAGTATGTTTCACTGTATATTGTTCTTGAAATGCAATACACATTAATTGTTCTTCATTTTGCAGTAGGGGGATTATGTGTAATTTGGGTACATGCTAGGCACAGTCTGACCAACACAACCTCCCCCACTTCTTATCTTTCTGTATCCTGAGAGAGAGAAAAGATATTACAAGATGAAATTAATATTATATATTTATCATATCAAGAAAATTATGTCCTGAAAGATTTACCAACATTTTATTATGTAAACATTGATAATAATGTCATAAAATCTGACAATATGTAATTCACAGAGCAATAAAAAAAAAAAAAAAAAAAAAATCATTCTACTGCACTCAAATCTCAGAATTTTTTGTTTTGTTTTTTGGACTCAGATTTGGTCAAGATTAATTATGTTAACTTCAGAATTTCCATCGACATTTAAAACTGGTGATGGGTTTGTCATCACAAAATTCATTAGTCCTCTTTAATCATACCAATGTAAAGAAACTATTTTTTTGTACAGGTGATCAGTCAACCATTTAAAAAATTTGTACTGAAACAAAAATACTAATTCTTGTTAATTACAAAATTTCTAATACAAACACATGTGCTGTACATAATTGGTAAACTTTGAAATTATAATTTTTGAGGATAATTACTATGAATTCTACATGTTTATATTAGATAATTATCAAATATTATCAGATAATTATCAATATCTAATGATAATAGGATTCTTCTTTCTGGCATTTAAACATTTGATTACGGTTTAGAGGTCAACTAGTCCAATTCAAATGTCAGGTTAAAATAACGATAGATTTTGTTGACATTAAAATATATCTGCCATCCTCACCCCCTTTCCACACAATTAACAAAAACAAAACATACAGGGTGCAAAAGAAATATACCTCCCACATAATGGTAAGATATTAGTGGCAATGGTGTCTTCATCTAGATAATGGCTTACCATTATGTGGGAGGTATTTCTGCCACACACTGTATAAACCAATTAAAAATAAAATTTTATATATATATATATATATATATATATATATATATATATATATTTCAAATGGTAAAAATGAGAAAAAAATGTCATGAGAAATGGAAGAATTGAACTTGATCCCCATCATTACTACTTTGTTTATTTTAAATAAAAATTTTTTTTAAAATCATTGTTTTAATCTTACCTTCTGCTACAGACATTTTATCTACCTTCTTTAAGTGGATTTCCAAAATTGAACCCCAGAATATTAATGAACCCCAGTCATTAAGTGAGAATTGGGGAGGGATATTTTGTGGCAATAACATTCATGTAGCACATTTCCTTTGTATTGGTAAATATGCAGCAAGCAAGATTGTTCTTTTACCACCACTTACAAATCTGCAAGTAAGATTGGTCTTGCAGCAAGAGAACAGAATCAGATAAAATTCTCCATGAAAACCAAATACAATTTGCTTCTAACAACACGCGGTTCTTAGCATGCGTGCACACACAAAAAGTAGTAAATGAAAATCTTTTAGTAATTTCTTCATAACCTACAACTATTTTTCAATATTTGAGAGTGAACAAGGCAGGGTATCGCTTGATTAATTTTGGATTCGATCAATCATTCATATTACACACTAACCATATTTTAGCAAGTAGGGCTGACAGGGTGGGATTGCGAGATGCATCCTTATTTTTGATATCTTCACTTATGGCTATAGAGAAGCTACGTCTGATTTCTAATCAAGGCTAGAGAGCCCAGTCTGCCTTATTATTTTACTCATACCTAGAGATGTTTTCCCCAAGAACATTAGCATGAAATGAATACTGTCTAAACAGGATTTGAACTTGACTCACTCGCTCGCTCCCCACTCAACAAACACTGGGTAGATCATGCGACTGGTCAGTCCAGAAGCAATATCTATATATCGAGGTCTTCTATTAGTATGAATATCAAGATTGTATCCATCGCTGACTTGCTAGGCCAGTCTCACTCATAGCTTACAGCACTTGGTATTCCCGAACCATCACTCATCTTAATGCTCAGTGTTGCTTAACTTTGGTGATCGAACGAGAATAGGTGTTTCAATGTGATATGGCTCACCAATTACATTTCCAGCGCTATTAACTCCCAGGCCAGTCCCACCTTGGTTAATGCAAATAAATAAATAAAGGACAAAATTATAAATAACTTTTCTACAACTCCTTTTTTGTAAAATGTTGACTGAAACAATTTTATATCTTCTAAAAGAGAAATAGAATATTAAAGCATAAGAGGAAGAAATTTATTATTAGATGAACAAATTTAAAACAATTGAGTTTTATTAGTAGATACTTCAAACAATAATCTAATGGATTAATATTTTATCTGAAGATAAACAAAGCCACATACCTTTTTTCTCTTGCTTAGCACTCTTATCTGTAGATAATAAAGATAAGATTCTTTTTTAAAAATTTAGACAGTTTAAGAAAAGAAATCTGAAGCCAGTAATTTATTGTTTGGGTTCTAAGCTTCTTTCACCCGACATACAAGTTCCTAAGATTTTGTGGCTTCAAGAGACATAACAGAATTTGTCAGCTGAATTAAATCATAATTATACATGAATCACAGACTAATATCCTCATCTTGGTTGTTATAGTCACACTGTTTTGACACTAAGCAAATCATTAAAAACAAGAATTGTCAATCTCCAAAATTCTGGTAAGAATTTGCTTCAACAAACTTTCCACAATGTTGATATTATACGACAGACATCAAAATCAAGAAGAGAGTCGAGATAGAATACAGATCTGAGTTACATTAGAAAAATTTGTATAAAAATATTCATAAAGAAATAACAAGATTTATCATTTTGATATAAACAAACACTTAAATTAGACGAGTTCACACA
This sequence comes from Acanthosepion esculentum, assembly GCA_964036315.1. Taxonomy (NCBI): domain Eukaryota; kingdom Metazoa; phylum Mollusca; class Cephalopoda; order Sepiida; family Sepiidae; genus Acanthosepion; species Acanthosepion esculentum. Next base: position 90,362,627 of record OZ038508.1, on the reverse strand, counting down.
AAAAAAATGGCTGACCTGTAGGAAATTTCACTTGACAAAACCACAAAACCACCAAAGGAAGAAAGAAAAAAAAATAATGGCGATTATCTGTTCTGGTTACCTGTGTGACCGGACCGTTATTGGGGGAGGGAGGGAGGGGAGTCGATAGACATTGAACTTTGTTATTTTTTCTCTTAAGTTGACGACGTCAACATTGACAAAAAGTGACATCTTTGAAAATGCTTTCATTTCTTTCCAGTTTTATTTAATAAACATTTGGTCATTTCTAATTATAGCCAAAAATAGAATGTTCACCCATTTTTTACAGCTTTTCAACCATTTGCAGGTTATTTAAAGCCAGAAAATATTTTTAGATTCAAAGAATGTTCTTTTTCTATGGAGATAATGTTTTACTGATACAAGTTTTGCTAATTAACTCATAGCTTGGGTGGGAAGAGGTGGATTTATACCTTTCCCAAGGGTGTTTGCATATCAGTGAATATAACAAACCCAACCAGAATTGGAACTCAGCTCTCCTAAATGATTTTGAAGAAAATGACTATTAGATTAAAAAAATCAAAAACAGACTTCATAATTTGGTCATTACACAAAAAAGTCAGATTGCAATTCCATTAGTTTAACTTCTTTTATTTACAAGAGAATCTGAAATGATAAACAGTAAGATAACAGTTTCCTTATAAGGAAACATTCAGCATTATATCTTTTCTTAAAACAGTTTTTCAGGAAAATAGACTTCAAGTTTACTGTTATCACTTTCTAGTTTTGATAGGAGTTTCCTTCCTAACATTTTGTTTAAGGTCATGTGGAACGTTGACAACTTTACTATATTTCCCTTTTGAAATACATGTGCTATCCATTTTAAGTGTTGCTATTGTTGGAAGTCTTCAAGTAATGCAATTTTTTGTTATTTCATAAAACTCTTTGTAATTTTGTATTGCCAGTCTATAGAGTCTGGTGAAAGATTGTCTTCTTTAGGACCAAAAAGATTAATTCGATTGAAGCCATTTTTAATCGTTGGTCTAAGAAAATGGTTGGATATAGATGAGAGTTTAAACATCTCTGAATGATTTGGATGACATGCACATGACATCCATTTGAGAGTTGGGATTTGACAAGACACTGTTTAAGACAATGACATGAACATTGCAACAACCATTAAAATCTAACACTGGAAATTTACAAGAATTACATTTATTTGCAAAATTTTCATTCAAACTATATCTTCAATATTAACAATTACAAACAAGCAAAAGAATTTATGTACAGAGTAGGATTTCTAAATTTGTTTTTATTTCTGTGATGACTTTTCAAAATTGATATTTGGAAAATCAAAACATACGTGGTTTTAGCTTAAAAGCAATCCATAAAATATTTAATGTTTACAATCTTGGTCAAAAGTAAAAAATTTGAAAACCATTGTTTAAACCAATTAAAAATGTTGGAGCGGTGGGCGTGTCAAAGAGTAATTGTTAACTTGGATTATCCACTTGAGAGATAAAGAAATAATTTCAGAACTTTAAAAAAAAAAAAAAATTCAATATTGTACAGTTTATTGATACAAGAACAAAACTTGTACAAGGCACCTATTTTATAAGGATTTTGGATTTTGAACACACCAACAGGGTTTATAGGGTTTCAATCTATTGGAGATTAAATAGGATTTATTTTGTAGAACAACCTTACTTATTTACAAGATTGTTCCTATAATATCATTAAGAGACCCAGACAGAAACTGCTTGACCCACAGGCACAAAATAGTTGAAGTAGGGGAGGAAATCAACATTACAACATGCAACTCTTTGTAAGGATTTGTCAGTCATGCAATGTCTAGAATAAATATCAAAGGAAAAAATATCAAAAGTTAAATAGATTTTAGGTTACAAGATTTTCATGAAATAAGCAAAAAGAAGAATTTAAGATGTTGTGAAATGATTTTCTTGGAATTAGAAGAATGAAAAATATAAATGAAGAATAAAAGCAAATGGCCAAAGCAAGAAGAGGTGCAAATAATTTTAATGTCTGAAGAAGAGAAATAACAAAAAGGCAGGAAGAAATAATGGTTGCTTATGAGAAAGAAAGATACGGCTTCAAAGAGATGAAAGCCTCAAGCATGAAAAATAGCAAAAGCAGAAAGTAGATGACAATGAAAAGCAGACATATTTGTATCAAAAGATTTTTTTTTCTCTCTCTTCAAGGATGTCATTCTGAAACTAATCAATGATATTTGATGATGAATGATGACATCAAATACTACGAGATCTGGTCAATATCCTAGTCTTTAAAACAAAAAGGTTTTTTTTTCCTCTTCAGAGAAAATACATAGCCTATTAGCAGTCCTAAAAAAGATGAAAAACTAATAGATTTTAGTTATAATGCTTACACGTTAAAAATCAAAAATACATTTTCAAGAATCAGACAATCATCATTTCTATGACAATTTCAAGACTAAAATGAATTCCTAATTAGATCTGAAGAAATGGCCATAACAATCTCCGAAATTTGTGTTATACAGGTGATACAAGTTTGAATCTATCTGGTTAAGTAATTTCCTTTTGGGGAAACCAATTGTAATAATGTATGTACCGTCCTAACAATTAATCATAGGTGACATTTCAGAACACAATTAGAGAACATTAACTTGAGTTTTTGCACACCAATAGCAGCAGAGAGAGTAAATCAATGGAAAACTTTCATTCTCCTCTGGGATTAATGTAAGGGAGCATACATTAAGAATAACAGGAAAAAAAAAAAATTTGGCAACTCGCTTGGTCCTTTCTACCCAACCCACCATATACAGCCAAACTTGCTCCAAGAGATTTACTATATTTCAAGGATGCAGTGTGTTATTCCTGAAATAAGTCTAAAAAATTTGCATAACATACAAGAATTCAGTTTACTGCCTATGAAAATCTAAATTTACACACAGAAAATTTCCAAGATTTCGTTCAGGAAAAAACTGCATCAACATTTAAAAAAATAAAACACTGCAAAATGCTTACTTGTTCCTCCCACCACCAACTGGCAAGACGAAGATACATTCTTTGCTTCATTCAGATGATAGGATTTATAACATTCAAATTTAGATTTTAGAAGTATCAATGAAATTTACTACTTGGAACTTGGATTACTTTTATTTCTGTGAGGGACTCTTATGCTGTGGGAGGGGATTCTGTTTATTTTTTGCAGAATTTTTTGTGTGTATATGTGTATTCCTAACATACTCTTGTGAATACGTGCATTTTATCTGTGTGAGTGTATATATTATGGGTACAATAAAAATATAGATATATGCACATATACATATTTCTTTTCTTATATTAAGTATATATTAGTGAATATACATTATATATATATATATATAAAAAAGCACACACACATATATATATATAGTAAAAAAGCTTGTACAGAGAGTCCCCCTAGCTCTGTATTGAAGCTGTTAACATCTACTGATTAAATGTTTTTCTTAAATGTTTCTTCTTTTCTCCCTATTTTGTTCATATACAACTTTTTGTGCTTAACATATCTGACCACAATTTCGACCAAATAAAAGCCACTTTATTAGCAAAAATATTTCACTAAGATAATACATTGAAAGTGCACTGATTTCACAATTCTCTATGATTAACCTCAGACCAGACTCATAGACAATATCAGTGATCATTTCAAAAGTAATAGGAGCACAATGCAGTCTATAAACTGATGAAGGAGGGGAAAAAAAAAAAACAATCTACTTGGAATCAACTAATCTCAAATCCAAAGAATGGCTTCAATGCAGAAAGCAAAAAGCTTTTTGACTGTAGCATTTACTAAAGTTATTTATTAAGCCCTACTCAAAAATTTTGAGGAGGCAAAATATGTTGTCTGTAGAAACTTTTCAACCATGTCTATCTCCACAATGTATGTTTTTTTTTGGCTTAACATTTCATTCACTTTACAAAACAAAAATGTTATCCTGCCACTGCAAGTGACTCAGATGAATAAATAGAGTGTTTGAATTTCACAGTTGTGTTGTCATATCCTGCAATGGCAACAGAAAATGACCATTACTGAAATTAAGTAGTGCAATATAGAACCTTGAAAAACAATGCAGTAGAAAGTAGTGAATAATGTTGAGTGGTAAAGGTTAAACATTTTCTCCCAGGAAGTTACTTTAAAATGTTAGCATGAAGTCACTTAAACATGCTGAAAACTATATATATTAAGCCTCTACAGCCCATCCTTTGTAAGCAGGAGTGGTTTGGGGGTCATAATTTAATCTTTTGCCTTTATTACATGCACATGTTGACAGGTGGACAGATTCATTTCTGGAGGGTCCACCGGATGCTGAGAGGAACAACAATCAGCTAACTGAGAAACTTTATACACTTATTAATTTTTTATATATATATATATATATATATACACGCACAAACACAGGGTGGTTTGAAAGTTGTCATAATTTTCTATTTCAGATGGCTAACACGAAAATGATGGTTTTCATACAGACATTGATGATGTGTGACAATGTCAATAAACAGGAATATACTGAATCCAAAACAAATGCGGGGGGGGGGGGGGGGTACATGCTTTTCAGAAGGAAAAATGCCAGTGTTGACAACAGCCCCAAATAATTCCATTCCTTTTGTTTATTAATCCATTCATATTCTTGAATTCTATGATCTTCATCTCGTCTTCCCTATATATGAAAATTTCTCAAAGTTAACTTTTAGAGAAGACAATATTTATAAATAAATGACAATATATATATATATATGTTTATAAATAAATGACAATAAGAAAACAGTAATTGCTGACACGTTTTGTCCAATGTGGACTTTTTCAAAGCAAGAAACGAAATGAATTTAATTAAACAAAGAAAATTAATAAAAACAAAAAACAGACTGTTCTTGCTTTTTTTTGTTTTTATTAATTTTCTTTGTTTAATTAAATTCATTTCGTTTCTTGCTTTGAAAAAGTTCACATTGGACGAAACGTTTTCCTATTGTCATTTATTTATAAATATATATATATATATATCTCAATTTCTGTGTGTCTTCATTCTATTAATCGTACTCTCACTTTTCATCTTTAATTCCTATATTTTGACATGGTGTTATTTGCTTTTATATATTTTTCATATTTCAAGGACAGTAAATAGTTTGCATCTCTTTACACTCATCTCCACCCCCCACCCCCAATTCTCCTTCACGCACATGGATTCTCCTTTGTCACCCCCACAACAAGGGGGGGGCGCCTCACTAATCGTGTTTTTGCTTTCCCTCTTTAGTTCCTATATTTTGACAACATGGTGTTATTTTTTTCTAATCTTTCAAATTTTAAGGGTAGTAAATAGTTTGTACATATCTTTGCCCCACCCCCAACCCCCACACATGCGTTCTCATCTGTCACTTTCACAACACAGTCTCCCCCCTGCAATTTCCCTTTGTTATTACTGCTTCTCTTTTCTTTTTTTTTGGACTGTATTTTAATTGCTGTGTCCACTCCTATCCCTTGATTAGACGTCTGAAGAGCAAGAAACAAAACCCGGTTCGTTCTATTTTTTGTTTTTTCCTTTTCCACTTTATGAGAAACCTCCTCTTTACCTTTGTTTCCTTATTTTATCGATTCTACGTCTGCTTTTATAGCTTTTATCGTCTGCTGTCACTTATGCCATCTCTTACTGATATATTCTAATTCTGTAGACTATCAAATGTGTTTTTATCGCGTGCCAAACACTCATTCACAGTAAAACGTTTATTGCCTGGCAGATTTATTTCACACTAAGGAAAATCTAATTTACTTGGTCTTAAAAAAAAAAAGAAAAAAGATTTTATAATTTCCATTTTTCTAAACTTTTATACTTGACATTTGACCTCTTAATACTTGTTTATATTGTCTTTCACATTTTAATTTCTTAACTTTAATAAAGGTCTCCTTTTTCTTTTTAGTTCTCATTGTAATTCTACAGAAAAAAATCAAAAGAGAAAAAGAATACAACTAAATCGACAATTTATTCTAATCAAGAAAATACAAGTATTTTTGTCTGAAATGAGTACATTGGACATGCTCGATGGAGAAGAGTTGTCTGCCCTTTGTCAGTGAAAGGGCCCCGAGGAGAAACCTCTTGATTCTTGGTCTTTCGCCTTCATTCAAAAAGATTTTAAAAGGCACCTCATAACAATCTCAAGCAAGTAATGCTTACCAAAGAGAATAGAATTTGTTAATCTAAGCACATGTTTGACAATATTTACTCTAGTAAAAAAGTCAAATAGAGAGTAACACTGAAGAGAGAAGAGGTTTATATAAAAATAAAACCCGATATTTTTTAACCCCCCCCCCCATCCATAAATGGAAGAAAACAAAATAACCAGTAGAATGAAGATAAAGAAAAAAAACATCAAGAATTGGCTCCTGCTAAATTTTTCTAATATCTTTTCTTCTTCCTCCTCCTCCTCCTTCCTTTTGCCTGGACATCCTCGTCAACCTATTATACAAGGCTAAAAATGAAAATCTTGTTTTGACCACCTATCAAAGCTTCCATTTACATACTGAGCATTTTTACAATAATAAATTCAAAGCCATTATAAACTATTCTGAAAATCCTTAGAAAGGCTTTCTAGACATCAGGTGGAAAAAAATAAAAATTAAACTGTTAAGAAAAATTAGACTCCAGAAAAATTTGACAGACACAATATCTCCACCACCACCAAAATGCAAGTAATATCCATCAAAGACTAAGTTACAACATAATACATATCCTGACATAATTACATCCATATGTGCACACACACACACACACACACACAATCATCATCGCTAACAGTTTACTGTCATGGAAAACTAAAAAATTTACTTTACCCAGGAGCACTGAAAAGTTCTTCGATCAACCCGCTTCCCAAAATCTGACAAAATTTCAAATTGATTTTGAAATCGCATCTCAGTTCAGCCAGGAACTTTTCGACCTGATCCCCCCCACACACACACACACCCCAAACTCCAATACAACCTGGTTTCTGGATCTGATACAGAGGAGCAACAATATTGGTCAAGGTAAAATATATTTTAACCGTTTGTAAAATTTTGGCAATAGGCTTTTAATAGTCAATGAACATCATAGAGCTTTTCCATTGAAACTGAATCATTAATGGATAAAAGGGGGCAAAAGATAAAGAAAGTCAAAGTATTTAGAAAGAGAGAAAGAGGAAAAAAATGCACTCTATAAACAGAAAAAGTTCATTCTTTCATTGTAAACCCAGAAGTTTGTATTTGCTTCATATTAACTCTTTCATGGCTCATTTCATACCAAAATTTAATTTTCTTGTGAGCTTTGAAATAATGTTTGTTCTGCTTTCATATTTGCACACATGGTAGATTATACTCAGCTTTTTGCATATCCGTGTTTGCAATGATGTTTTATGTCGTAGTTTTGTTGAAGTTTATATTTTGGAAAACAATTTCTTTAAGAAACTGTTGCATATTATATGGATTAATGTCATGAAAGCGTTCTTTCAGGTTGGATGTTTGATCTTGTTTAGTGACATATCAACATCTCTATGGGTCATTTAATACTGAAATCTAAATATTTTGAATGCAATTGCATGGCTTCAACTACAGATAAAATGTATTGTTGGTCATTCTACTATAAATAGGTATTTTTATACTTTCATAGTGTTCTGTTTTTGTTTGGGGAGGTTAACTATTTGCCCATAGCCATGACCCTAATAGGTGCTTCCATGGTCCTCAAAACCACCTGATCAGGCCTTGCTGTCAGATGTAGTCTATCATCATATGCAGGACTAAACCCCATAAGTTAATGTTTAAGCACATCCCATATGCCTGCTCATCATATTGTTGTTGTTGTTCCAATTCATAGGTATCAGTTATCTGTGCAAAAAGAAAGAAATATTTAAAGATCTAGCACTCCACTATTTCTGCTTTCATTGGATAATTGCAGTGATCCAAGACTGAGGAAGAGAAAAAAGAGCTTATCGTCATCATTTGAAGCTAATGAAATGTCAATGATTAACAGACCGAGCAATCAATGTGCCAAATTGCAACTTGCCTTGAGAATCACTTTTTTTTATTCTGAACTGAGCAGTACGGTCACCGCCTTTTAATGCCTGTGTTTTATATGAAATCTTGATAGTAACCCAAGTAAAGACTTGCAAAACAAAGTGTGAACAGAAATCAATATCAGTTTGAACAGAGATCAATATCTCTGAAAAATATAAGGCCTCATTACCAATGAGTTGCATTCACAGTCAGGCAATGTCACAAATGCTGTTAGGGTCATAGGGGTACCACATGTACTGCAGCCATAACAGTAGTGATGTGTCTAAGGCAAGATTGCATGACAGACCCCATCCTTCTTCTGTTTGGTTTTGAACTCAAAGTTTTCCTTTCCCTCGACTGGTTGCCACCTCAAACCAAGAGAGCCCAATCAGCCCTCAGCTATTTAATCCTAAGTGCAGGGAGAGGAGGGAAGAGATGGATTTATGCGTTTCTCAAGGGCATTCGTATGAAAGTATACATGATTCGGCTGGAATTTGAACACTGCTTGTAGTGGTTAGCAACTTGGAAAGGGAATTTCCAAGTTGCTAACCACTACACTATCCAGACATCATTGGTATCATCGACATAAATTTTATTAAATGAACAAGATGGTGCTTGACTATTTACAGACCAGGCATAGAGATTGTTATCCAGCATTAAACTCTCTTGCCCAACGTATTTGCTGTAAACTGCAATCTTCAAAAATTTAAATGCAATGTCTTTCTGACTCCCATTTTTCGTTGCTCTCTCCCACCTCAGTTTCTTTCACATTCAGTAACCCCTTGTATCTTAGTGGCTTTATTGCCTTTCCAGGGGTGAAATGACTAAAAAAGAAATTTATCTAAATCACTGAATTTCTTGCTGTCAGATTTAAATAAAATTTCTGTAAAAATTGCAAAAGTTTTAACACCTTCTGGTTGTTTTGAAATTAAAAATAAATTCTCAAGTTTCAGATTTGGTTGTCAAAAGAGAAATGCTTCAAATATTCAGTATTGTTGCTGTTAAGCAGGTATTCATTACAGAATTTAAATAAGTGTGTGCAAGAGGTGGAGGGAGTGTATATATATATATATATATATATATATATATATATATATATATATATGGAACCATGGCATTTTATATTAGATTTGCATTGGTAATTATTGTATTTTTTTTTTGTTTTGTTTTAGTTGCTAAGTTAAATGTTCAGAAGCAGAAGACATGCAAAATTATGTACAGAAAAGAAAAGTTTAAAAAGAAAGGATATAGAAAAAGAAAATTTGAAAGGTGTCCCTTTACGTACCTGGTGATACTTGGTCTGTCTCTGTAGAGATAAACAAAACCTCTCATAAAAAACATTAACTTATTTCAGTCCAACTGCTGAGAATTTTGGTTGACAACACATTCAGCCAAACAACAACAACAACAACAAAATGTCAAAGTCATGAAAACTGTCGGAGAGGAACAAAAAAAAACCCAAAAAAACTAAAAAGTTTGCAACTGCATTAAAACAAATAGGTGACCTCAATCACTAAATCACTCAATCTATCGATAAAAACTTGTAATGTTTTTGTTCAATATCAGTATTAATACAAAAGTCTAAGGAACAAAATGAATATTAATTACCTAAGAAATATTAATAATAATAATAATGTCAAATTTTAAATGTAATTATCATTGTAATATAAAACAGTGGGCAATGTTTAACCTTTGTGCCTGCAAAAAAAAAAAAATAAAATAAAATAAAATAAAGAGAAATAGAAAAAAAAACTGGTTTGTCAAAAGAACGGTTATTCCCTTGACACCACTACTTTATATACTTATGATTCCCTCGGTGATGTATGTTTATTCAAATTTCCTTTTTTCAAAGTTCATAGATATTTTTATAAAATTAAGAATTAAAAAAAAATTATTTTGATAATTAGTTATAAAATGGTAAATAATAAATATTGCATTGCAGACGGGTTAAATATTTGTAAATTTTTTTAATAAAAAGATTTCTTTTCACATTTATTTCTTTATAAAATGGTAAAGAATAAATATTATTGGACTTGGTTCATATATTTTTATGATCTTGTAAATACACATTGCCAAAGGAGTGAAGATAGTACAAAATAATAGCAGTGTCAAGGGAAAAACCAGCCTTTCAACAGAATTTTTTTTTGTAGGTACAAAAAGTTAAACATGGCCGAATAGTGATAGGCAAAAATTTATTTAACTGGTTGGGTGCTTGTTTCCAAGTATACTCATCTGCTATGGTGGCTAGCTATTCCCTGTTGCAGATGCCTGTTCAGGCAGATTTATATTTCTTCAACACCCATAGAGCCTACTTGTGTCTTATACTGCAACTATTCAATTTCTAAAGAATTTATAGATCTATATAACTCCAACATTTTTATTACTTTGAATGTTATTAAAATGGAGACTCATATTTGAAATAGACACCCACATTTTTTTTTTTATTATTAAGTGTGCATTGCATCTATCAACCTTTGCATTTGAGAAATCTTAAGAAACCTGTGTCCTCCTTAGCAAGGGAAACCACTGTTTGATCTGCTGTCTTTTAGCACTCAGCCAAAGAAAGTCATAGTAAGCAAGGCTGTATTTTAGCGCAGACTTTGGTTACAAACTCGTTCACGATGACTTGCAGTACCACTGATGGCTTCTAAACAGTTTTGTTTACACAATTTCACTCAAAAGGCTTAAGTCAACTCTTGATTCATTTTTATTGGGGTTTGTTTTGGGGTTTTTTCAGGCACTTCCTAACTGTGCTATGTGCTGTGACCCTCTTCCCCAGCCCAATATTATCAGGGTCATTTCCTTGACAAAATGACTGTGGTCTCATGGCTGGAATGCTAACATGCTAACCATAGGTCCATAAGGTATATGACGATGCTGATATAACCAACTATATAAATAGAGCACAAAATTTGTTGAAAATGAATTCAACTGAAAAGAGCCGTGTGGAGATAGTTGGTGAATGACTGGGCAACTAAAGAAAATGCCCTTCCTTTTGCGACCCTCTTTGCTAGGGTCAGGTAACCACAGTAATAACAGACAGGAACAATAACAACAACTTTGTCCAAAACAAGACTGACGAGTATGAAGTGAAGGGATTTTCATAACCTACCTCTGCCCTCACATCTACGGCCAATCTAAATGGAAGGCTACTCAAGCAGAGAAGAATGAGGCGTTTGCACCTTAGGACTCCTCAGTCGACATCAATGCTCATCATTTCTGACAAATTTAAATGTATTATATGAAAATACAATAAGAATAAGATAAGCTTTATTTTCTCGGCCATACATGGGCGATCATGGCTCTCTACAACTTCCTGTCCCTTAAAGCTCTCAGTTCCTGCTGACATTCATTTGCACAAACTCATTAGCCTAAACATTGTAATAACAACAGCAACAATGCGGAAAATAGTCTGACTGTAAATAATTCAAATAAGAATATAGCAATGCCATTTTGAAGGCCCAAAATGGCCTTCAAGTTTAAGGCAAATATTAACCCAGCTTCTGGCACCTGCTGCTGCTGACAACCCAGCTGTTACCTTTTTGCTTGTGTAAAATTTCAGCAGGTAAAGATGTTTGTGTGTGTTGGGGAGGGGTCCTAATTGGTTCTTTTCTGGGTGGATGATAAAAAAAAAAAATGTGGCTTCAATACTGAAATCAGTCAAACGTAAGGTGAATTACAAATAACTTTTTCAGAATTGTTAGAAATATCTTTATTTGATCAAAGAAGTGAATGACTATTTAATATAAGCCCCTTTGGGGGTTGACATATTGAAGGTTGGAGTGGAAAGTTTGAGACGGTAACTTCCCTAATGAGTATCATATTTTCATATATTTGAATTTTGTGCTCTCTAATCTTAGTTTCTGTCGATTTGAAAAACCATCAGAAAATTTACACTTTATTTAATCTACAGGGGATAGATAATTCTTATTCTGCTGCTCATGTCTAAGGATTTTATAGATTTATTTTTAAGCAGCATATTTTCATTTTAACAGGTTTTGTTGAATAATGTATCTACTTATCTTTATATTGATCCTTTCAAGTTGTCTAATTAGTTTCTTGATATTGAGATGAAATCCATCAAGGAAGGTACCGTAGTTTTTGTTTTTTAAACCCAAGTACTTTCGACCTTTTCTAAGGTCATCTTCAGGGGTAAATTATAAAGCCAAACACATTATTGTAAACAGAAAGACACACTTAAACGTGTTTGTGTAATTATGCTAAAATCTTTTTAAAATCTCAAGAAACTACAGCTTGAAGGATCAAATATAAAACAAATAAGCACATTATTAAAAAAAAAAAAAATTGTGTGTATATCAAAAAATAAAAAAAGATGGATTTTTTTTATTTATTAATCTAATAGATTTTTTTATTACTTAAATGTCATTTTTAGGGAATACTTGTGTCTATTCAAATATGACTATCTACTAAAAATGACATATATATATATATATATATATATATAGAATTACTTCTCAGTTATTGCCCATCCTGTTTCATCCGAGTCTGTACTATGCCACCAATTTTGAATGGAAATCCATTTTGATTGTCATGTAAACCCAGTTTGGACTACATTCATGACATCAATTTATTAAATAAAATTGTTTCAGATGAAAGAAATGTTTTTTTATTTTTTCATGTGAAATTGATATGAGGAATTATTATAAGGGAGTGTCAAAACGTTCTTGTCCTTGACATCAGATTTTGTATTGGAGTCCCATTCTTGGTCAGGCTAAGAACTTTTCAGAACTTCCACATATTATGCAATGATTTTACTGAGACTAATGTCTGAAGAAGTTTGGACGGTACAACAGGCAAAATGTGATATAATAATCAAGATGAGAAGACACATTCAAATAAACATATTGCATAACAAAAAACAGAGGAAATGGATTACAAAAGTCTAAAATCCGATGTATCAGGATGAAATTCCTAGCTGAGCCAGTGACAAACCAGTAAAATCACATACAATAGCTGACAACAAAAATTGGGATTTATTAATCATTCAATTCTATCTAAAATGAAGACATAAAATTAAAAGATTAATGTACTAGCAAAAATTAATTAAACTGAAATACTGCTACAACTTCCAATTACAGAAAAAAAAAGACCAATATTTAGCAATAATAGTCTATTCCCATCTGTCTGTATTTCTGAGATGAGGTATTGTAACTATTTACATTGTTTGAACAGTTGTCCTCATCTTTTTTGTCATATTCACAATGTTTCGGTCATTGTACACTCCAGCCTTCTTCATGTAATATATGATAGAATTTTGAACCGAACCCTCCATTTAGTCCATGGATGTAGATTGTTCTAGTTCCACATGCCATGCCTTTTCTGAATATCTCAGTTTCAGTTAATTCCCTCAACTTTCCAAGTTTTTGTTCACTTCTGCTGTGCCCAGGTATTAAACTCGTAACTCTTTGGGTCAAGTTACTTTTGGAATACTTCAACAAATGCTTTTATTCACTTTTGTCCCCAAGGACACATGGCCCACTGAATAAAAAGCACATAATGGGCCCGTGGTTTCCATAATTAGACAATTTTTTCTTTTATGTTTAATGTTATAAGTTTTCTTCCACATGTATTGATCAGTACAAAAATCAACCGAACAAGATTAAAGTCCTATTTTAGTTGGTCATTACAGTCCCGTGTCTAGCCTTTGTTCCTGGTACAGAGCAGTCACACTATTTTACAAGAATGTCCAAGGTGACCTTTTTAATGAAAAATGTGACAAATTTACCAAGATCAGTAGTGCAACAATTACAGTGATAAGAATGTATTAAGAAATTAAATCTGGTCAACAGGTAAAAGAAATTTAGAAAAAAGAAATTTAGAAAAAAGAAATTTAGAAAAAAGAAATTTAGAAAAAAGAAATTTAGAAAAAAGAAATTTAGAAAAAAGAAATTTAGAAAAAAGAAATTTAGAAAAAAGAAATTTAGAAAAAAGAAATTTAGAAAAAAGAAATTTAGAAAAAAGAAATTTAGAAAAAAGAAATTTAGAAAAAAGAAATTTAGAAAAAAGAAATTTAGAAAAAAGAAATTTAGAAAAAAGAAATTTAGAAAAAAGAAATTTAGAAAAAAGAAATTTAGAAAAAAGAAATTTAGAAAAAAGAAATTTAGAAAAAAGAAATTTAGAAAAAAGAAATTTAGAAAAAAGAAATTTAGAAAAAAGAAATTTAGAAAAAAGAAATTTAGAAAAAAGAAATTTAGAAAAAAGAAATTTAGAAAAAAGAAATTTAGAAAAAAGAAATTTAGAAAAAAGAAATTTAGAAAAAAGAAATTTAGAAAAAAGAAATTTAGAAAAAAGAAATTTAGAAAAAAGAAATTTAGAAAAAAGAAAAATTTATCATCAGATCCCATGAAAATAAAAAATGCTAAATTGATTAAATATTTGATTCAGTTTACAGCTTCACAGAGGAACAAAGACAAAAAGAAAATTGTTTTTTTTTTTTAATCATTTAACCCCAAGCAAGGCAATAAAGCCACTAAGAAGCAAGGGGGTTACTGAGTACGAGAAAAAAAAAATTATTTATGAGAGAGAACAATTAAAGAACAGAAATTAAGACAGTAGATAACGATTAACATTATGATTAAATTTTTGAAGATCAAAGTTGACTGGGAAGCAAGAAGCCGGAAGAGAGTTCCACAAGAAAAGGTTTGGTTTGTTTCACGGCATATCAACCTCAATGGGTTATTTAATGCCGACAAAATTTTTATTGCTGGTAATATTTTTTTTTCAAAAATGTATAGCTGGTAATAATTTTTTATAATGTATTTCTGGTATTAAAACCTATTTTTACACTTTCATAGTGTTTTGACCCCTGTCTGGGGGGTTAGCTATTTAGCAATGGCTGAGACCCTAACAGGTGCTATCATCCCAGATGAGGGTGGACCTGGGAACACCAGCAAATAAGAGGTGGTACCACACTCCTTAAAACCTCCTGATCAGAGGCCTGTTGGACATAGTTTATCGTCTTACCCTGGATGCAGATGTAGTTTATTGTCATACCCAGGACAGGTGAGAAAAGGAACTGTTAGCATACAACTTACGGTTCCATCTCGCCATTTCAAGTATAAAATGATGAAACCTAACTGCCAATCTAGTACTGAGCTTAAATTTGTAAAGTCTAGATATCATAGAGGAAAGCTCATCAAAACAATTATCATGAAAATATTTATAGAAAAGGCATGAGGAAGCTACGTTATGGCAGTGGGAAAGTGGCAGAAGCCAACAACATTGCAAATTCTTTGTATTTTAATAAGAATCCCTATATACCAAGCAGAAGCACCAGACCAGATGTGGCAGCAATATTCAATGCATGAAAGAATGGTAGACTTATACAAGCATTTATTTTTAAGACATTACATTTGTATATTTAAGCAGTACAATTTGCATTTAAAAGGATTTATAAAAAAATCTAATTTTTTGTTTTGTTTAGAAAGGCCAATAATGATTGATTTAAATCCCTTGAGAAAAAGGAAAAATATTATCCACTCCTTAAAGATTAAGGAATTTCACATCAAGTTTAAAATATCAAATGACAAGGATTTGACTTAAACATGGAAGCCATGTGCTTGGTGTTCTTCTGTTAACGTGGGACACACCAGGCTACCTTTCAGGGAACATTATTGCACCTGGGTGCATTGGTTGAGAAACGCTAGTCTGTATGAAGAAAATTTAGGTAACACTGAATCCTTAATTTTTTATGAAATTGATTATGTCGTCTTTTAAGAATTCATTACTTCAAACCAGAAATAAATAAAAAAAATTTAATTACCTTCACTTCTCAGCAATGTTCATTTTAAAAAACAATGATCAGAATTGGAATAAAACCTAAACATATGAAAGTGAATTCATACATTTTTTGTTCTTGAGAAGTGACAATAAAAATATTCAAAACTATTAGACTGTTTATTTACAAGAATAATTTTATATTTACAACATTCTAAAAACTAATACTAATATAGAACTAATGCAATGTAATATTTATCATTTACCAATTTATAAAGAAATGTTAAAACCATTTTTTATTCCTAAATTTATAAACATTTACTAAATTATTAAAATATGTGAACCAACTATAAGGAAATCCTTATTTACCAATTTATAAAGTTTGAACCAATTGGCAATGAGCCAATGTTTTGCCAACCATTCCAATAAATAATAAATAAATAAATAAATAAATAAATAATGTAAATAAACAATCTAATAGTGTTTATTATTTCTGTTGTAAATTCTCAAGAACAAAGAAAATGTATAAATTCACATTCATATGTTTAGATTTTATTAAAATTCTAATCATTACTTTTTAAAACAAACATTGCCAAGGAGTGAATGAAGGTAGTTAAAATAATAGCAGTGTCAAGAGAAAAACTGTCCCTTTTTGTGGGTATGAATGACCAAGCCTGCATAAAAGTGAATTTATCCATTATCTGCTTTCTACTTCTGCTGACCTATTCGTTTCAGTAGACGTCCAGTCAGATATTCTATCACCAATAAAAAAAAAAAAAAAAAAAAAATGACATCAAAAGGCACATTAATGACCAAAACCTAATTTTCCTGAGACACATCACAACAGTGCAGCGTTCTTTCAATCTGACTCTTGTTGATTATATATTTTTCTTTTGTTTGAAAAGAGAAGAAAATTTGAATGACAGTCATGCATAGCATCCAAATGTGTGATTACAGTACCACTGGATGGTTGCAGGCCTCATTTTTCTTTTTTCCCTTAATAAACCACTGTATGAAAAAGAGAGGTCAAAAGGGGCAATAATCAGAACTAGAAAATGATTGAAGCAATGTCATTTCAGAAATACATTTGATAATAATCACTTGTGAGAAGGAATCCAAACAAATACTATGTACGGTTTATTCTGGCTTATAATGTGTGTGTGTATATTGTTAGACAAAGTGATCAGCCAGCAATTCTACTTCCCTGATACTAAACCAGGGGATCAAATATCTGAGTCTTGATAGATGATCAAGTATTAAATTCTGGAAACAGACAAAACAGATATTGAAAAAAGACAGCCATTTGCAAGTTCTAAATTATTTACCAAAACTTGCACAAAATTGATTCTGATTAGGGGTCAAAATCTTCAAGAGACAGAAATAGTCCAAAGCAATAATTTATAAGACAGAAAAAATGGCAACCATTTCTATAACTAGTCATTCATATCTTCTTCACATTCAGAGTCTGCATGAAGAAGAAAAAAAAAAGACACAGATGGAAACCGACAAAAAAAAAAGAAAAAGAAAAAAGAAAAAGAAAAAAAAAAACTTTTTTTTTGGCTCTACTGCAGACAGAATAAATTGTAAATAGAATTTGAAGTCACTTTGATAAAAAAGAAATCATGACCAATAATAAGTCCACACAAAAATTGTTGATAAAAAAAAAATTAAAAAACAGCTTTTCCTGGGAGACTATGTAAAGCTATAAGATATGAAATAAAAAAAAATAAATAAATAAAAAAGAAAAGATTTGAAAAAAAAAAAAAAAAGATTTGAAAAAAAAAAAAAAAGATTTGAAAAAAGTCCAAATTGTGGTTTTGGGGAAAAAAAGATGAATAAACAAAACAACGACAGAAGGAAACAGAATGAAATTCAGTCGACTACAAATCCAGTCACATCAAGAAAAAATAAATTTTTTTTACTTTTTCTTTCACTACAACATCATCAGCATTTCTTATTGGTGCATAAAATAAACAACACTGGAATTTTTTCATACTCTCCCTCTTTAATTTAATTTCAAAAGCAGAATACTTAAAAAAAAATAAAAATAAAATAAAAAACTAGGCTTGTGGGTTTTTTCACCATCAAAAGAGATAAAGTACTTTAGTCCAATGACATCCAAAAGAACAAAACATGTTACACCAAATTTTTCCCACTTTGTCATTCATTTGCCTAATTGTATATAAAAGTTTCCATTAATGAAACAATTATCAGTGAGAAAAAGTCCTTTTGAGAGACAAAATAATAAGGTTTCCCCAATATATATATATATATATATATATATATATATATATATATATAATAAGGTTTCCCCAATATATATATATATATATATATATATATATATATATATATATATAATAAGGTTTCCCCAATATATATATATATATATATATATATATATATATATATATAATAAGGTTTCCCCAATATATATATATATATATATATATATATATATATAATAAGGTTTCCCCAATATATATATATATATATATATATATATATATATAATAAGGTTTCCCCAATATATATATATATATATATATATATATATATAATAAGGTTTCCCCAATATATATATATATATATATATATATATATAATAAGGTTTCCCCAATATATATATATATATATATATATATATATATAATAAGGTTTCCCCAATATATATATATATATATATATATATATATATAATAAGGTTTCCCCAATATATATATATATATATAATAAGGTTTCCCCAATATATATATATATATATATATAATAAGGTTTCCCCAATATATATATATATATATATAATAAGGTTTCCCCAATATATATATATATATATATAATAAGGTTTCCCCAATATATATATATATATATATATATATATAATAAGGTTTCCCCAATATATATATATATATATATATATAATAAGGTTTCCCCAATATATATATATATATATATAATAAGGTTTCCCCAATATATATATATATATATATATAATAAGGTTTCCCCAATATATATATATATATATATATAATAAGGTTTCCCCAATATATATATATATATATATATAATAAGGTTTCCCCAATATATATATATATATATATATAATAAGGTTTCCCCAATATATATATATATATATATATATATAATAAGGTTTCCCCAATATATATATATATATATATAATAAGGTTTCCCCAATATATATATATATATATATATATATAATAAGGTTTCCCCAATATATATATATATATATATAATAAGGTTTCCCCAATATATATATATATATATATATAATAAGGTTTCCCCAATATATATATATATATATATAATAAGGTTTCCCCAATATATATATATATATATATATATAATAAGGTTTCCCCAATATATATATATATATATATATAATAAGGTTTCCCCAATATATATATATATATATATATATAATAAGGTTTCCCCAATATATATATATATATATATATATATATATATATATATATTGTCATCCACAGACAGACTGTTTCACAGCTCTTCAGTGTGGCTAGACATCCGGTTGCCTTTAACTAGGATCGAAACCCGACTGAATTGGCGTCAGTTGGAAATTCTACCGCTAAGCCGTCGCGAACAGCAGGGATGAAGGTGAATTTTAGCGAATTTATTTTTAGATAAACACACAGTGACTGACAGGACTCCATTCACTTTTGCCTATATATATATATATATATACACACACACATACATACATACATACATACATACATACATACATATTGAACGTCAGACTTCAATACAACTTCCAAAATAATGTAACAATCTGTATCTGCCCATAAGGAAATTGTCTACAATTTATATGCAGACAACTTCATGTCATGACCGATATTAAAAATATTTTTCCGGTGAATTTGAATTTAGTGTAGGTCACATTTGATTGGTTAATCATGACAAAGCCTACAAGTCTATTTTTTTTTTAAAGTATTCTGCTTCTGAAATTAATCTTTCACTTGCCAGTATTTTAGCATCGCCTGAGGAGACATATTTATGGTGTTGAAACGTAATTGCCGTTATGTAGCGATTTTTAATGTGTTTTAATATCCTAAAATAATATGTGTGTTTTTTGTTGAATAATATAAACATATTGTGTCTACTTATTTTTATACTGATCCTTTCCAGTCCTTTAATCAGTTTCTTGATGTTAAGATGAAATTCATCAAGGAAGCTGGTATGGTTTTTTTTTTTTTAACCCAAGTACTTTCAATCTTTTCCAAGATTATTGTCAGGGGTAAATTTCAAAGACAAACATGCTATTAGTTATTTTAGAATTTTTAAATTTTTATCCGTTGTCATGGATTCCATCTCAATTTCAAGAAACTAATTAAACAACTAGAAAGGTTCAATATAAAAATAAACAAACACAATGTCTATATTATTCAACAGAATATGTGTGTGTGTATGTGTGTGTATATATATATATATATATATATATATTCAGCATATCTTCACTCAAGCCTGTTTCATTAAATAATGGAAATATAATTTGCCTATTTATTTTTATAATAATCCTTTCCTTAATAATCGTTTGCAAAATGTAAGCACAACGATTAATTTTAAAATAATTATAACAGTGCATTAACTTGTGTTTACAAAAATTACTATCACAACAATTACAGTTACATGAAGTTTGTCTTTGCAACTCACCCCCTGAGGATAATCGCAGAGGAGATCAAAAGTATTTGTGTTAACAAAAAAATATTTATCCAAAAATACGGTGCCTTCCTTGATGTATTTCATCTTATCAAAAAAATAATTAGAGAACTAGAACGGATTATTGTAAAAATAAAAGGAAAGAAGTCTATATTATTTAATGAAATATATATATATATATATATATATATATAGCGTATTGGGGCAGCAGATCATTGTTTAAACATATATTATTAAGTATAACAGACAATGAATGTCTTATGTCTGATCATGAGTTGTTATAAGATTCGTATGTTTGCTTTAATTTTGGGTGAAAATAAAGACAAAAATTGTCCAGTATTTGGATTTTTTTTTTTTATCGAGTTGGTCCTTGATCTAAGCTTTCATCTCACATGAGCCATCTTCAGAGTGGTTATATGGACATTTTAACAAAGTCATTCACCATCGAAGATAATATTCTGTTACGTTGACATAGAAGATTGCTATGCGACACTAACAGTTGCGGAATGACAGGTCGTAAGTTCAAGATGCAATCTTTTATGGCAAAATAACAAAATATTATCTTCAACAGTGAATATCTTTGTTAAACTGACATAAGACATTCATTGTCTGTTATATTTAACAATATGTGTGTGTGTGTGTGTGTATACAACACACAAATGGTTCAAGACCAACAGATATTCAACAGACATTCAAAAGAAAACTGTGACTAACCTGTACCAGATTTGCTTTCAGCAGGTTTCTCGACCTGAAACAGATAATTAAACAAATCAAAGAGAGAGAAAAAGAAAAAATAATTTTTATGTTAAATAAATTGTAATGTAAACAAAGAGTTTAGAGATGGTGGTGGGGACACCCCCTAACTGATTGCTCTCCCACCAACTATGGGGAGGAGGGGTGTAATAGGCAGAGAGGGGAAAGAGGCAGGAGGTAACAAAAATAAAACTACCTCAGAAACTATAGCAGCTTGAGGAACAAAAACACTCATGGGACCAACTTCAGAAGACACCATGTCTTGCCGACTGATGATATTTCTCTTGCTCTTATTGGCACGAGGCATTTTGTAAAGACCCAGATCTTGACCATTTGCAGAGCGGCCCATATCTCAACATGTCAAATCGTTATACAAAACCTGGATGTAACTGGTGTTGACAAACATGTCCACAAGTGATCCAAGGTCTCTTTTGCATCTCTATTGACACGCGGTCGCCATATAAATTCTATTTTAGTAAAAACCAAATATGAAAAAAGAAAAAAAGAAAAAAAGCAAATAACTCACTTCTAATTTCTTGAACTGAGACGGATCAAATCTTTTCAGGATTTCCTTAGCTTTTTTGTAAGTTTCATTTTCCATAACATCTTCAAGCTGAAATAGAAATCAAAACTAAAATCAATAAGCAACAAAGGATGCAGGGAAAACCACGAGATCAATAAAAGAAAATAATAATTAGCTTAAAAGCTGCTCTATCTGACGGCATTTATGCTAGCTCCTGTGGACAACTCTTGATTGGGCTTTCGTCACAATAGGCAGGGAGGAGGAGATGACATAGGCAGGGAGGAGGAGATGACATAGGCAGGGAGGAGGAGATGACATAGGCAGGGAGGAGGAGATGACATAGGCAGGGAGGAGGAGAGGACATAGGCAGGGAGGAGGAGAGGACATAGGCAGGGAGGAGGAGAGGACATAGGCAGGGAGGAGGAGAGGACATAGGCAGGGAGGAGGAGATGACATAGGCAGGGAGGAGGAGATGACATAGGCAGGGAGGAGGAGATGACATAGGCAGGGAGGAGGAGATGACATAGGCAGGGAGGAGGTAAACATTCAACAATAATTCTTCTGCTGCCACTTAATTTAAAGACAATTTGATGTGTGTAGGTCCTTACTTTCCATACAAACAATTATTTTTATTTCATGGGTGACTTTTGCTGGATTTTGCAAATAATTTTGATTATTCCCAAATTTATTTCCAAATTATAAAAATTGTCATCGTACAAAAACATTTGTTGCAAAAAATCACATAGAAAAATTGCTGAAAACAATCGCAGTAACAAAAACTTGGGAATTCAAAAATTCAGGATTGTGGGTTCAAATCCTGCCTGGAATGTTTTTAATTTGCTTACAGAGTCAGCCTGATTCCAAAATGGTATGAGACGTTGGGCTATGGCCTCTAGGAGTAAAGATGAAAAAGTGTGACACACTGAAATTCTCATTTATTATATAGAAGAAATTCACCTGAAGACACACACACACACACACACACACACACACACACACACACACACAAATGGTCAGTTTCCTGTACCACTCCAGTTAAGTACTCGATGACTCTTGCTATACTCTAGCTTCACAAGAGCCAGATCAGGCCCAAAATGGTGTACTGTTGCCATATCTGGGCTGGAACTGCCCAGTCATCACTTTCTAGTCTTGAGTTCAAAAGCGGCCTTGTGGATGGTGAATTATATTTTACCTGACAACCCCTTTCCCAACAGACAAGACATGGCAAGCCTCTCACTATCAGTAAAGCCATGTTCAGTTCCATTCATTAGTTCCACCAACTCTCTGACCCTCAAAAGGTACAACCCGCCAACTTCTTAAATGTAAGAATTTTGTCACTTAAAGGAAATAAATTTAAAAATCAAATAGTATGCTTAAATTATCCATACACCTGTATACATCATCTTTCTAAGATCAATGGTTAAAAAAGGCTTTGAACAAGTGAAGCCTGAGAGCCTTGGCAAGGGCCATACTTCTTCAAGCGTTTTGGACTGGTGCCACAGAATTGCAAAAATAGAACTGACAGAAATCTACGTCACTTGAGGACTACCAACTAAAATGGATGGCATATTTAGCACCAATAAAGAATAATAACAGTCAAGATGCTGTCATTCCACACTACTTCAAATAAAAGGTTAGGAAGGAAACCCCCTTCAATACTGCAAAGAGTTATAACAGCTACTGGACTTGAGGAACCTATTTTCCTGAAAAATTGTTTGAAGATAAAGATTTTATAAATTATAAATAAAAGCAGTACTGGCTGTTCATTCAATGAATGCTAAATGTTTCCTTGGAGGGAAACGGCTAATATTAGACTTTGTCTTTAAGATTTCTTAAGCATAATTTATTTTAAGAGATAATTTAAGTATAAAAACAAGTGATATATTAATTAAAAAACAAAATCAGTGATATTTGATAGTGATAATTTTAGACCAGAGTTTGATAAAATATTCCTTAAAGATTTTACAAGTAGAAAATTATGGGGTTTAAAGATTATTTTCAATTATCAAGTTCACTTAATATTAATTTTGGTTAAATATTTGACATGAAAAAGCATTTTTCTTGGGTTATTTGTATTGCTTGAATATAACATTAATTTCACACCCCCACTTTTCAATTTTGATGAAAAGTAAGTTAACCTCCAATGCTAAAAAGTCTGAATTTACAATTGGGGCGAGACAGAGAGAGAGCGAGAAAGAAAGAGAGAGCGAGAAAGAAAGAGAGAGCGAGAAAGAAAGAGAGAGCGAGAAAGAAAGAGAGAGCGAGAAAGAAAGAGAGAGCGAGAAAGAAAGAGAGAGCGAGAAAGAAAGAGAGAGCGAGAAAGAAAGAGAGAGCGAGAAAGAAAGAGAGAGCGAGAAAGAAAGAGAGAGCGAGAAAGAAAGAGAGAGCGAGAAAGAAAGAGAGAGCGAGAAAGAAAGAGAGAGCGAGAAAGAAAGAGAGAGCGAGAAAGAAAGAGAGAGCGAGAAAGAAAGAGAGAGCGAGAAAGAAAGAGAGAGCGAGAAAGAAAGAGAGAGCGAGAAAGAAAGAGAGAGCGAGAAAGAAAGAGAGAGCGAGAAAGAAAGAGAGAGCGAGAAAGAAAGAGAGAGCGAGAAAGAAAGAGAGAGCGAGAAAGAAAGAGAGAGCGAGAAAGAAAGAGAGAGCGAGAAAGAAAGAGAGAGCGAGAAAGAAAGAGAGAGCGAGAAAGAAAGAGAGAGCGAGAAAGAAAGAGAGAGCGAGAAAGAAAGAGAGAGCGAGAAAGAAAGAGAGAGCGAGAAAGAAAGAGAGAGCGAGAAAGAAAGAGAGAGCGAGAAAGAAAGAGAGAGCGAGAAAGAAAGAGAGCGAGAGAGCGAGAGGCGCGCACACACAAAGAGAGAGATATGCGCGCACGCACACACACACGCAAAGAGAGAGACACACACACGCAAAGAGAGAGACACCCACACACGTAAAGAGAGAGACGTGCAAACAAAAAAGAGAGAGAGAGAGAGAAAAGACAGAAAGACATGAAACCAAAGTGCTTTCCTCATTATTTCTAATTTCCTTCCAGACATAAAAATTCTTAAGCGCCATGAAAATATACAAAAGGCAATTTCCTAAGCAACAAGCATTGATAATGAAATCACTTCAATCTCGTCTGACATTATTTGAAAGATAACTTTGAAGAGCATCAAGAGAACCTGACACTATCCGAGATAATAGAACTTTTTGAGACCAACAAATTCAATGTTTCACCCGACAATGTTATCATTGTAGAGGGAGAGCCGACAAAAATCTATCAACACCAAAACCTCAGATAAAAATAAGAGCCCATAAAATGGCCTTTTAAATTACGTCTGCTTGGTATCAGTTTAAACCGATGCTTTCTGTTTTTTCCTTTATATCATGATCATTTTGTTTAGAGTTTATATTTTCTTAATTTCAGATAAAAATATGGAAATTTTCAAACATATTTCAGTGAAATTGTCACTTTCAGAAATTATAATTTATAATTACAATTTATATATAAGAAAAAATAAAGACATCATGATAAGAATTAATTAAATAAATTAAATTTTGCATTTTTCCTTGAATTATTTCTTTTTTATCCATTTTGCATAAAGCCCTTTCTAAATACTGATGTTAGATTTTACATTCTGGACAGCATGCTGCTGATATAAACCTGCATCATCTTTTGGCAATGAGAAATCCAAGTCTATTTATTTTAGCCCATACCTGACTGATGCCTGTTTAAACTGATACCTTTTCTTTTGCATATGATCATTTTGCTTAGAGTTTGTATTTTCTTGATTTCACATCAATACTGTGGAATTTTCCAATAGTTCACTTAAATTTTCATTTTCAAAAATTATAATTTATAATTCGAGTTTTTATGTGTGTGTGTGGGGGGGGGAATTGATGCTGGAAGAGTCATATATATATATATATATATATATATATATATATATATAAAATGGTAATGATAATATTAGCAATTTCCTTATAAGGAAACATATGGCAATCATAGACTGACTATGAAGTGATGGTGGAGCTGTGAAAACTTTCATGCATTAATTTCAACTCTTAATAACTGCATTGTTTCTTTCCAGATAAACTGACATCTGACTGTTCAAAGCAAACTTCAAAAGCAATTAGTAATGACTTCTATTGAAAATAGACAAAATTTAGTATTGCGGTATTATCAAGTACCTGCAGAAAAAGAGTTTAGCCCTCATTCATGTTGACATAGTTGCTACATTAGGGGGTGATTGTCCAGTTTTATCAACAGTACAAAAGTGGGTATGTGAAATTAGGAAGGGAAGGGAGTGTTTTGAAGATACCCAAGGTATGAATGTTCTGCAACTACGACCATTGAGGAAAACATTGATCGCATGGTGATGGATGACAGCAATTGACTATAAATCAAATAACCAATGATATTTACAAAGAAAGTGTTGAAAATATTCTGTATAATGAACCTGGCATGATGAAGGTTTCTGTGATATTGTTCGAGGCAGATCCAAATGGGTTCCTGGAATATTTCCTACTCCAGGACAAGTGTTGAGCTCATCACTTTGAGCCAGAGACAATCCTCTGCAAAGAAAGAGATGGCCTCATTTTTTTGGGGATACAAAAGGCATTGTGTTTATTGACTATCTTCAAAAGAGCTGGTTGACTACAATCCCTATTCTCCTGATTTAACTATCATCTGTTCCCCAACATGAAAATACACTTGGTTTGGAACTAGTATCACAGTGATGACATCATATGAGCTGTTGATGACTTTTTGGACCAACAATTTGAACAGTCTTTGAACATTCAGATGTCAATTTACCTAGAAAGAAACTGCAGTTATTAAAAAGTGTTGAAATGAATGCATGCAAGATTTCACAGCTCTAGCATCACTCCTTCATAGCCAGCCAATGAACTTTTTAGTTCACCCTTGTACCTGGAAAAAAATAATGCAGTTATTATTAAGAGTTAAAATGAATGCATCCAAGATTTCACAGATCTAGCATCGCTCCTTTCTAGTTAGCCTATGAACTTTTGAGCCCACTCTTGTAAGCATATTATAAATATATATTCTTTACACAGAATGCATTTGAAACAATTGTTATTAGACCAACAAAAAAAAAAATACTCACAATGTCTTTCTTCTTATCTTGCAGTTCTTGAAGAGCAACCTCTAATATATGAGAAGAAAAAAAAATGAAAAAATAATTTTATTAATTGAAAAAGTAAATAAGTAAATCCAGAAAGTAAAAAAATTATAAAATGGTAATCAGGTTAATTTGATGACCTCTCTAACCAATTAGGGTTATTAAATGTTGAAAAGAAGTCTTATGAGAGAAAAACAACAATTAATAGATCGGTAGACAAAGGTCAGGTTTGCACTAGAGTCAAAAAAGGTAGACATTGGTCTGTAAGTATCCACTCTGAAGGTGAATCCCAATTTGGGGGTCTGATTAAAAATAAACCCAGTTATACAACACAGGACACCACAGGGATACCTCTTCATATCTCATATGAGAGTTGTAAGGTATTTGAAAATGCTTGGACACGTTTTTTTCTACGATTTGGTGCCTCACAATTTAATGGAAATAAAATATGCAACAAAACAACAACAATATCGAGTTAATTTTGTCTCCTCCATGATCTTTTCAGATAATGTAGAAGACAAAATTAGCCATTGTTAACCACTCCAAAAGGCAGTCTGCAGTTGAAGGCAATGCAGTATATCTGAGGAATTGGAAGAGCCTTGTATATTATGAGCACTTTCCACAATATCAGAGGTTGAATTCAGACAATTACTGTTTCCTTTTGAACCAATTAAAAGACAGCAATTGATGAAAAGCATCCAGAATTGGCCAATCAAAATGGCTTCCATCAGGCTAACACCAGACTTCACATCTCTTTATAGATGTGACAAGAATTGGTCTAGCTTGGTTAGGATGTCCTACTACACCCACTATACTCTACTCACCTGACCATGCATCTCTGGATTGCCACTTATTTTGATCCCTACAAAATTTTCTTAATGGGAAGAAAATAAATTCTCTGGAAGCCTGTAAAAAACACTCAGAGCAGTTCATCATCCAGAAAGATGCAATGTTCTGGGTGGTTGGAATCAAGAAGCTGCACCAAATATGGCAAAAAGTAGTAAAACAAAATGTCCCACGTGGCTGAATAAATCTTTGTACAAATATCTAAATACTGACCTTGAAATTCTTTTTAAAAAAATCCAACAAACATTTTTTTTCCAATATCACCAAACAAGTTTGATTAAAAAGACCCAACAACATCTGTGTTTAATTTTTTTTATTGTTTTCCAATTTTTGAATAAGTTGTCAATATTGTGCTCAAAGTTATGAATAATTTGTTCATGTTACTTTCAACAAACTCAGTAATTTTGAAGAGGAGTCAATTTGGCGTTTGGGGGTGGATGTGGTTGAATTAAAATTCCTTTGTCTACATACAGTTTGTCCACAACTTCAAGCACAATACCCAACACCTTATTTCAACATTGGAAAAAACAATAAAATAACTAAACCAAAAGACTGTCAGTTCTTTTTAAATCAAACTTGTTTGGATAAATACTTGCTGCCTATATATATATATATATATATATATATATATATATGTGTGTGTGTGTGTGTGTGTGTGTGTCTTTCATCTTTAAAAAAAAAAAAAAAAGGCACTGAGAAATTTGTGCTTTATCTGTGGGGGTTGGGGAAAAATAACTCTTAAAAATGAAACTCCAATAGAGGAAATTTCATCAGAACAATTACTACAAAAGTATTTATAGAAAAGGCAAAGGGAAGCGATGTTACAGCAATGGGAAAGGGACTGAAGCCAAGATGTCAGGTCAGGACCAATAACATTGCAGATATTGATAATACGCCTTGATAAATATTGAACTTTATTATTTCCAATCCAATAATTATAGCTCAAGACAACAATTGAGCACTTTATTGGCAGAAATCCTGTTCACCTTGATAAACATTAGATTATATAATTATAATATTATTTTAGGTTATGAACATTTGCTGACTCAGTGGATGTCATTTTGCATACTAGAAATTTTTGCAACACGTTTACGCGTGTCAAAATTCTCACAGTATTTAATATTGTTAAAGTTATTCCTAACATTTTTTGCTGAGATTTATAAATTCTACAGTTCATTCAATTTTGCAAACCAATCAACAAAATTTCAATAAGTTGATTTCTTTGGAAAAATAATTTTATAGGACTTCATGGTAAGCAATAACTTTTAAGAAAATTTCTTTTTTACCTTTTTAAAAGGTGAAAAATAAGTTTGTAGGACTTCTTACTCTTGAGTATACAACACACAACTGGATATGTGTAAATATTTGTTTCTGGAGCCCAATTCCAATATTTTGAAGCATTTGGTCTTGTGATTTGTTTACAGTTTTCGCAAACACAGGGAAGACTGGATTCTTGTATATAAAAAACTTAAAGATATGCAAAAAAACAATGTTGAATATTTATTAAATAATTTGTTATTTTAGCCATTAAATTGTTTTCAACATAGTGAGAGTATTTTGTATGTTAAATAATAAAACTTAATTTTACCAAAAAAAACAAAAACAAATGAAGATTCACTGTACTAAACTATGCATCCTCGTAAAACCAATTGTACTTTGTACCCCCCTTACCAGTATGCACGACTCCCCAAAATTTAGTCTCGATCAGTCAATGTATGGTTATTTTAGAGGATTTGAGGGATGGATGGACTAGCAGAAGTCACAGAATTTTATATATAGATTGATATGAAAGACAAGATACAAACCATTACTTGAAATTCTTTTCACCAAATACCAGTGCACTACTTTTTTCACTAACCAAATTCTGAAAAGAAAAATAGCAGGAAACTAATTAGAAAATCATTTTAAACTTCTTATCAATATAAAAAAAAAAAATTATAATTCAGTCCTTCTATAAAAGAATTTTCATTCAATAAAGATTTAAAATTATAAAAGTATTAGATAATGCATTCTGATGATTTCACTCAAAAATTGTTAAATATTTTTATAATTTTTTTTATAATTTTGCATAAAAATTAAATTTAAAAACGAAAAGTTACAACTGAAATAATCAGCAACAAAAGTTAAATTTCAAAATTATTTACAAAATGTACAAAACAAAAATCTGCAGCTATTCCATTTTAAAAGCATTTTTGTGTATTACTGTAAGAAAGAAAAGACTATTTTCATGGCAATTGTTCTGATGAACTTTTTGCCTTGGTACCTTGATTGCATGAATTTAAGCATACTACTCGTTTGGCAATTAGGTCTCACTGTTGAACTAGATAGATACAACCACCACATCTATTGTAATAGTTTCTTTTCTCACACTTTTTTGTACATGAAACACCCGTCTTATTTATTGCCACCTACAATTCAAAAAGTGAAATGCAACGTCAATCATCATCTATTTTCCTGAACCTTTGTCTTTTCCTCATTTCTCACTAAAGTCTTCTCGTTCTCTTTTCCTTCCACTAATCCCTTGCATCCTAGTGGTATTATCGCCTTGCTTGTATTATAAGAAATGTCACCAGAATTGCAAGAAAATGATGGGAGAAGAGAATGTGAAACAAGATGGAAGCTATGAAAAGGAGGATTAATAAGAGCAATGATTTTTGTGACGACCACAATGAATCTTTGGCTGATGAATGTCCACATTTATCATTTAAAAAATAAAAATCCAGAAATATAGATTTATACCTTTAACTTATTAGTGGCACACAAACAAAAAAAAATAACTGACAATAATGCATTAAGGAATGCTACTCTTCTACTACAGACTGCAGGGGTAAAGAAAAAAAGAGAAAGGAAAAAGTAAAAAGGAAAGATAAAGGTGAAAGAGAAACAGAAAAAAGAGAATAACAAAAAAAAGAGAAAAAAGAAAAAGAGAAAAAGAAAAGATAAAGGTGAAAGAGAAAAAAGAAAAAAGAGAATAACAAAGAAAAAGAGAAAAAAGAAAAAGAGAAAAAAGAAAAAGAGAAAAAAGAAAAAGAGAAACAGAAAAAAGAGAATAAAGAAAGAAAAAGAGAATAAAGAAAGAAAAAGAGAAACAGAAAAAAGAAAGAAAGAGAGAATAAAGAAAGAGAGAATAAAGAAAGAGAGAATAAAGAAAGAGAGAATAAAGAAAGAGAGAATAAAGAAAGAGAGAATAAAGAAAGAGAGAATAAAGAAAGAGAGAATAAAGAAAGAGAGAATAAAGAAAGAGAGAATAAAGAAAGAGAGAATAAAGAAAGAGAGAATAAAGAAAGAGAGAATAAAGAAAGAGAGAATAAAGAAAGAGAGAATAAAGAAAGAGAGAATAAAGAAAGAGAATAAAGAAAGAGAATAAAGAAAGAGAAAAAAGAAAGAGAAAAAAGAAAGAGAAAAAAGAAAGAGAAAAAAGAAAGAGAAAAAAGAAAGAGAAAAAAGAAAGAGAAAAAAGAAAGAGAAAAAAGAAAGAGAAAAAAGAAAGAGAAAAAAGAAAGAGAAAAAAGAAAGAGAAAAAAGAAAGAGAAAAAAGAAAGAGAAAAAAGAAAGAGAAAAAAGAAAGAGAAAAAAGAAAGAGAAAAAAGAAAGAGAAAAAAGAAAGAGAAAAAAGAAAGAGAAAAAAGAAAGAGAAAAAAGAAAGAGAAAAAAGAAAGAGAAAAAAGAAAGAGAAAAAAGAAAGAGAAAAAAGAAAGAGAAAAAAGAAAGAGAAAAAAGAAAGAGAAAAAAGAAAGAGAAAAAAGAAAGAGAAAAAAGAAAGAGAAAAAAGAAAGAGAAAAAAGAAAGAGAAAAAAGAAAGAGAAAAAAGAAAGAGAAAAAAGAAAGAGAAAAAAGAAAGAGAAAAAAGAAAGAGAAAAAAGAAAGAGAAAAAAGAAAGAGAAAAAAGAAAGAGAAAAAAGAAAGAGAAAAAAGAAAGAGAAAAAAGAAAGAGAAAAAAGAAAGAGAAAAAAGAAAGAGAAAAAAGAAAGAGAAAAAAGAAAGAGAAAAAAGAAAGAGAAAAAAGAAAGAGAAAAAAGAAAGAGAAAAAAGAAAGAGAAAAAAGAAAGAGAAAAAAGAAAGAGAAAAAAGAAAGAGAAAAAAGAAAGAGAAAAAAGAAAGAGAAAAAGAAAGAGAAAAAAGAAAGAGAAAAAAGAAAGAGAAAAAAGAAAGAGAAAAAAGAAAGAGAAAAAAGAAAGAGAAAAAAGAAAGAGAGAAAAGAAAGAGAGAAAAAAGAAAGAGAGAAAAAAGAAAGAGAGAAAAAAGAAAGAGAGAAAAAAGAAAGAGAGAAAAAAGAAAGAGAGAAAAAAGAAAGAGAGAAAAAAGAAAGAGAGAAAAAAGAAAGAGAGAAAAAAGAAAGAGAGAAAAAAGAAAGAGAGAAAAAAGAAAGAGAGAAAAAAGAAAGAGAGAAAAAAGAAAGAGAGAAAAAAGAAAAAAAAGGAAAAGAGAAAAAAGAGAAAGAGAAAAAAGAGAAAGAGAAAAAAAAGAGAAAAAAGAGAAAGAGAAAAAAGAGAAAGAGAAAAAAGAGAAAGAGAAAAAAGAGAAAGAGAAAAAAGAGAAAGAGAAAAAAGAGAAAGAAAAAGAAAGAAAAAGAAAGAGAGAAAAAGAAGAGAGAGAGAGAGAAAGAGAGAGAGAGAAAGAGAGAGAATTAAAAAAAAAGAGAATTAAAAAAAAGAGAATTAAAAAAAAAGAGAATTAAAAAAAAAAAGAGAATTAAAAAAAAAAGAGAATTAAAAAAAAAAAGAGAATTAAAAAAAAAAAGAGAATTAAAAAAAAAAAGAGAATTAAAAAAAAAAAAGAGAATTAAAAAAAAAAAGAGAATTAAAAAAAAAAAGAGAATTAAAAAAAGAAAACAAGAATAAAAAAAGGGGAAATTTTTTTTTTAGGTGAAAATTAAGGGACAATGGATTTCCTCCCCAGCCAACTCATTGTATTACACGATTGAAACAAGTGAGGAAAGGTATTCATTTTTATTTTAGCTAACATCAAAATTCTTATTCATTATTAATACCTTACATAAACATCAAGGTATTATCAAAAAGCAACTTTCATCTGGCTCGAGAGAAATTGGATGGGCAAATATAAATTGGTGTACAGCCAAATAATTACACACAGAATTTAAGCCTTTGTTGATTCCGAGGAGCAGCTCGAAAGGGCAAAGGCAGTTAGCTTAAATATTGCTACTACTTTATTACTCAACAACGAGAAGAAAAGTGGAGCAGTTTCAAGAGCAGGGAATTTGACTAGATGACACTGAATATGTCAAAGAGCTACGTTCGGGGTGGGGGGGATGGTCACAGGTCAGAGCAAAACAGGAAAGCATTGGCAACAGCTTTTTTACTTTCTTTCTTTCTTTCTTTAATCAGTACTTTTAAAATCCACCGCTCGAGAAGGAAAAAAAAAAAAACTTTTCATTTGAATGTAATGACTTCATTTTTAGTCACAATTTGGTTTTAATTAGAAATAAAATTAATCAGTAATTAAAAATCAATATCAATTAAATTAATGAGTGGCATAGTGCTCTCTCCTTTCCTTCTATTCTAATTAAATAATAATTACAAGCTGACAGCAAACATTTCTTTAATTCTTTACGTGAAAGATGATTTATCTGAGTGACAAGTAAATTTCAAGATATAAACTTCTATATGATGTTATGAGTTGGGATCAAATATAGATTGGAATCTGACAGAAAGAACAAATAGAAAACGTTTATCAATCTAACAGGTTTCACTTTTATTAAAGCTTCATCAGAGAATGAGATATAGAGAGAAAGAAGAAATTGTCTGGTTGATACATATATGTGTGAGTGATAAGATAAAGAACAAATAGGAAACGTTTATCAATCTAACATGTTTCGCTTTTATTAAAGCTTCATCAGAGAATGAGATATAGAGAAAAAGAAGAAATTGTCTGGTTGATACATATATGTGTGAGTGATAAGATAAAGAACAAATAGGAAACGTTTATCAATCTAACATGTTTCGCTTTTATTCAAGCTTCATCAGAGAATGAGATATAGAGAGAAAGAAGAAATTGTCTGGTTGATACATATATGTGTGAGTGATAAGATAAAGAACAAATAGGAAATGTTTATCAATCTAACATGTTTCGCTTTTATTCAAGCTTCATCAGAGAATGAGATATAGAGAGAAAGAAGAAATTGGTTGATACATATATGTGTGAGTGATAAGATAAAGAACAAATAGGAAATGTTTATCAATCTAACATGTTTCACTTTTATTAAAGCTTCATCAGAGAATGAGGTATGGAGAGAAAAAAGAAAGAAATTCTGGCATTTTTACTTTGGTGGTGTTTGATTTTTCATTGGTTAATCATGTTTCACATGCATTCAACTTTTTAAAATTATCATCAGTATAATTTGTTTGCATTCCAAATTCAAGGCGAGTTGACATGCCCCTTCAAGGGTCAAAGAAATTCATTAATAGATTCCAAACCTAAAACTGAACAACTGGAAATATTGGTTTATGTAAGTGTATAAAAATTCTAGTTTGCCTATGTGGGATTCTGATGATAGTGTGTGTGTGTGTGTATATATGTGTGTGTAAAATTATGTTTGTTGGTTTTTTGCATGTTGATTTGGGAACATTTTTTATGTATATACTGTTTGTTTTAGATAAATATACATTAGATTCTTTAAGAATGGATTCAATAAAGGTTGGTGATGCAATATAATGCTTTTGATGTGTGTTTATAATTTGTAATGTTATTAGTCGCGGCTCTCAGAGTACTTTTTATTATACAGAGAACATTTTTCTTTTTTTTAAATTAGGTTGGCATTTGTAAAATCAAAGTTAGTCTTGTGCCTGTGTATCATGAATAGAGTTTGAATGGTTGTCTAAATGTAAATCTTTTATGTTTGGAGATACAGACTCTCAGACAAATTCTCTCCAATTGTAAAAAGATTATTTGATAAGTACTGGCATATGAAGTGGTGTTCAATTGATTTTTCTTCCTCATTATATCTCAGATTGTCATGGATGTGGTGATAAAGATCCTATTATTAGGGATAACTAATTTATTTACAAGTTTTGTGGAAAGGGAGTTAGAGAGTAGGACTATGAATTTTGTGGTGGTGCTGTCTGAAATGCTATTGGTAGTGTCTTGTTGTTTGGGGGGGGGGGGGGATTTGGGGATATAATGATATATATAATATGTAAAAATGTCTCAGAATTAACCTGTAGGAAAAGACAATATGCATTAAGGAAAAGGACAATAGGAAAACTGTAGTTTTAGCTGATGCATTTCTTCCAATGTGGACTTTTCAAGGAGTGTATATGGGAGTGTGTGTGTGTTTTCCTTGCTGACAAATATGTAAAAATTTCTCAGAAATTGGACGAAACATGTCAGCTAAAACTACAGTTTTTCTATTGTTTTTTCCTTAATACATAGTCTTTTTCTACAGGTTAATTCTGAGAAATTTTTACATATTTGTTGACATTGAAAACAAAAACATACACATGCCTTGACAAAGTCCACATTGAAGAAAACTTGTTGGCTAAAACTAGTTTCCCTATTGTCTTTTTCCTCAATAAAATATGGTTTAGGCCCAAA
Organism: Acanthosepion esculentum; assembly: GCA_964036315.1. Classification (NCBI taxonomy): domain Eukaryota; kingdom Metazoa; phylum Mollusca; class Cephalopoda; order Sepiida; family Sepiidae; genus Acanthosepion; species Acanthosepion esculentum. The sequence goes on along the minus strand of OZ038508.1, from coordinate 90,327,374 downwards.
GGCTTCCCAAAAAAGTAAAAATGTGAGAAATTAGGAAGAAAAAAATTGATTCATTCATTATTTTTTATGGTTTATCAACCCTTTACAGGTTATTTAAAGCTAGAAAATGTTTTTAGATTGTAAGAATATTTTTTTTTTTTTTTTGAGATAATGATTTAGTGATATAAATCTTAATTAACCCATAGCTGGTTAGGGGAAGGTGGATTCATGCCTTTCCCAAAGGCATTTGCATGTAAATGAATATAATGGACTCAACTGGAATTGGAACTTTGCTCTCCAATTAACGATGCAGAGCCATTATCAATTATACCACCCACACATCCACACTAAGAGCAGCTGATATTCCCAAATGGTCACACATCTAGGTACTGACCAAACTCGACATTGCTTAACTTCAGTGATCATACAGGAACTGGTGTTTCAACATGATATGGCCATAAGCCACAAAAACAAAAGAGGCAGACGGGTAGCTGAAGAACGGGCAAATCTAGAAAGTGAAATAAAGTGTTTTTCCACACCCACACTATTCGTTTATTCCTTTTTCTATATTATAGAAAAAGTGCTCAATTGCTTTTTAACATACAAAAATAACATTTTTTATTTAATTACCTAATCACAGCCTCTTTCATGAATAACAAGTTTTCAAAATGGACGTTTCTTTATGTTGGACACTCCCAAGATCTATCATTGTTCTTGTTATGTTTTTTTCAAAAAGGCATGCATCAGAAGGTCAACAGTTCAAAATAATTTCATTCACTTAGCTTTATTACTTTCAACAAACAGGAAAAGAAATGTTTAATCTTAGAAGAGCCGAAAATAAACAAATACCCATTTTGAAAAAAATTTGAGTATTCAAAGACACTGTAAATAGTAACTAAAATTTTATTTTTAAGAATTAATTTAAAAAAAAAGAAAAAAAAAAATTATTTAAACAAGAAATGGATACCCCCCCCCCCAGAAATCGACCTATATTTTCAAAAACTTTAGAAAACCCCAGAATATTCAGGAATATTAGCCTCTATACAAGTCGTTTCTGATCCCGGAAATAACATTGTTACATTATCTTTTGACACACTGTACAAAAAGATAAACAACAGAAAGAGAAGGAATAATGAGAGAATGTAAAGAGACAAGAAAATTATGAAAAGAAAATAACCACAATATCCTACACACACACACACACACAAAGAAAAGTCAACCTAACACCATTAAAAAGTGCTAAAATATTTTTTTAATATAAAAATAATGAAAACAAGAAAATTGCTAGACATTTGCTGATCTCTCCTGATGAATAAACAATTACACACAGGTTTGTTTACAAAACTCAGGAGCTGGAGTGTTGAATATAACATCAATCAGCTAAGTGACATATCTTAGATTTGTATTAATCATTATATATATATATATATATATATATATATATATATATATATATATATTATATATTCAGGCAGTAAGTTTAGTTTAAATTTTTATTGTATTTTCTAATAAGTTTTTACACGCACATGAAAATTGCGGATAAACTTTCATAAAAGCATGAACATTTAAACAATTTATCCACAATTTTGATCCAGATTTACTTTAAAAATTTTTAAAATGCAGTAAAAACTCAAAGGGGTAAACATTATTGGCTGAACTTGTGTGTGTGTGTGTGTGTGTGTGTGTGTAGTACTTAGTGCAAAGTGCTCAATATCAGTGATAGAGCTAACATATTTAGTTGTATTGATATGAGTTTGTAACCTTGGGTTTTACTCTTGCGATCATCAAACAAAATTTGCCTGATGATCTCAAAAGTGTGAAACCCAGGGTCACAAACTCATATCCATACAACTGAATATATAAGTAATCAATTTTTTTCTTATTTATTAATTCAACAAATTTTATCACTTTAAGCATTACTTTAGTGGATACCCAAATTTGAGTAGACACCCCATTTATTTATTAAACAGTACATTTATTTATTTTCATATATGAGCCTGAATATTCAAGAAATCTTAAGTTATATATATCTCTCAAAAAATTTTTTTAAATTTATATCTTCATATAAAGATAAAGGAGAAAAACTTTAAAATAAAATTTTGTCCTCATTCAGCATCTGTTATTAAATTCAAAAAGAGATTATTGAAATGTTTAACCAAAACTTAGTTTGTTTACTTTTTTTTTTTTTAACTATCTTATTGTATATCAGTTTCACTATTATCCACAAAAGAACTTCATAAGTAATTAAAAAGTAATATATACTAACAGTATATATATCACACACAAAGCACCTGTGTCAGAATTGAGGAAATTAGTTAAAAATAGATTTTTCTTTATAACTATGAATTGTGCCCAAGAGACTAAAATAATTTGGGCCCAACCAATATCAAATACCTTTGCTAGTTTACATACTTACATTTGATTTTGAAATTCAAATATGGAAAAAGAAAAATACATCACAAAAGGTTCCAACAGAACACTAATCAAATACAGTTTGCGGCAGAAATATGTCCCATATAATGGTTAGCCATTAGCGAGATGAAGACACCCTTGCCACTAATGTATTACCATTATATGGGAGGTATTTCTGCCACACCCCGTATAAATTATACAGAAATATTATTCCGAAAAGCTGAAAAGATTATTAAACAAAAAGAAGCCAATTTATTTGTTATTCATTTATCCTCTGACTCAGCAGCTTAAAAGAAGGAGGAACAGAGATAGGGATATTAGTTATCAGATTTCATTTCTTATTTTTATCCTAATTATCATTTTAGTTTACAAAAAGCTTCAAATGTGAATTTGAGAGACAAAAATAAGGAGAACAATTATGCACACAAAGTTCAGCTTCCATTCATTCCTCCATCGTCAATCGTTTAGTTAGAGATAAACAAAAATGGATTCTTCTGCTGCAAAATCAAAATCACCTTTTGTATATTTTGAAGAAAAGACAAAAAGCCAGCAATTCTCATGAGGCTGGAAATGAGAAAAACATTTGTAGCAACAAAAATCTTCAAATAACTCCAAATAGTTTTTAATCAAATTATTTTAATTATAATTTAAAAAAAAAAAAAAAATAATCATGCAGTCAACTTACTTGAGAGAAAAAAAGAAAAAAAAAAAGGCCATCGTGAGATTTGAATCCAGGTGTTTGGGTCAGAAAATTCTAATCACTTTGCCATGTACCCCTCTCGGAATAAATTCAGTGATGGCACATACCTTGAATTTACCATGTGCCTCTCTTGGAGTGAATCCAGTAAGCACGTACCCTGAATCCACCATGCGCCATGTTGGAATGAATCTAGTGACAGTACATACCCTGAATCCACCCTATGCTCTTCTTGGAATGAATCCAGTGATGTCATGTACCCTGAATCCACCATAAAAACTCAGTATGTGGAATTAGTAAATACCAAACACTTCAAATACCTCGATGGATGGATCAGTTATAACAAATTTAATATAGGAGATAAGAAAATTGAATATAGGATATTAGGATAGGCTGTGCTAAGAGGAGTTTTATTCAACACAGTAAATTGTGACAAAACTAAACATTGACCTAAAAACTCAAGTAATGTTCTTAACTAGTATCGTCAGATGGAGATTTTCATATGAAAATCGTGCATGGTACGAGTCCTCTTCCAAAACATCTAAACTAGTCACTGTATACGACTGCTTTCTCAGATCAGTGGTTAAAAATAATGAAGAACATCCTTTTCAAGCCTCATGGATTTTGATGCTACAGAATCGCAAAGAACTGTACCCAATAACAGAAACCCCATCACTTGAGGACTACCAACAGCAGCAACAACTAAAATGGACAGCACATGCAACTCTAAGAGAACATAATGACATAATCAAGATGTTGACATTCCACACTACTTCAAACAAAAGGTTAGGAAGGAAAACCCCTCAATACTGGAAAGGGTGATAAGAGCTACTGGACTTGAGAAACCAATTTTCCTGAAAAAAAATTGTTTTAATAGAAAGAGTTTATAAATTTCAGTCAATGAAGGCCAAATGTTTCCTTACAAGGAAACAGCTAATATTAGCAATTAAAATGAAGATAAAAGAAATAAAGAATAAGGAATAAGAAATAAGATTCATTCATTCATTCATTTTCTATGACTTAAATTTTTGAAGGTTATTTAAAGCCAGAAAATATTTTTAGATTGTAAGATTTTTTTTTTTTTAATATAATGTTTTAGTGATACAAGTCTTACTAATTAACCCAAAGCTGGGGGGGAGGAGAAAAGGTGGATTCATACCTTCTCTCCAAGTGTATTTACGTGCAAGTGAATATAACAAACCCAACTGCTCTCTGATTAAAAATTCAGAGCCGTTATCCATTACACCATCTGCACATTCACATTTACAACACTTGGTATTTCCAAGAGGTCACCCATCTTGGTACTGACCAGGCTTGATGTTGCTTAACTTTGGTGATCATACAGGAACCAATGTTTCAACATGATATGGCCACAAGCCCAAAATAAATAAGAGTTAGATTCAATAAAATATTCCCCAGCAGACAAAAAATTTTTCTCAATGTTAGCTTTGGGTGATTAACAAATGCATTATATACACACATAGAAAACAATGTACCTACAGTAAGCAAACGCCCCTGCCGACAACAATTCCATATTTTATTTTAAAGAATTACTACAATTGCATTCGTATGTAAAGGTGTCACACAAGAACAGACAACTCGCAGTCCATAATATCAAGATGAAAAGAAACTGAATAGAGCTTTTAGGGGTACTCACGTACCGTCTATTTGGATGTTGAGTGTATGTTTACAGTGCAATTCAGTAAACAGTCTTATATATCAATGATTAAATCAATTTTTGTAAATTCTGTAGAAAGTTGGCCAGGCACAGAAAAGTGCTTGGTGTATATTCATATTTCATTGTGAGCATTGAGAAAGTGTGTCTAACAGATTAAAAGCAGTCGGCAGAAAGAAAAAAGTAAAAAATATGAAAACATCCGAGGTTGACAAAGAGGAAAATGTAGGCATATGTATATACAGCCCTCTCCCCAAACTTCTCGGTCTGACCCACTTACCAAAATTAATATTCTGATGTTTGGACATTGAAATACCAAATTTTGAGAAGTGGGTCAGGCAAAGAACTTTCTAGTACCTCTTATTAATATAAATAATTGTCATTTTACTTTTAAACTGACTGGAAATTACAGAAAGATTCTGACAAAAGTCAACAATTTAAACAGTTTAAAATATTTACTTAAATTTAAAGCTATTCTAAGCTTAAACAAAGTTAATGACAAACTTTTTAAAAACTAAATAGTAAAACTAATTTTAATATAAAATTAATCAAAATCTTGTTAGAGGTTAAAAAAAAATTTAATAATTTTGTTGCTTTACTGCTTTGCATGGGTGATACCAATTGAAAAAAAAATGAATTGCATACAGGAGGGACAACAGAAAAATTAAATAAGCATGGCTAATGTAGACTCCTGGAGAGCATCTCACTGTGCCTTCTTGGCCTCACGTTTTCAACCAATATGAAGTGGAACAACTACATTGAATCAATAGCTGCATCTACTGCAAGGAAAGTTGGTTCATTGTGTCATGACAGAAGGTTTTTCTCATCCGAGTCCATCTTGCACATTTACAAATCTACCATTCGTCCATGCATTGAATACAGTTGCAATATCTGGTCTGGTGCTCCTGCTATTCATCACAAGGTTCTTGACAAAATCCAGAAAAAGGATCTGCAATGTAACTGATCCTGACTTGGCATTTTGACTTCAGTCACTTTCTCACAGACATTATGTGGCTTCCTTCTGTCTTTTCTACAATTATTTTCATGACAACTGCTCTGACTAGTACTCCGACTTCGTGAATTTAAGCATGCTACAAGATTAGCATCTATGTCCCAACCTTTTACTGTTGAAACAGTTAAATGTAACCACCACTTCTCCAATAGTTTCTTTTCTCGCACTTCCTGACAGCGGAACTCCCTTCTGTTTACTTGCTTCCCTGAAAACTACAATCTTCAAAAATTTTAATGCAATCGCCATCTTCTGTGTTCTTGAACCCTGTTCATCTTTTATCCTTTCTTCAATCCCCTTATACAGTCTTACTTACACTCTCTGTAACCCGATGTGTACTAGTGGCATTCCCACCTTGCTTGGGGTGAAATGATTAAAAATAAAATAAAAACATAGGGGAAAATATGAAAAAAAAAAAAAAAAATAGCAGTTAACTGCTTATCAATCACTCCTCACTTCTGTCAAGGAAAGTAAAATAATTTTTTCATGCACATCCAACTAAGAAAACTAGAAAAATTAATATTCAGAGTCAGTAATCTACTGAAAATGAAATATTTTACAGACAAACCACATTGAGTCCCTAGCAATCATTGTTTCTGCAGACATGGGTTATCAGGATTTATTGAAAATTGTTTCTACAATCTTCACAGGGTAATCAGAATGTCTTGTACAGAACTTGAGATCATGTCCTTTCAGTAGGACACCACACACTCTTAATTTTATATGAGGTGCTCTGCAATTGCAGACTGAAGTATTAATTAACAGATTTGGAGAATTCATTTTATTTTTTGGCTGGCAAACACATGTCAGTACAGATGCAAAAGAGGCACAGAGTTGCACGCAGTTGGTCATATCCAGGTTTTTCTGTTAGCAGCAGAACAGCTTGGCAGATCCAGATATGGGCCTCACTGCAACTTGTCCAGATCCCAGGGTCTTTGTCAACTGTCTCATATCAATAAAGGCGACAGGAAAACAAACAGTCAGCAGTCAGCTTTTGATGTGACTCACTCTGCTATTTTCAGAGATTCAGTGTCTTGCAAAGACATTCCCATGGGTCATTTTGTTATGGAAATTATGTACGACCTGCACTGCTGTGGTTTTTGAAGCCATAGGCTCACTTGTCATTATTCAGTTTTTTGGTTTTTTTTAAATTTCTTCCCGTCTCTCCCTTCTCCCCCTTAATTGTTAAGAGAACAATCTGTTAAGTGCTCCTCTCCAACCTCAACACATCCTCGTCTTATTTTTCTGCATGTTTTTAGGTTCCTTTTTAGTCAGTTGCGCACAAAAAATTATTTTATTTTCCTCAATAAAGTTCTGAGAAATGAGGAGTGGTAACTGGGAAACTCCTGATTTTTATCTTTTTTTTAATGCCTATCCTGCAAGTACAAAATTTTTTCTCATGAGAAAAATAAGTAAAGTGCATATGTAGAGAATTAAACATTTTTCTACCTTAAATAGATTCTTTTGCATAATGAGCAAAAAACAACAGGTGTAACACATGCAATTGAGTAAAACTAATAGTTTCGCATGTTTTCAGTGATGCTGGCAAGTTTTTAATTTAGTGATTCCCTGGGATCCACATTTGGGTGTGTCCCTGGGAAATTCAATGTGTCCCACTAAAGTTTCTTAAATTGTAGTGTTAAACTGCAGGTCTACAGACTAAGTTTGTTTTGTTTTGTTTTTTTGCCGTTGTCAGAAAAAATAATTTTAATTATGGCAAATCCCTTAAATTGATAGTACAACTTTTTGTTTTAATTAAATTAATAAATTCAAAACAAAAACAAAAAAGTATTTACATTTAATCACAGTTTAATTAAGAAACTGTATTTTTTTAGGAGAATTACAACAAAAAGTTTTTAAATTGGCAGAATAATGTGTTTATTTTTGAGATATTGTAACTATTTACATTGTTCGAACTGTTGTCTTCATCTTTACTGTTACATTCATAATGCTCTGGCCTTCTTCAGGTGATATTTGTTGGAATTTCAAATCAAACCCTTTATTTAGTCTGGGGGAGGGGGGTGTTCTAATCCCACATTCCATGCCTTTTGAATATCTCAGTTCTAGTTCATTCACCTTGATGACTCTCAAAGTTTTTATTTCCTCTGCTGAGGCGAGGGATTGAACTTACAACTCTTTGGATCAAGTCACTTTTTTGGATCATCCATTGCTTTTATTGACTGGGCCATATTGTCATTGGAAGAAGATCAGAGTGTAAAATGGGAGAAACAACATGAAATGACAGTAAACATGAGAGGACAACAGTCCAAACAATGACAAAATAATATTTTGGTTATTTTTTTTCAACTGAATTCATCAATTTAAAACAAAAACAGCATTTAAAGAAACAGTCAGCAATCTTCAAAGAGTTCAAATTTATAATTCAAATAAACAAACCAAGAAAGTTTCTGGTTTATTTCATGCCACCCACACATTTCAACGCTCAATAAAAGAAGGAAAGAAGGAAAAAGTGAAAGAAAGGAAAAAGTAGTAAAACGTATTTGAAAGAATGTGCAACATATTTGCTTTTCATGGAAAACTTCAGTTGTATTTCTGGGCTGCACAGATCGCAAAGTTACTGCATCCTTTAAGAATTTTATACACCAGGAACATGTAGGACATGCACCTGTCAACATTTGTGCATTTTAATGTAGACAAGAAAAGACACTTGAAAGTCTTAAGACTACAAGTGCAGGTACCGATCTATTAAGTTATGAAATAATAAACCAACTATTTCACCAACATTTTTTCTTTATATTTTCTTCCCAAGAGAATGATAGTGTAAACCAGTGGTTTTCAACCTTTTTGCCGGAGCGGAACCACAAGGAAACATTCCAGTGGCTTGAGGAACCCCTGTAATAAATTAATTGTCTTATGCAAAAAAAAGCTTTCAATTATTAAAATAAAATACTCATCTTCAGATTTATTTACAAAAAAATACAAAGACAAACTGTAAAAATATTGTATACGTCCATATGCAATTTGAATCTTGCTTCTACGGTTATTACACATGTATTAAACAACTTCAGTTTAAATGGATTACATTTATTTTCATATCTGCACAGGAGAATTAAAAATTACTGTCAATCATAGTACTTGTGTAACTTCTTGCGGAACCCCTGGGCTTTACTGGCGGAACGCTAAGGTTCTGCGGAACCCTGGTTGAAAACCACTGCTGTAAACACCAGGCCCGAGTATGGCCAGGGATGGTTGAAAAATTATGGCTGGGGACAACTTCTACTCATAATCAGTAATAAAATAGCTAACAAAGAATTATTAAATTAGTTTTCACAGAATGAAAATGTTAATCCAAAAACAATTTGAACAAAAAAAAAAAAAAAAAAAAAAAAAGTGGAATTGATTGAATTTATAGGAAAGTGAAAGATGAACTTACAGGATTGGAAATAAAAGTAGCGGAATTGAAGCGAAAAACCAATCTTTCCAGGATTGAGGAAAGTAGAAAATGAAGAATAAAACTGCAGCAACAACATAAATAATAACTGAATACAAAATCAAGCTTCCAATAAAGTTCTTTTGGTATTCCTGGTTTTGCCGTCTGAACCGTTGGTGAATTGCAATGCTCTGAAAAAGAAAGTAAAAAAAAATTCATGAAAACCAAATAATTTTGGACAGAATGGTCAAAACTTTCAATGTTTTACACAAACTATATTTCCTCAGAACTAATATTTTTGTTAGTAGAAAATAATAATAAATACGACAATGTTAATTTAATAATAATGACTTTTCTCAAAACTAACATTTTTTATCATTGTATCCCCCCCCATGTACGGTAACATCAATAAAATTTATTTCAACACGTTAAAAAAAACGTTTTTGCTCAACTGTAAAAACAGCTTATTCTTCAACATCTGCCTTGATTTCTAAAATGAGGAATGATTTACACTATTTACATTGTTTGGACTGTTGTCCTCATCTTTATTGCCATATTCACAATGTTTAAGCTGTTGTACATTCCAGATTGTTCTAATTCCACATGCCATACCTTTGGATATCTCAGTTTCAGTTAATTCCCCTTGGTAACTCAACTCTCCACAACAATCAAGACAAATATTTGTCAATTTGGTAGTGTGTGATTTTCTTATTCAATTTAATGATTGGCCATGATGTTCGTAATACACTTAATTATATAGTTATCAAGATTTACTTATACAGTGTGGTTGAAAAGTATGATGAACTATAATTTTTACAAGTCCATCATACATAAAATAGGGTGTTACTTTTCAATCACTCTACATATGTGTGTGTGTGTATATATATATATATATATATATATTAAAATAAAGATTGTTATGCATTGAAGAAGAAACAGATGAACTCAAAAGGAAAAACCAAATGTCTATATTTCTAAAATGAGGTATTTACAAAAAAAAACTTGGAGAGTTGTGTTACCAAGGGGAAGTAACTGAAACTGGGCTATCCAGAAAAGGTGTGGTATGTGGAATTAGAATAATCTATCACCACAGGCTAAATAATGGATTTGGTTTGAAATTCCAACTAATATCACTTGAAGAAGTCCAGAGCATATAACAGCTGAAATGTCACGAATATGACAATAAAGATGAAAATAACAATATGAAAAAATGTAAATATATATTAAGACTTTTGAACTACTCTTTAGATCAGGAACTTATCTTATCAGAAAGGTTAAAATTTATATCACAGACCCAAGGAAAATTTAAATCTTTTTATAGATTATAAAAAGTTTAGCTACACTCTTAAAAATGAGATTTTAAAATTGATTTTTCCCAATTGTACTCATTTCATAGAATCAGTGATTTTACTTTACCAACCTCATAAATAAATTTGAATAATCCTAAAACCAGACACTGCCACCTGGCAGTGCTAGTGCAAACTAGTACACCAAAAACTTACAGAGAATAAAAATGTCAATCATATCAATATTAGTTGTGTATTTGGGTAGCAAGCCCTCTTTAATACAGGTTTCATTAAAAATGACTAGATATGTCTTTAATTTTTTTTTTTTTTAATTCTACTTTTCTACTTTGCAAATAAGAGATTTATTTTTCGGACAGTGTGTGAATTGTCCAAATATTAGCAATTTTTATGACAATAAATATACACAAGTGAAAAGAAAAAAAAAGTGGGGGGCAGAATTTTTATTTCCTGATGGAATGATTTCCAAAAATGTTTGAAATGTCTGGTGAGACAACAGAAACACTAACAATGTGGACAAATGAACAGATTTAATCAATGTGGTTATATTCCCCTTTTGGGCAGCAGAACTTAATGAATATTCATTTTTAAATATAAACCCCTTCATCACCAACTAAACAACAGTCTGGCAAAGCAGAGTCTGACATGAAAGTGCATACAAAGTAAATGTATATCAAAATGTATCAAAATGTACCCACTGACATTCATCAATGCTTGCTAAATATTTATAGAAACCAAAAAGTGGATGTGACCACAGTTAGGCAATGAGTGACAACAATGTAGACTCTTGTTCATCAACAATGGTGGAATGTTTTGTTGCTGAAAACCTTTTCTATCTAACAGTGTTATGGTCCTTATATGCATTATATAGCTGGCCACTCGTATTTGCGGAAACTTCTACTAGGGCAGTTAGCTAATCCCTATTGCAGACATTTGCTCAGTGCAGACATTTGCTCAGGCACATCTTATGCTTGTTCAACACCCACAGAGCCTACTTGTGGTTTATACTGCAACTATGCTGAGCAGACCTTAGTTACAGTTTCTGGGAAAGAGCATGTTATCTCGAATGATCAACAATCTGAACAAGGCCAGCATGCTCAAATCCTCGCTCACAATGACTTGTGATTTTGTGCTAGCACAGCTATCGACAGACTCCAAGGGTACTGTCCACCCAATTTCACTCACATGGCTTAGGTCAACCCGTGGTATGGTTTTCAGACTCTTTCCAAAAGGTGCCACACACTGGGACTGCCACATCAAAACTGATAACATCAGGAAATCTCCTTCCTGCCAAATCAACTATGGTGAGATTCAAACCCGGGTTTCATGGTTACAAAGCAAACGCTCTAACTACTTAACCATGTGCATTAGAGTTTGTATGGAAATACCTAAGAGGCAGTACTTTTGGAGCACCCTCTCAAAATTCTACTACAAGGTAAAAAAGGGAATAGATTACAACTGGGACAAGAACAAGATAACTTATCTGATATCAACGCTTTTGATTATACTGAATTATAATCCTTCATTAACTTTCAAGCAGCTTGAAAAGATTGCAATTGCTGACACCAAAAGAAATACAGCCTTCAACACTTGTTTATGAAATTCATTAAAAGCATTGCTGAGTTTTAAGGAGAAACCTTCAATGTAGAAGAAAACTTATAAAGCAGATTGGTTTTGTTTTTTTGTTTCAATTCTTTGTCTTACTTTTCATTGCAACTTTCAGAGTCATCTTACAATCAGTGGCACAACAAAGCAGTAACCTTTGGAAAAGACTCAAGAAATCCACTTCTAACAGCTGCCTTACTGATTAGACTACAAGGACCACCCATTGACAAAAGCTTAAATCTAACTGGAAAGGTTTTCTCTTTATTTTCCTGATATGTCACAATTATAATTCAGTCAGTCAAGTAAAAGTAAAAGAAAAAAATTGACCTTGCTAACCTGCTCAATAATGTTAAAAAGGAAAATTATTTTAAATTTACAAATTTCTGCCAGAAAATAATATAATCATTTTGTTTTAATTTAGGATTGGAATGTGGTAATTAAGATCCCACATTCATGAATAATTTATCAGCCATGTAGAAGTTTACATATGTCTTCTGCTTGATTATTTTCAACAAAATGGAGTCATTAATACTTTTTTTTTTTTTTTTAATCGAGAAGAATCAGATTTAACACTTTCACTGCAGCAGACATACCAAGAGGTTTTTACAAAACTTGCATTGCACTGTGTTTGTTTTTATATATATATATATATATATATATATATATATATATATATATATATATACACACACACACCCTACAAACAGTTATAACAAATATGAGGGAACCCTATTTTACTGTGTCTTGAAAGTGTATGTATATGTCAACAGCAGGCAATGTAAGTTTTGTAAAGATGTATATCAACAGCAGCTGAAGTGTTAATAGTCAAAGGAATATAAATAAATATTAATATATATTGTCAGCATCAAATAGGTTTTTTTTTTCCTATTTTTTTTAGACTGGTCTAAATTTAAAATTTAGCCATCTTTTTCTGCACAAAGAATATTAAACAATTTTTTTTTTTTCCTCCTTTCATATTTGCTTATTCTGTTTCTCAGCTGTGATCCACTTTGAAGTAACTTGCAATATATTTAATTTAATACAGTCATTAGCCATAGTTCTTTTGTAGTTAATTGAATTTTAATTTAACTTTAATAATTTTGTTTTAATTTACAATTACGATGTGGGGATTAAGATCCCACATTCATGAATAATTTATCAGCCATGTACAACTTCACACATCTCTTCTGTGTGATTATTTTCAACAAAATGGAATGGAATTGTTAATACTTTTTTTTAATGAGAAGAATCAGATTTAACACTTTCACTGCAGCGGACATACCAAGAGGTTTTTACAAAACTTGCATTGCATGCTGTTCATTTATATATATATATATATATATATATATATATATATACATACATACATACATACATACATACATACATACACGTTCTTGTACTCAAGACATTTTGAAATGTCAGTCCTTAACGTGTGTTCAGTGCCCTTCCCAAACCAGTTTAGACATAGCAGCATAGAATATGACCTGCTTTCTGATGTATTTTTATTATTTTGCATGTTGGAGGTTTTGTTACGCTTAATGTGTATGACAGAGTATCTAACCAAATTAAAATAGCGGCAACAATAAGAAATTGCCATCAACATCTTTATAGTCATTTATTTTCAATAAATTTCAATTTCCTATTTTGACCTAAAAAAAAGAAGGGCCGGCACAGCCAGGTTACAATGTTATAACAATGCAGCAGTGAAAATATTAAAAGTATTGGGCCAGAGACTTTAAGACCCTTGTTTTTCTTTCCACAGACATTGTACACTTGAAGAAGGCTATAGAATGGCTCAACCAAACTATTGTGGCAAAAGCAACAAATGACTGGGATCAAAAGTCTGAACAAGTCTTGGAATGTTTATAACTGATATCACAATTACAGAATGTTTTTTTCACATGGATTGTATGCCCAAGGTAGGCTATAGAATGCATCAGCCAAAATATATTTAGTATGCGAATAAGTGTCTATATTTCCAGTGTAATGACAATTTCCTATTTCCCCCAAAGTAGGACAGCACAGCCAGGCAACAATGCAGCAGTGTTAAGAGAATGAAGGAAGCATTTAAATTCCCAACAATTCAAGAAACTGACCCAATCTCACATAATTAGCCTCAATATTTAAAATCAAATGACCCACAAAATTTAGTGTGATTTTTTTTTTAAATGAAGCCTCTTCAAATTGTTTAAATTTCAGTTGAGTTTCAGTCATTAAAACTACAAATAAAAATGCTCATCACAGAATTCCTGGGGATGAGGTCATGCTTCAAACAAATTCTTTAAATTTCTTCCAATTGTATAAACGACAGCAGATATTTATATAGAAATAGTTAAACAATGTTTTTATAGAATGTAAAAAAAAAGAAAAGGTTAATGCTATAGCTTGTTTTTTTTTATTATTTCATTCATGAATTAATTGAAATTTAAAAAAAAAGATTCTATTCTATAAAACAATCTAGTTGATTGCCAAAGTTTCATTGATGACACGAAAAACAATTTTATTTCTGTCTGAGTGAGAATCATAACATAGTTCTTACTTTAAAGACAACAGGCTAAAATAATACCAACACAAATAAAAGCTACCAACACAAATAAAAGCTACCAACACAAATAAAAGCTACCAACACAAATAAAAGCTACCAACACAAATAAAAGCTACCAACACAAATAAAAGCTACCAACACAAATAAAAGCTAAAATAATACCAACACAAGACTATGCTCACTTGATAGAGAGTTCAAAATCAATTATGGACACTTGTAGAAGACATTCTCTGCTGCAGTGTCTTCCTAACAGGCACAAATCTATTGCTATTTTATGAAAAAAAATTCTACTCGGGCTGATTTTCCGCTGCTAGAACTGCTACTTTGTGGAACAGGGTTTCATATGGCTACTTTCCAAAATGCTACAATCTTAATCTGTTCGAGTCAAGGATCAATCATTCATTATCTATCCTGCTTAGCCTGATAATCTTCACTTCATATCACTTTCTTTTTTTCACTTATATCAAATCTCATTCATCATAAACATTTGAAAAGTAACCATCTTGAGTTGCTCTTGAGCCTTATATTGAGCAAACCCTCTATTTCAAGTCACACTTGAGCCTTGTATTTGGTGAATAGAAGTCAATGAAGAGATTCATCAATTTTTTTTTTTTTATTGAGTGAACACCAATTCTAAGCCACCTTTAGCTCCACAAGTTCAGACCTTTGCAGCTAGGACTCATCATTGCTACATCGAGAGTCAAATTGCCTTCATTTCCTCAGTTTTCAAAATGTAATGAAAAATTCCCAATCTTTCAGCTCCCTCCCACCCAAGAATTGCCACTTTGCTGAACAAATGACCGGGTGCATGCTTCCCTGAACCCTACAATATTCAAGTCAAGAGTCGACCATGATCTGCCCTCATATTGTTCACTTTCTACCACCACTTTTATTGAGTTCTTTTTTTATGGCTTATCAACCCATAATGATTTAGTGATAAATGTCTTACTAATTAACCCATAGCTGGAGGGGAGAGAAGGTGAATTCATATCTTTTCCAAGTGTATTTGTATGCAAGTGAATATAACAAACCCAATGGAAACGAACTCAGCTCTCCGATTAAAAATTCAGAGCCATTATCCATTACACAACCTGCACCTGGTATTCCCAAGCAGTCACCTATCTTGGTAGTGACCAGGGTTGATGTTGCTTAACTTCAGTAACCATATATGAACCAATGCTTCAATATTATGTGGCCATAAGGCCTATCAAGTCTTGTATTGGATAAACGTGTGTGTGTGTGTGTGTGTGCACGTGCTTAAATAATGAATCATAATACTTTGATTAAGCTAGCATTTCTTGTAATTAAAGAAAATAAATAACTTAAAAAAGCCATTGATATTTATTCTGTATCTATTCTTTATAAGTCTTACTTCATGTCAAAAATTATTGTTGTTGTTATTATTTTCCCAGATTTTTGTATTGAATTAAAGACAAATCCTCATCTCATTGTCAGAATGGCTCCAAAGCAAGAAATTCACATAGCCTTTTCTGAAGTTAATTCAATTTATATGATATTATAAAAAAATATTTGAATCTAATAAACCCAACAGGAATTGGGACTCAGCTCTCCAATTGAGAATTTGGAGCCATTATCTATTGGACCACCTGCACATCAAAGCTTAAAGCACCTAGTGATCCCAAGCAGTCACCCATCTAGGTACTGACCAGGATTAATGTAGCTTAATTTGGTTGATTCTATGGGAACCAGTGTTTTCTTCCCAGTAATGGCCAATTTTGATTTTAGATATGATATTCTAAAAAATATTCAATTGCAAAAAAAAGTTGTTTTTTTTTAAATTTAACATTTATAATTTCCAAACATTTTCAAGGTTTTGTACAGTTTATTTCTTATGAAAAAAATAAAACAAAATTCTTCTTGGTTTTCAGCTAGCCTCTGCCGCTAAATCTCAAATCTAAATTAAATGCATTTTTATGGGGAGATTTTGGGAAATCAACATAAACATTTGTCAAACCTATTCCTGGCTTGGGTGTTTGAAATTTCAAACATTGAGTATGCTTTTCTAAATTCTCAAAACGTTTGTATGAGATTAAATATGAAAATAACGTTAGTTTGGATTATTGAAAACAAAAAAATGTTTGGATGATTTCAATTTTTCTCTTCATTTTACATACAGAATATAAATTTTATTTTAAAGAAATATTAAATAATATAGACATATTGTGTCTATATTTCTGAGATGAGGTATTGTAATTATTTACACTATTTACATTGTTTGGACTGTTCTCATCTTTGTTGCCAGATTCACAATGTTTTGACCATTATACACTCTTTTTCAGTGTGATTGAAATTTTAAACCAAACTCTTTATTTTATCCAACAGGGTAGAGTGTTCTAGTTCCACATGCCATGCTTCTTCCAGATAGTATCAGTTATCTCCCTCTTAACTATTCAAGTATTTGCTCACCACTGCAGTAGCCACGTATTGAACTCACAATTCTTTGGGTCAAGTCACTAGATTCAACCAATGCTTTTATCCACTGAACCATGTGTCCTTGAGAACAATGGTCAAAACATTGTGAATAAGGCAACAAAAACGAGAACAACAGTCTGAATAGTGTAAAGAATAGACATATTGTGTATTTATTTTTATATGGATCCTTTCCAGTTCTCTAATCAGTTATTTAAAGCTAAGATGAAATTCATCAAAGGCAGCACCATAGTTTTCCTAACCCAAATTGTTGAAGGGTGTAGCCATGGTAACAAGCTACTTTTTTAGCAATGTAATAGAAATAACAATATCAAAAAGTCATGGCATTGTAGCTCTGACCAGACATCATGTCTGTTGACCAGATCCAGCTTCTTCCAATCAAATGCTTGTGGCTTAAAAATTACCCATCAGCCAGATCTTTACCTGCAAACTAATAAAGGCATGAGCTGGCTGTAGTAGTAAGCATATCTTTATTGCAATCTACTGCTATAGCCAATGAGATCCGAGATTATGTATAATTGAGTGGGGAGGTGGACAGATTAATGATGTGTCTTCTCTTCATGTGGTCACTCTCCAGTGGGCCACCGCTTTGTCTCTCTCTGTCTTATTCCAGGGTACTGGTCAGTTTTATAGCTAACATAATTCTTTGTCCTGTAATCTTCATCTAAAAAAGCAATTTATCTTCATTCAGCAACTTTTTTGTCTGGGCCACTCATGAAGCCCACTCCACAATACTAATAACCATCAGTTGAAAAGAAACGTTCCAAATCTATTTTTGTGGCATGGCAGGTCCAGCCGTTTACCATTTAATAAGATATCAGCTGACTGATATTGCTACAAAGTTCAACTAAGTTATATAGATTGAAATTACAGTAAATTCAATCTATATAACATACTGCATCAGTTTTGTCTGTAACTTTTTATTATAATAAATTAAACAGATATAAAATAAGTGAATCCCATCCTGAGGCAAATGTCTGATCTCAAAGTAATCAGCAAAGGTGACAATGATATTCTACTTCAACTATAAGGTGAAATTAATTTGCAAATACTCAATTAGGCAGAAAGCACCAACACTATATTAATCACAGGCAGAAGTGATAATCCATATGCAAACAAAGCCATCATTTTTGATGGGTACAATGTATATTCAAAGACTCACATGTGAAAAACATCTACCTATACATAAAATTCTGTGGGTTCCATTAGTCTATCTGTCTATCCATCAAACCCTCTAAAATAACCATACTTTGACCAAACAAAACCAAATTTTGGGGAAAGTGCAAACAAGTAAGGTGGGTACAAAGTACTTTTGGTTTTAGCAGGGTGTATAGCTTAGTACAATAAATTTTCATTCATTTTTTGGAAAAATTAAAAATTTTAACATACAAAATACTCCCACTATTTTAAATATAATTTAATGATTAAAATAAATACTTATTTAATAAAAATGCAATATTGATTTTTGCATATATTTTCTTTCAGTTTTTATATATACAGGAATCCAGTTTCCAGTTCACCTTGCATTTGTGAGAACTATAAACAACTCACAAGGCCAAACGCTTCAAAAAGTTGCAATTTGGCTCCTGAAAGAAATATTTACACATGGCCAGTTGTATGCTGCATGCTAAGAGTAAGAAATCCTAACAATTTATTCTTTGCTTTTAAAAGGAAGAAATTAAATTTTCTTAAAAAATAGTTTACCATGAAATCCTATAAAATTAAAGAAATTAAACTGTGGATTAGGGGTTTTGTCAAAGCATTTTTCCAAACAAATCAGCTCATTTAAATTTCATTGATTGGTTTGCAAAATTGAACAAAACGTAAAGTTTACAAATCTTGACAAAAAATGTTTGCGTTAACTTCAACAATACTAAATACTATGAGAATTCCAACACGCATCAGTGTGCTGCCAAAAAAATTCTAGTAATAAAAAAGACTTAAAACATGCATTCATTTCTTACGGTAAGGGTAAACTTGTATTAATATAGGATTCTACTGGACATAAAGTCAGGGATAATTTTTTTATTGTTAGTAAGTAATAGACTGATCCCCTCAGAATTACTATATATTAATAATTGGAAAATGTATTTAAAGACTCGCATGTGAAAAACAATAATAGAAAACAATTAACAGGAGGGGGGTCATTCTTGATAGCACAGATAAACTAGAATTATCCCAAGATTCTATTGGATATAAAATTGTGTGAGGAGTCAGTTTTCTATTGTTAAGTCAAAAACTGATCCCCTAAGAGGATTACCACATATTAATATAATAGCCGGAAAATATTTAAAGACTTTCTCAAAACCTTCTGATAGCACGATATTGGAAAAATATATTTAAAAGATTCACGTGTGAAGACGTTTGAATAATAGCAAGGACTCAACAAAATATGCAATCATTTTTCACACCATGGATAAACTAGTTATTTCAATAATACCCGTTCAACAAGTTAAAAATTGGGTTAATCGTATCATGGAACTTTGCTCTTATACTCAGGGTGAATAGATTATCTACAAAATTCAATTAACTACAAAAGAACTTCCATTCACTATGACTAATGACTGTATTAAATATTATATATATATATATATATATATATATATATATATATATATATATATATATATAAGCTATTTCAAGGTGGATCACAGCTGAGAAACAAAATAAATATGAAAGGGAAAAAATTGTTTAATATTCTTTGTGCAGAAAAAAATGACTAAATTTTAAATTTAGACCAGTCTAAAAAAAATAGAAAAAAAAAACCTATTAGATGCTGACAATATATATTAATATTTATTTATATTCCTTTGACTATTAACACTTCAGCTGCTGTTGATATACATCTTTACAAAACTTACATTGCCTGCTGTTGACATATACATACACTTTCAAGACACAGTAAAATAGGGTTCCCTCATATTTGTTATAACTATGTGTGCATTTGTAGTGTGTGTGTGTGTGTGTAAATAAACAGAGTACAATGCAAGTTTTGTAAAGATCTCTCAGTATGTCCCCCGAAGTGAAAGTGTTAAATCTGATCCTTCTTGTTAAAAAAAGAAAGTATTAATGACTCCATTTTGTTGAAAATAATCAAGCAGAAGAGATGTGTAAACTTCTACATGGCTGATAAATAAATCTTTAAGAAACATTCGTAAATAATTTATTTTATTTTTTGTGTGTGCATGAGTGTGAGAAATATTAGTAATATTTTCTCTGTACCTTTTATGAATAGATTAAAACTTCTGCTACTGTTGATATTCGTTTTTACAAAGCTTACAATGCCTGTTGTTGACGTGTGTATGTTTTCAAGACACTGTTAAATGTTGTCTACAAATATTTGTGTGATAAACTAACTAGCACTTAGTACTATTTCCAAAAGAGTGTAAACATATACTAGCATAAACAGTAACCAGTTTTGTGACACATTTTTATTGTGTTGGGGTACTGTTTATTGTGTGTTGGGGTACTGTTGGGCACAGTATCTGAACATAATTCGAATAGTAGCAACCATTTTTATAGTCATTTATATCCAATAAATCCAAATTCCTATCCCCCCATCAACCCCCCAAAATGGGCCAGCACAACCAGTCAACAGTGCAGCAGTGAAAGTGTTAAACACTGCAAGTCATGTTCAACAGTTCACGAAAGGAGAGAAACGTGTGCAAATCAATATTGTAGCAATGCAGAATTACAGCAGCAAGACTGCTTTATCCACATCACAATGGAGACATCTTCCTTCACAAAGAAAAAAAATAAAAGGAGGCGGAGAGAAAAGGATAAACTACACTGATTATGGCCTTGTCAAGTTGATGACTACACACATAGCTGCAGGATGGCACTCAGGTGGAGCCAAGAAGAACATGGTTCAATACAAGACACAAGAGATTTAAACAGAAGTGCATTGACATCCAACAAATATGAGAGAGACACAATGGCTACAATTTTAACCACCACTCGCCTATGTTGCATTTAATTATACTAATAAAGTCGGTTGGAGCAAGACCGCTATTATTGTTAAGGTGTTCAGACTTGACAATTAGAAACCATTGTATTGAAGAAACAACAATGATTAGGATTTGGAGATCAGCTTAATTCTTGTCACAGGGATTTATAACTTTTTTTTTTTTTTTGTTTAAATCAATTCATCCCAAGCAAGGCAATAACACCACTAAGACGCAAGGGGTGACTGGAAGAGAAAGAGAAGAAAAAAAAGCTTTGTTCTCAACACTTGATGTCACATTAAACCATTTCAGATTTCCACCGTCCCAAAGAATACCGGGATGCAGACAAAGGAATTTTAACTACCACACAGACACCACATCAGTTCTTGATAATGACTACAAAAGCCGAAATACTTGAACAAAAATAACAAAATATGAACTTCGGACAGTTTATCCACAACAATACTCAACAACTTATCCCAAAATTGAGAAAATTCAATAAAAATTAAACAGACCTTCTCGGTTCTTTTTAATCAGACTTATTTGGATGAATGCCTGCTGCCTAAATATACCATGCATCTCACTTTAAACTCTGTTTTTAGTGGATACCTGTATTTGAGTAGACGCTCCATTTAATTTTTCAAAACATTTTATTATTATCAACCAGCTGAAATATTTGAAGAATGTTATTAAAGAAAAGTGCCCCCTCCAAAGGATTGAAATGTGTATCCCCCTTTGCAGGAGAAACAGTCATTAGATCAGACATGCTTTTAACCAACTTGGATAAGAAACTGAGCACTCAAGAACTTATGGAAATTTGAACGAGAGGGATAGGCTTTAAAAAAAAAAAAAAAAAAAAAAAGCTCACCAGATCTAATAGTTTGAATCCTGCTGAAGTGAGAATTTTTTTCTTTAATAAGTTTTCAAATATTCAGGCCATTAAACAATAACAAAATAATGTTAAAAGATTAAACGGGGCATCTACTCAAATATGGGTAACCACTAAAAATAAGAAAAATATGTTGGATTAAGAAATACAAAAATTAATTATTTCTTTTGATGTGTGTGTGTTGAACAATAAAAAATATTTTTTCAAAATTAAAATTTTCAGACACACTGGGTTGTATATTAAATTTTTATTTTTGTTTTATTATTTCAATCAGGTTCCCCGACAAGTTTTGGCCAGCATGGTCATCATCAGGAAAAAAAAAAAAAATTGCTGCTTGTTAGGAGCAGTGAACTACACAAGTGTTTCTGAAGAGATTTTTATATATATATATAAATAAATTCCAAAATTTTTGAGAACTGCATTGAAAAGTTCATAACTATTAGTACGATTGCACACGCATGAAACTGAGTCATACTACTGACCTAGGTAATATGATTTATAGCTCTGTTACATTAAATTGAGCACTGTTTTGATTATACCAAAAATTAAATATTTGCAAATCTGTATATGAATGTAATCGCATATGTATGGTTGCTCATATCTCTTTATTTCATTCATATATATATTTATCTCTCTACATCTCTACATACATCCATCCATCTCTACATACATACATCCATCCATCCATCCATCTCTACATCCATCTCTACATACATACATACATACATACATCCATCCATCCATCTCTACATCCATACATACATCTCTACGTCCGTCCGTCCGTCCATCCATCCATCCATCCACTTATTTTATTAAAAGTTATTTTTACTGGATATCCATATTTGGGTAGGTGCTCTGTTTATTTATTAAACAGTATATTTATTTATTTTCATCTAAGTATTTGAGAAATCTTATTAAAAGAAAAATATGCTCTTTCTGGCAGGTGTGGAACCTGCATCCACCTTGGTAGGTGTATCTGATGTGCTTTAGACTGTATCAGTCACATCATGTTGTGATGATCAAACAAGGTTTTGAATGAATAATGCTTTATAAACACAAATCTCTCTCAAACCTTCAAAAGTAATAAAATGTCAGATTAATAAATAAAAATCCACCACTTCTTTTATTATATATATATATATATATATATATATATATATATACACATACATACATACATACATACATACATACATACATATAAAATAGATAAAAATCTGACAAATATATACATTTTCTGTTTATATGTTATTTTTACGGATATAACTTTTTTTTGAGTAAATGCACTTATTTTTTTTTTAATTAAACAGAATTAATTACATTTACTGGCCTTAATCTTCGAGAAATTTTGTAGAAAATATGCGTTCTCCAACAGGAATCAAACCTGTATCCCATATAGAAACCACCATTTGGCCCGACATGCTGTTAACCATTCAGCCACAGCGAACTTCCAGTTAAGCAAAGCTCAAATTACTGCTTATAAACACATATTTTCAACAATCTTTCTCAATATATCATTTCTGCTCTGAAACACGACCTAACATAAACAATGACAGCAGATTATAAAAAATGGATTAAATCCGAAAACATCAACAGTATTTAGAAAATTAGTATGTCAAATTGGAAAAAAGTTTTTGTGATACGTTTCATCATAATACTCACACACAGATAGAGATATATATGTGTGTGTGTGTGTGTGAAGAAATATAGTTTTAAGGTGTGCTATATTTATGGGATAAAGTGCTCAGTATCAGAGATAGAGCATATGTAAATATAAATATAAAAGTGAACTTTGAAGTCAACACTCAGAGGTGACTGGTTGTTTCATGCTAGATGCAATATTGTGTCTAGCATGAAACAGCCTGTCGCCTCTGAGTGTTGACTTCAATGTTTATATAATTCAACTCTCTTGTTGAATTCAATGTATGAGGGTCAAGCAGATCAGTTCCTACGAACTGACAGCCCAACACCAGCACATCAGATTTGATTATAGTGGTGAAGGTTTTGTGCTGGACCAACCACACTTTTTGAAGGGCCGAATACAGGGACCTGGTGCACTACATGCCACAAGGTCCCCAAAAGACCCCCGGCAGGTTTTGAGTTCGGAATTGTCTTTCTCCTAGACCAGTTACCATCCAAGGCTATAGAACCCAGTCTGCCCTGCTATTTACCCATAGCTGGAGGGAGAAGAAGTGGATTCATACCTTTCCCAAGGGTATTAGCATGTAAGTGAATGTAGTGGATTCGACTGGAATTCAAACTTGGCTCTCTGATTATATATATATATATATATATATATATATATATATATAAAAATAAAGCAATGCTCATTTAAATCTCTTGTTAGCTTGGGGATTACATTAATACCTACATAGCAAGTAGGTGTGAAATGTTTTATAGTGATTTACATAGGCATCATCTGAATCTAGAATGCACAAAAATTACCCTGGCTCTGAAGTTGATCGGGGAGGTGGGGGGGGATTATTAACAATTATTAATGTCAACCTTATTAATTTAAAACAAAGTTCATTCAGAAAATTTATCTTCAGTGTGTATATAAAAGAGATGATAAATTTGTTAATTTAGAAAATGATGTTTCAAATTCACACGGCAAAGGTCAATTGCTTATCATCATTTGTCTATTCTGCTCATACCTTCCAAGGTCCAATGTGATCTGATATTAAAACAGCAACAGAATGTTTACCATTCTGGACCAGTTTTCCTCTTTTCACCTTATTGTATATTTTTATTGCAACTTTCTAAATCAAATATTCTGACTGCTAAAAAAAGTGATCACCTTTAATGGAAGATACCATAAACAATTTGACTACAGGACACAAATCTAAAGATTGTCACCTCTACTCCTTAGAGGCCAAAAGAAAACCTCACCCCACCCCGGACCAGATGCCCTTTAAAATAACTAAAAAAAATAATTTTCAAAATAAAAAGATGCCACTTTGCACACTAATGAACCCATCACCTGAAGAAGAGAAAATATGCACCTGCAACTTTTATATTCAACTTATTGTGTGTAGGATAGACATAGTTTAAAATTTGATAAATTTATTGGGAAAGATAGTTGAGGCATGAAACTAACATCACTATGCAGTGGTTATCCCTACGATCACCGTGTGTGTGTGTGTGTTGTCTCCATTGATTCTGTATACGTAAGGCTTAAAATGAATTTTTTTAAATGAAAATCTTTTCATTTTAGCTTTAATTGAAAGCTAAAGGACTTAAAATTTACTATTTCCAATAACCCAAATACCTTGTGAGGTAATTCAAACAAATTATATTGATAGGAATCCCTTTTTTTTTCTTTTTTTTTTTTTTTTATACAGTAAAATCATTGAAAACGGCCATTTTGACAAATTTATAAATAAAAGTTCATTCTTAGTTTTAAAAAACTTGCAAAAATAA
>OZ038508.1:90212050-90297050 GCA_964036315.1 Acanthosepion esculentum | reverse complement strand
AGAGGCACCTTCACCAAGGCACAAGGGGCTATAGAAAGTGAAAGAGAATGAAAAGACTTTAGAGGGAACTGGAAACCCAATCCTAAACAGAAAACAAAGGATAACCCTATACTCCTGTTCAAAAGACTGTGGAAGAATGTGAATCAGATGATAGGCAAACCTATCTACTTCTATTAGATCAGAAGATTTTACAAGCATTTTCAACTAAGTGTGCATTATACTGCACTTTGAGCAAACTAAAGATATGTTTATCTAAAGCAAGACTGGAGATTTGATTACTATCATCCTCCAAGTGTGGCCAAAGGACAGGAATTTCCTTGCAGCTTTTGGTCACCAACTCATCAAAAATAGTTGAAGGACAAAGTCAAGAACTGATGGAAAATGAAAGAAAAATTTGACTTTACTCTAAAGAGATTATACACAAAGTTGTGACAGCCAGAATTTATAATGGTCAATTGGTTCCATTAACAAACCAACTGTCAAAACAGTACTGACTAAAAAAAAAAAAAAAATTTTTGCAGACCAAAACTCCAATCTTAAAATACTGCCATTCATACTAGGTCAACAAGGACAGATTAAACTCTATTTTTTTAAAATCATTTCACCCCAGACAGAGGAGGAATACCACGAGTATGCAGGAGGTTACTGAGAGAGAAGATTGAAAACAAAGAGGATTGAGGAGAGGACCACAGATAAACAAGATTCAAGAAGACAGATGACGATCAACATTGCCAGAAATTTCTGAAGATTTTAGTTATCAGGGAAACAAGGAAACGGAAGGGAGTTCCACAGGTGATTTAAAAAAAAAATTTTTTTTTTGATTGGGACAATGTTCAGCTGTACTAACTCGAGACAATTGCTTGTGACCAGAATTCATAAATTACAAATCAATTCATATTCCACTTTTTCTTGACCATCACATATACGAGGCCTTGATATTGTAGAGCCATTCATTTGTCTTCCTCTTAATGATATTCTCCTTCAGACTCAGCGGTCCAGAGAGGCTCAAACCATTCAAGCAAAGAGGCCACATTTTGGAGATGACAAGATCATGAAAATCAGTCAACCACTTCTGGGATATACAGTAGGGAGGAAGTCCTGCAGAAACATTTAGAGCCACTCCCTTTGATCCTTTGGGCTTGGCTGTGTCATGCAGCTCAGTATTGAGAGTGACACTGACCCTAAAGCCCTGCAAGAGGGGTGGGGTACAAAGCAAAAAGACTAAGAAGGCAGCTAGTGATGGAAAGGATTAGAATTAAATACTTTATTGTAAGATCCAAAAGAAAAATATAAAATACAGGAGAAAATAATTGTGCATTCTTCATTCTATTTTCACATGAAAATATTTTATGCTTGTAAATTTGGTCTAAAAACAGGCGGCCATTGTAATTAGGAAGGAGCAAGAGAGAAAACAGGGAAAGAATGAGAGAACAGAAGAAGATGATTGATAATTTCAGTTGTCAATGCCCATAGAATTTGTAAAAGGTCCAGCAAGGAAAAAATACTTTTAATTGCTTAAAATTGTTATAGAGCATTTTTAACAAAATGGAGAATTTTATGTCAGCATTTATGACACATTTGTGCCATGGCAAAGTAGTAGGGTGGGGTGGTCAATCAGCAATAACTTTTGTCAAGCTACTAAAATAAAATACAGAGATCAGCATTGAAGAATTGCCGATGATCAGAAACGACAGGAGTGGAGTGCCAGTGTCCATGAATGGCAAGCAAGCTCCATGGGGTAGTTCCAAATAAGCAATGGTCAGGTTTTTTGGTAAAGAAAAATTAAACTTCTGAACCTACTCAAACTATAATTCAAATTACATACAGGTAAATAATACTAACTCAAATGACAAAAATTAAACTTACTTTTTCGATTTCTTCCAAAATTTCAATTGTGGTTTTTTGTTTCTGTAAGACAAAAAAAAAAAAAAATTTTAAATAATTTCACACAAGCAAATCCATCAAAATAATTATGATTAAATGTTGGATCAATGAAAAAAAGAAGAAGAAAAAAAGAAAGAAAAAGGGGTCAGTGCATTTAAACAATTTTGAATTTATAACAATTTAGTTTGAATATTTCACACAGAACTTATTGGTGGGCAATTGAATGAAACAAATTGAAATAAATTCCTGTGTGAAGCATTTCAACAGTCGAAATGACTTATTCAGATTAAATGTTTTTATCGATTGAATCATATGTATGCAGAGGGAAAAAAATGCAAACAAGATCCCATAAATAAAAAACATTTAATCTGAGGTCTTTTCAAAGAACAAAGCATATCACATGGGATCTTTTCATTTTGTCATTCAATTACCCACCATTAACCTGATGAAGGCCTGAGCGTACAACGGCCGAAACATTGTAATAAATATGGCGACGAAGATGAGGACAATAGTCCGAATAATGTAAATAATGTACAATTTATTATTATTGGAACAATTGGAAAGAACATGCAGCTATTATTATTTCAATATTGTTTGTTTTTTGTTTTTTTTACTTTTGCTCGTTATCTTATAGTGAATTAAGTCTTCCTCCTCCTCCTATTGCCATCCTGATCAGATAAACAAGACTTTTTTTTTTTAAATTCCATGTCTCTTCAGGACATGAGCAATAACGACTTTCTAGATTATTTTTTTTTTGTAAGTCCGAATTCTCATGAATTGTAGAGACAAATCGGAATAGTTTCCCAATGCCTTCTAGAATAAGAAAGGCGGGTCATGATCAAAATAGTAATTTCTATATAGGATGTGAATCCTTTAATTCTAGTGGCCTTATTTTCAATTTACTATTAACACGAGAAAAATTTCAATCTTAGAAGGGAATATAGAAGCTTAATTATCCTAGGAGATTAATCAGGTCACTAGGATATTAATCACAGGTCGCTCAACGAGAAACATAGAAACTGGAAATTCTGATGCATTCCTGAATAAAATGAAAAAGTTACTGCAGAAAATTAAAATTATAGAAAAAGTGTTTTTCTAGAAAAAGTGTTAAGAAAACATTTAAAATTTGCTTTTAGCTTACAACACAAAGTTGTGGGGTCATTAAGTATTTTTACAATTAAAATCAGACAAATTAAAGGTGTGCTATTTACACATCATCACACTTTTCTGTTCTATTCAATTTGAAATCTATATTCAGTAAAACCTTTTAAAGTCAGATTTAACTTCATTCCAACAGGTTTCCAGTAAACTCAATCTTGCTATCAAAAAAGATTGACAAGTAAATATAGAAATTGCAAGTAATTGTAGATTTACGAATACAGGACCAATTTAATGTCAATGAGCACAAAATATTTGACCTTTATTTACATAGACAAAATTAAGAAAATTCTTGTTTATATTTTCACAATCAATAGTTTTTTATAAGAAAACCTAAATATAAAGAATTAAAATTCAATACCCAAAGTTCATTTTTTTTTTTTAACAATGATATTCATCCTGTACAAGACCCAAGGGTTACTCAAGGTAGAGACTTACAGAGTAAGAAGCACAGTTTATGCAGATATGCATGGAAGATAGCGGTTAACCCTAAACTTGAACAGGTTAAGATTGTAGTGATCGGGGAAGCATCCACTTGGGAGTCAGTTCCACAAGTCTGATATTCTAGAACAAGAGTCTCAAAGCTATAAACATTCAAAAAAAAAAAAAAAAACATTAGCTTTATGATCTCTTTATTATACAAGTGCTGAAAAGTTCTGACAAACAGATCTATATACCATATTCCTTCAGGAGATCATGTCTCTCCATAATTTCTTGTCCTTCATCGCTCTTAACAAAATTTTGTCTGTTATTTCCTAAACCTTGTTCTGCCATCAGGCTATGTAGGTTATGCGTTGTCTTGTCCCTCTTGCCCTCAATTTGCCATGTGAGCACCTAATTTTCCAAGTCCTCTTTCCTCATTATTTGCCCTAGAAATTTCAACTATCTCTTGATGTTAAGTAGAGGTTCTCTTTGTTTCCATTTTCAAAAACTGTCATTGCTCACATTACCAGTCCACATTATTCTCAGCATCCTCCTGTAGAACCATATTTCTCTTGCTTCAAGTCTCTTGATATGGGAGGAGATTGTCCAGCATTCACTGCCATTGACTTACTACCCAAAAATATTAACTTTTTTTTTAATCCATTCCTAGTTGGGCTAAGAACTTTCCAGAAATCCCTCATAAAATACTGAAGAAAAAAAAAAAAAAAAAAAAAAAAAGAAAAAGTACATTTAGATATTGTTTTCACACATGCTTCTCAAAAGTGTTTTTGACATACTTATTAAAATTTCACAGCAAGTGCCAATAAATTCTTGTTATCAAATAAAATATCTCTAATGGGTTTATAATCACATGAACGTATAAAAAAACTTCCCAGCCTTTAAAAAATGGAAGGACACAAATGTGTGGGAACAATGATAAGAATTCGTCAATAAACATACAAAACATTTATAGAAACTCAATAGTGACTTCCTCCCTTTAATTTACCTAATATGAGACCCAATAAAAAATTAAAAAAAAAAAAAAAACTGACCAAGGATTTTGAATTAATCTAATGCGGGGGGTGGGGTCCCCACACGTACAGCTAAAGAACCTATTCTATCTTAACCACCTTTTCATCTTTAATTACATTCTTCTAATAAATGTTCTCATCTTTGTTCTGAAGAAATTGGTCTTTGGCTATTTTGCTTTTATTCAGGTGAGAGCATTGTTGTTTTCAACAATGTTTTAAAACTTTTTATGTAGAGAAAAAAAAAACATAGGGAAGAGGTACTGATCATTCACAAAGTGGGAATTAGATTTTCTCTTTGTGAAAGCACCATTTCATGAAATCAAGATTAGAAGACATTCCCCACCCTCGCAATAGTTTGGATACTCTTAAGTTTGGTATTAGGTTGAGGTTTTTTTTGTGTGCGTGAGAGGCAATTTGGAAAATTTCTACTTCAACATGTTTTGCCAATGGACCAACTTCAGAAAGAGAATTATTTCACAAAACCAAAATCAATATCAGCAAAAGACAAAATAGGGAATTTATGTTTTTTTTTTTTTTACACTTAGCCTGAGCAAAACAAATTCATGGATTTGGATAAAAAAAAAGAAAAAAGAAAAGACCAAAGTTATGCTTAGTTTCATTTGTAACGTATATGAATGTAGGTAGAAAAAAGTAAATGTTGATAAGATAGCGAGGGTCACAAAGTACTGCCAGGGACCCCCAACCAGGCTGCCCACCCTGCTTCATCAGATCTCAGACACATGGAACAGAATCACAAAAAGTACATCACATGAACACTTCCAAACAGCATCAAAAAGGGGTTATAGATGGAACTAAACAGGAGGGAAAAAAATGGTAAAAATCAAGATTATAACTATCTGCTCTACTGATAAAAGAACCCATAAATCAAATAAATCTTTTGGCTTGTAAAAAAACATTCAGACATGAAAAGACATTGGGTTGGTATAAAGTTGACAAATTCTCACAGTTTATCTGTTAAGAAAGAGATTTCTAGTCTTTCTTTTATTTCTTTGAAGTTAGTTCCTTATGAAAAATGAAACATTTGTCAACTTATATATATATATATATATATATATATATATATATATATATATATATATATATATATATATATATATATATATATATAGCAATTTAACATCTGGACTGATGTGTTGCTATTTTTGATATTTAGATTTTGTTTTTTTTAATTTAGTGATGAGATCACAATTTGTAAGCTGTGATCAGTCAATTGTTCTTAAATTTGTTATATATTTACCATTCTGTCAGAATCTCAACATATTTTGATTTGTTGGATCTGTCACAGAATGGCACACGATCTTAAAAGATTTTATGAGCTTTTTTTGCTTTGGTGTTGAATATTAAATGATTAGGTATTGGATTTAAAAAGGTGTTTTTTTTTATGTATTTCTCTTCTTCATATAAACACTGAAGGCTACAAAAGCTTTTAACCTATTCCAATCACCTAATTATTTCATATGCTACATGAAACCAAAGGTTTGTAACACACACACACACACACACACACACACACAAAATTTCAGATATAACTAAAAATATCTGTAAATGGACAATATCAATGTTCTTTTTTTTTTCTTACCTAATTATGTTTTGGACAAAACTGCATTTCTTTTTCTTCCATTAAGATAACCTTTTCAGTCAATACATCATTAGAAGAATTGTTAAAAACCTAAATAGAATATTTACTGAAATTCATTAAGTAACAAATAGCTGAGGAGGAAAATGAGGAATTACAACTAAAATACAATTTATTATTAAAATTGGAGAAAAAAAAAAAAAAAAAAAATGGTAGAAACCAAAATAAATAGTTCCAGCAAGTCTAAAAAGGAAACAAATCAGGACTCCCAAGCTTCTTAGTAAAGAAAGAGGTCAGACAAATTCCTCTTTCTGCCAACACAGGTGGTCAGTGTAATTAACTGCCTCTAAAGTATACAGATGTTTTGCTGATCATGCCTTGCCCAAAATGGTAAACGTCAAATCCATATACTTGTCAGCACAATCTGAATTGGCTGAAAGGTGCTGGCCTACCGCAGAATCCTATGCGAGTCCTGATTTTTCCTTTTATACTCACTGGAACTATTTATTCTAGTTTTTGCCATTTTTAATAATAGATTGTATCTTAGTCGTCATTCCTTATTTCCTCCTCAGCTGTTTGTCACTTTGCAAATTTTGTTAACATTCAATTTTGGTTGCTAACAATTCTCCTGGTGAGATGTCAGCTGAAAAGAGTGAATGAATGAGTCATCATTCATTCATACAGACACACAAGCTTAAAAGCCACCTTATTGGACGGCATTTAAGCTAGCTCCTGCAGAGGGATTTTGATTGGACCTTCATCACAATAAGCAGGAAGGAGTAAATGAGATAGGCGACAACAAACTACAGAAGAACTCAAAATCGATTATTGCATTTAAGCATTGCATTAATATTTAAGCTTATCTTTTAAAAGTTCAACAATAATTCTTTTGCCGCCGTTTAATTTAAAAACAATTTGATGTACGTAGTTCCTTACTTTCTGTACAAACAATTATTTTTATTTCACGGGTGACTTTCACCAAAAAATTAAATACCAATCAGGAACAAGCCAATTTTTTTATTTATATATATATATATATATATATATATATATATATATATATCTATATCTATGTGTGTGTGTGTGTGTGTGTGTGTGTGTGTGTGTGTGTTTATTAAAATCCTAGCTAATGTTATTGAACAATTATCAAAATCAGTTTGAACCTCTTTAAAAATAATTTCATAATGTCAATAAGATATTTTTTTAGACTAAAAAGTTGTTGATAAGACTGAATGTCAATTGTTGCAATGTTTTATCTCCTTTGCTTAATGTTATCAGCTGCTTATTGTTATCAAGAAGAGCCTGTCTGTCCCAAAATTGTCACAATAAGCAGCTCCCTGTCTGTCAAATCTGTGTAAATTAATTGAGGACAAAATGTAAAGAAAAACAATATTGAATAGAAAAAATAATTTACTTAAATTAACCACATGCTCAACTTAGAAAAATACAAAAAAAGATTCAATTGTTGATTCTCAGTTAATTTTGATTTTCAAAAATTTAAATGAAATTATCAAATCATCATCATCATCTTTTGTCTTCTCAATTCTTGTTCCTTTATTGTTCTCCCTCCTGAATGTTTTTTTTTCTTTTCTTATATTCTTTCACACTCAGTAACCCTCTGAATCTTAGTGGCTTTACTATCTTGCTTGGGGTGAAAATATTAAAAATGAAAAGATTTCAAGAATATCACCAAAATTGACTGCCTGCCCAGATCAGGCGGGGGGGGGGGTCATCCTCCTCCTCCTCCTCCTCTTGACTTTCTGAATGCAGAAGTTTCATTTACATCGGCCATAATGACAGCTGCCAACAATACCTTTTTATTGGGGAACCATTGGTTAGTCAGCCCCTCTCAAAAATCAAATCAGGGGGCTCACATTTTGGAGGGGGGGTTAGAGAATTAGGAAAATTCTTGGCAAGCAACTTCTGGGCTATTTGAGAAGGAGCAGATTCCTGCTGGAACGCACATGGCTATCCACTTGATCCAGGGCGTCAACATATCTGGCACGTCAATGAAAATGATAGCATTAACCTTGGAACCATAAGATAATGTGAAATTAATGTCCATCATTGTGAGTCCATCTGGGTGTGGAGGGGGGAGCACAGAGCCATCTGTTGTTGTTCTTGTTTGTTTTCAAAAAGTTAACCTCAAGTGTCACTGTGGTTAACAACTTGTGCCACAAGCAACTGTGTGGCTTTTCATTTTTTTGTATCAGATGTGAAAAATGGTATAATGTTAAATGTCCTCAAATGAGAATATCAAAATTTGGTGCCCTCCACATTACACAGTCTTCCATTTATGGGCCACAAAAGCTGTATTCTCAAATACCTGGCATACAGAATGTGTGTATGTATATATATATATATATATATATATATATATATAAGTGCACACACAGGGAGGTAAATGTAATTTAACAGTTATCAGCATGTAAAGTGAAATTGCCAATCCATGTACAAATTCTGGTTAATCCCGTTTCATTCACTTTGCACTAATACATTTGTAAAAGGCAGGAGTCCTTATTTCAGCTATAAGTTAAATACCAGAGCAGGCTAGGCTCCTTTGCCTGGGATGGCACCCATTATCGAAGAAAGAAAAATGAATTCAAACCCAACAAGAATTATTTGGAGACTTTGTGACATACTGGACACTTTTTCTCGGTTATTAGTTCTTTTGAAAGGTGTGACTGGTTCTACACAACCCTCAACCTTTATGGGTAATCTAGCAGTTCGGTTTCGAACTATTAAGCCCTCACAAGTCAAAATTGACAGGGGCACCTACATTATATATATATATATATATATATATTTGTATGTGTAACACTTCCGATATTATACTCTTGTCCTATGCAAGAGTACCAATCCGTATGTAAGTCCATAATTTTTCATGGATATTATGCTAGCCTTCATGTAAAGTCAGCAAAGTCCATAAACTCTTGCTAAAAGAAAAAAAAAATAAATAAATAAATGAATAATTAGAAACATAAGTTGTATTTTGATAGGATTTTTTTTTGTGTGCCACAAGCAACTGTGTGGATTCTTTAAAGTTCTTTAAATTATAAGAATTAGGAGGCATTAAAACTAATTTTCATTTAATAAGTCAATTTTTAAAGATGACTAACTTTTTTCAATAATCAGATAATTACCAAAAATTACACATTATGTAAATAAACTGTAAAGAGTTGTGGACAGAATTATTTGTCCCCACTGAATATTTGTATATTTTCTAAGGAAATGCGAATATTTGCAAGTACTTACTGAATTTACCATAAATAGTTGATTCCGTATTTAGTTTTGAATAATTTGTTACATTTTTAGAAATTCCAATCTGTTATATTCATGGATTTTTCTAAAAATTGGTGCAGTCCAAAATTATTTTTGCCCCACCTCCTTATGGAAATTATGAAATAATATTTTGCTCTATTGTAATGTTTTTTCTTTCTTAATTTGACATTTAATACAAACACCCTTTGAAAATGAAATAATACTGACCTGATTCTATAACTTTCTAAAAGGTAATAAAAAAGACAATATGTGAGTGCCATGTACCATGATAACTTATTCATTCTGCAACAATGGCAAAGATGGATGAACTTGACAAGAAGCTCCAAATGAAGATAGTTAATGCATACAAACAAGGTGATGGATATTCAACACTTTCCAAGCATTTAAATGTTCCTAGATCAATAATTCATAGCATTATCTAGAAGTACAACAAGACCCAGTGTGTCAAGAATAAATTAAGGACTGGCAGAAAACAGTTAATTTCTGAGAGAATGAAAAGGAAAATTATATTGAGGTGTTTCAAAGAATCCTCACTTAATGACAAAGGACATTGTGAATGATGTAAAAACATCAGGATTGAATGAATCGATGAAGACAGTCACTAGATGCTTTCATCAAGTAGAACTTTGAGCTTGAAACCAAATTAGAATTATTTGGTCACATTAATTCCCATTATGTATAGAGGAAAGTGAATGAAGCTCACAAAACAAAAAATACGCTCCCTACAATTAAGCATGGTAGTGGGGGCATTCTTTTTGTGGGGAGGTTTTGTTGCTTCTGGACCAGAACTAGTGAGAGGACAGGGTATTATGGATAAAGAGCAGTATTTGGTTATTCTTAAAAATAATATAAAACAAAAGTGCACGGAAGCTGTTTTTGGGGCATCACTGGATATTCCAATATGACAATGACCCAAAACACATGACACAAATTGTTACAAAATACTTAGATAACAGCAAAATTAAGGTATTGGCATACCTCACACAAAGTCCTGACCTAAACCCCATTGAAAATTTATGGGCAGATTTGAAGAAAGAGTAAGAGAAGTCCTTCGAATTTGAAGGAACTAGAAGCTATTTCTAAAGAAGAATGGAACCAAATACTTATCAGTGTGTGTAGTAATCTTGTAAGGAACTATCAAAACTGATTAAAGGCAATAATCAAAAATAAAAAGTTACAAAATTGATTATTGAGGCAAGAGGGCCAATAATTTCGTCCTATGTTAAATTTGTTTTTGGTGGGGGGTTTTTTCTCATATTTTTTTACATTAAAATAAAAATCTTGTTGTGGCCATCACTGCACAATCCATTATTCCACCATTTGTGAAAAATTGCACATTAAGTTTCAATGAAAATCTGAAATTTTACAGCTTTATCTCTAATTATGAAAGTGAGAGGTGGGGGCGGTGAATAACTCTGCCCACAACTATATATTTTGTAATTAATAGAATAAAATCAATTTTTATTCATTTTGCTAACTTAATGGTTCCTTGCCAGTCATTTAAGCATCCAAGAGTATTTGCAACCAGAGATAGTCATTAAAATATTCAGTCTATTAGCATTTTTAATTGTTCCAAGTTACTTGTGGTTCTTATTACTTTAAGATGAAAGAAACAAAAGCCATGATTTCCAGTTGACTTGATTCTGTAAATGTTTACTGTATAATTTCTTAAACTGATCTTATTTTTGATGGAGGAAACACAATGGAGGTGCTTATAAAAGAATTTGAACAAAAATCTCTAAGAAGAGCCAAGTTTTTGAGGATTTATTTGCTGAAGATACAAGAAATTTTTTTTTTTTAAATGATCCTTTTCACAACAAAGAAATTTAATAAAGCAACTTCAATCTCTTTTTTTTAACTGGACATTCATTTATATTGAATATTTACACCAAAACACAACAACTTGTCAAATTCTTCCAAGCTAAAATCTTAAGCTTAGAAACAAAGTGGAGATTTTGATTTCCTTTCTCGTGGCCATTAGCCAGCTTCATTATTCCCAATAAAT
The DNA here is from genome assembly GCA_964036315.1 of Acanthosepion esculentum. Classification (NCBI taxonomy): domain Eukaryota; kingdom Metazoa; phylum Mollusca; class Cephalopoda; order Sepiida; family Sepiidae; genus Acanthosepion; species Acanthosepion esculentum. The sequence goes on along the minus strand of OZ038508.1, from coordinate 90,285,670 downwards.
TTCTATTGGTTCCAATCTTGATAGGAATGACTGCAAATACCCCACCCCCAACTTTCCAAATTTTATAGACAAATCATACAGATGCATGCTGGGATTTCTTCCTAACACAGGCCACTTCTTTTGGTGTAGCTGTATGCCAAAAGATTCTGTCGCTTAAAGTGCAGGGGTGGAGCATAATTTGCCGACAAACAATGTTTTGACTTAATAAATCTAAAATTAATGTAAAAATTCTTACATCAAAAGAGCCAATAATTTTTTTTTTTAATTATAAAAACATTACACTCCTTCAACTCTCAAGTTGAAGGTTCTGCTTGTACCTACAATTAATTATCATTTTCCTAATAGTCCAAGATGACAATGATACTTGGTGTGCAATTAATGCACTCAAAGGCCTTTGGGATTTTATAGTTGGCAAAAGGAGATCAAGAGACTTCAAAGGATTTGAAATGATTTGTGTTGATAAATACAGAGTTAAAAAGGACATTTGGCAAAAAGTACGAGACAAGTGAAACATCATGTACCTTGACATAATTGTTAACAACATTATTTTTAATTCAGTAATTAAGATCTCATCCTTTAATATATGTCACTCACCACTAAAGCAAAAGAAATCAAACGAATGATGCATGACGTCAAATGATAGTGAAAAAGAGTTTCCTGAAATACTTATTAATTTTCTAGGAAGACTTGAGAGTCAGATATGAAAGAATCAGAAGTCTGCTATATTATGAGGACCTCCTTAGTAGGCCTAGCATAGAAATGATATGGGAACCATTATTAAAAAAGGAATGACAAGAAAGCTCAGCAGTTAAAAAAAAAAAAAAAAAAAAAAAAAATCTTGGTGAATGCAGTCAAATGTGACAAGCAGCAGCAATTTCAGTAACAAACAGATTAGATTTAAGCTTCCAAATTCTACACTCAGGATTGTCCCATTAGACAATTGTCTAGTTGATTAAAAAAAAAAAAAATGTTCCGTGAATTTTGTGAAAGTAATTGTGAGTGCAAACTCTGGTCTGGGCAGTGAAGACAAGTTCAGTAATAAGTGGGCAGTACTAATAAATAAGAACAAGACTGAATATCTCTAGATATGGTTAGCAGTGCAAAAACAATTTAGCCCTATAGATAAAATAAGGGGTTCAGTTTGAAATTCCCTGAAGGTTATCAACACCTAAAGAAGGTCAAAGAGCACAACAATCAAAACATTGTGATAACAAAAATGAGGATTAATGTTGGCTGATTTTATTTGGCGGCATATCAACACATCTAATTTAATGCTGAAATCTAAATATTTTGAACCCAACTGTATGTCTTCAACTACAGAAAAAAAAAATTGCTGGTAACTTTACTATAAAAATGTATATTTATACTTTCATAGAGTACTATTTGCCCATAGCTGGGACCCTAACAGATGCTAGTAACCCAGGTCAGGGTGGGCCTGCCTGGGACCCTAACAGCAATTAAGAAGTGATTCCACACTCCTCAAAACCTCCAATCAAAGGCCTTGCTGCCAGATGGAGTTTATCATCATACCCAGGACTATGTAGACAATGTAAACACTCATTAAATGTTTCAAGATATTCAGTCTGTTAAGGGCACCTTAAGCATGGATGACTGAACTGAAGAAACTTTTGATCGAGAAATTTCTTTTGAGGAGATAAGCAGTCAGGAATTAAGAAAAGCCTTAGAATAGACACGAGTAGACAGCAAATAATGTTTCATTATCACCAATCAGATCCAGAGTTCTCTGAAATTGGAAGGGTTATACTCCCAATGAGGTTCTCTACTTTGAGCAGCACTTATATCTCAAGTTCACTCCAGTGGAACTCCAATAGTTAATCTATTACTAACGATGCCTTGGGGGGGGGGATGGTTGACTCATTCCATCACTCCAGGAAATCTTGTCATGCCCGATCTTTACAAGAACTAAAACCTAAAAATGGAGTATTGCTGCTGGATCTGGTCAATCTTCACTTTCCTGCCTTGATAGTTTGAAACCATGTTGATTCCAATCTGCTAGAACACTTGCTCCTCCCCAATTTATAGGCAGAAGCACACAAATGCATGCTGGGATTTTTTTCCTAGCCAATAAAATAGGACAGTTCTTGGGTTTATCTGACTCAGTCTGTCTCCGAGTCAGAACGCTACATTCACTTCTCCGAACTTGCTTTTGTGTGTCAACCTCAATTCTTAGTTTGTGATCTTTTTGCCTTATTACTGTTAATTTGCCGTGCATATATTGTTTGCTTGCTTTATATTATTTTTTGTCCTGTTCTTTTTCTTGTTATTGCAAACTTTGTCAATTCTGTTTGGAGGGCAGTTCTGTCACTTCCACTCCGCAAATTATTAACATGGTCTTGTGGGGGGATGACTTATTTCTCACTCTTCAGCCCCCACCCCCCTTAGACGCGCGGTATCACAAGCCCACCGCTATTTCTATGGCAAATATTTAAACGAGTTCCATTCTTTTGCTTCATCAATTGCGATCTTTACAGCTAAAGACAAACTATGCCACTCCCTCAGAATTGAATTATCCTTATTTGCGCAGTGGTCCAAATGCAAGAAGATAGTTCCACTCTGAGAGCTTTCAACCGCTGTCCCAATGAACTGATACTTTGTGGAACAGACACCCACACCAAGAGTCAATCATAATCATCCTTTCCTCCTTATCCTGCCATTCACATCATCTACCTAATCCAGCATTATCATTCTGACAATATCCTACTACCTTGAGTGGCTTTTGAGCCTTGAATTGGGTGAAATTTACTATACTATAATAAAAAAACAACTAAGCTTAAAATCATACAGCAAACAAATTTATACAAGTTCAATCTGGAGCTAAGGTAGTATTAAGAGGACGTCTCATCATAGTGTACTGCTTAGTATAAACTGGACTGGTAGATTATTAGTAGGGAATTTTATCCTTATTGGGTTCTGTATACATATGACTTTGTGCCAAAACTAAACTACACTTAGTGGAAGGCACCTGCTCACATCTGTCTAGTCATCCTCCATCACCATCCCCTTTCCTCTCCCCTGGAGGCGGCGCATCCGTCACCATCCCCTTTCCTCTCCCCTGGAGGCGGCGCATCCGTCACCATCCCCTTTCCTCTCCCCTGGAGGCGGCGCATCCGTCACCATCCCCTTTCCTCTCCCCTGGAGGCGGCGCATCCGTCACCATCCCCTTTCCTCTCCCCTGGAGGCGGCGCATCCGTCACCATCCCCTTTCCTCTCCCCTGGAGGCGGCGCATCCGTCACCATCCCCTTTCCTCTCCCCTGGAGGCGGCGCATCCGTCACCATCCCCTTTCCTCTCCCCTGGAGGCGGCGCATCCGTCACCATCCCCTTTCCTCTCCCCTGGAGGCGGCGCATCCGTCACCATCCCCATTCCTCTCCCCTGGAGGCGGCGCATCCGTCACCATTCCCATTCCTCTCCCCTGGAGGCGGCGCATCCGTCACCATCCCCTTTCCTCTCCCCTGGAGGCGGCGCATCCGTCACCATCCCCTTTCCTCTCCCCTGGAGGCGGCGCATCCGTCACCATCCCCTTTCCTCTCCCCTGGAGGCGGCGCATCCGTCACCATCCCCTTTCCTCTCCCCTGGAGGCGGCGCATCCGTCACCATCCCCTTTCCTCTCCCCTGGAGGCGGCGCATCCGTCTCCATCCCCTTTCCTCTCCCCTGGAGGCGGCGCATTCGTCTCCATCCCCTTTCCTCTCCCCTGGAGGCAGTGGTGGAGATGGTGGTGAATCAAAGAGTTTGACGAGGCCATTTGCATGAATTTTACAAATCTGTATGTTGGAGAATCCCACACACTTAGCCAGAAGCCCCTCCCCTCCCTCATGGCTCAAAGAATAGAATTAAGTTTAGACTAATTATGAAAAAGTACATAAACTGGTATATTTCTTGTTTCTAAACATCTACTCATGAGGAATTCATTTAATCAGATCAACACTGCAATAGTATCTACCTATATCTACCATTTTATGTCCAAAGTAGTTTCATTAAAAATGTCCTTTGGTTGAGCATACATAATACCATTGGCAGCACCCCCCCCCAACCAATTCTCTCGTCTTTAAAAGGTTTTCCTTGTTCATCAGTTTAGCTGCTATTTTGAAATAAGCATGAAAAGAACATTGCTCTGAGTTCACTTTTCGCAATTCAGTGGGGGTGAGATTATAGCCAAATAATTTTATACTCTGACATCAGCAACCAAAGCATGACAGCCTTGCAAGTTGTAAGACAACAGACAATGATTTTGGGGTTTTTTTTTGGAGGGGTGGGGGTAAAATAAGGAGAACCACTGAACAGCTTTGTACACAACATTATATTTTGCTGGGGTTTAGAGAATAATACAAAAATTTTCTCATCAGATTGGGAAATTAAGTTTCATTTCAAAAGATGACATTGTAAAAAGGAATTTATATATCGAGATCCTTTGCTAAAGTCGTAATACAAAGAGGTGCTGAAAAAAATTGTCTGTCCAACAGTTTCTTAAATCTGACCTAATGACCAAACATTGGAATTCTTTAGGAAATTGCTTCTTGGTCACGCCGAGAAGTTGGTTACCTACCAACAAGGAGAGAGGGGGGGGAGAGTGAGAGAGGGGGTGTATGGGAGGGGGAGAGTTTAATGGCTATTTCAGTCAACTGCAAATTTTTTCATTTGTACCCACTTTTTAAAATAACGACCAGCATTCATATTATCCAAACTATAAAGTTGTTAAGCTCAAATATTTAACAACCTGATAGAGGAATCTCTACAGATATTTTATTGTCATAGAACTCGCCATGAGGTTACTCAATCATTTTAACTTAAAACTAAAAGATTCATCAGGAAATCCAAATAGGAAAACCATTTAATTTTCGCTGGACATTCTAGTAATAATTAAATTATAATTTCGATGTTCCTTGCAGTTTTTAACTGATGACAGCAAACTTATTAATAAATTTACTTAAGGAAGTGAATTTTTGGAATTAACGTATTTATTTTCTCATTAACAAAAAAAACTTCAAATCCAAAAATTTGTAAATATAAAAACCGATATAAACTATTTTAATATTATGAGCAATTGATATCTAATTGTTTTTTAGTACAGAGCTGTTTTAAATGGAAAAAATGGGTTTGTTTTTTTTTTTTTAAATAAAGGGCATGCGTGGGTGGAACAAATTCTAGGTTGTATTGTAACAGAACTGGTATGACACAAAGAACAACTAAACAAAATAGACTGCGATTTAAAAAAAAAAAAGAAAAATATCTAAACTTGTTACATTCCAGTTTTTATTGGGGTTTTTTTATTTTTTTTATTTCCTTCTTTTAGGCAATTCCATGTCCAGGTTACAAAAGAAAAATAAAATAAAGGAGTTCTAAGACAAAAAAAACAAAACGGGAAAGCGCGAAGATGAAGAAGAATCCCAATAAAGCACCGACTACAAAGGCGCACCGCCTGCAGCTGTAAAAACAAAAGTTCCCGCCACTGGGTCAGAAATCTACAGCACACCCACCTCCCTTCCTTCGTGAATTAAGTCGAAAAAACAACAACAATAACAATTGGAGAGTGAAAAAGAAGATAGCCGTAACAATTAAAGGTTTAAACATCAGTGAAGTCGCAGCAAAAGAGTAATGAATTTTATTAAAACACACTGGCTTTTTTTTTTTTTGTTTTTAAATTTAAAAAAAAAAGGCAACAGCTTCAGAAGGTGGCAAGAGTCGGCTTGCTTGGGATATCTTTAATTTGATTTTTTATTTTTATGAACAAAATTGTGTTTCTAGTCGGGATAAAAGAGGCGGGGGGGGGCTATTGAGAAAGAAAAAAAAGAAACAATGGAAAATTCCCTCCTATTTTAAACAAAGGCAAACCAGTTGACAAAAAAAAAAAAAAAAGACATTTTTCGTTAAAGAAAAATATTGAAGGCAGAAATCAAATAAAAAAACAAAAAACACAAACATTGATATAAAAAAGGGCGGTGGGGACAAGGGACGTGAATTAGAAGACTTTTTTTTAACGGAGACAAATTCCACAAAAAAGTAAGTCTAAAATGAATTATATGAAAGAAAACTAGTCACAGTTCGTGTAAAGTATGAAAAAAAAAAAAAAAAATGCCATCACACAATCAATTTTGATCTGAAATGATACCACATGACATTTCCACGTCAATTTCTAAAAAGCTAACACAATCCACAAGAAGAATGTTTTTCTTAAGCATTCAGGACAAAAAAGGTTTCATCTTTTATTCTTTTCGTAAAGAAAAAAAAATTTTTTTTTTTTTTTTTACTTATTTTCAATTTGTAGTTTTAAAACAACTTCCCGGGTAATTACTAACATAGCATTTCCTCCACGACATTAAGAATCAAAAATTCTTTTTAAAAAAAGAAAAGAAAAGAAAAGGAGGCTGTTTGTAACCATCGAAAGGCGTGGACAAGGAAAAAACCTTATTGCCTTGCTAAAGAATAAGTTGAAAAATACGAGTTTACTTACACAAAGTTAATTTGTAAGCAATAACAAAAAAGAAAAATCCTAAAAAAAATAAAATAAAATCCTGTAAAAATGAACTATTCATGAATGAAAAGTGGAAATTAATCAATAGATCGATATTTTAAAAACTGATTTGCATTTCAACTGAAAATATTGCTACAATCATTTCTGCACGGACACAAGGCAAATGGAGTTTTACAATTTTATTTTTAACTTAACCGTTAAGTCTTTCTAAACACAAGAACAGAAAATAACTCATTTCAATTTTTACTTTGACTACTTTTTTAAAATCCGCCTACGGTACACGATTTCACTGTTTACTAAGAAATGTACTAAGTACGTTAAGTAAAGAAATTGGTATCACCAAAGAGTCACTTAAAAAAAAACAAAAAATCAGCAATGATGAAAAAATAGCCTTGAACTTAAAAAGAAAAAAGTTTTATCAACAAAATCTTTATTATTGATGCCACCAGAAAGGGAGCCCCCCCCCCCCATGATAGCAAAAAATCAGGAAATTAAATGAATTTTTTATTGAATTGTTTTAATAAAAAAAAAAAGAGAAAAAAAACAAACTTTGGTGAATTTTTTTTAAGAGGGTAAATAAAACTCAAAGATTTTTTTGAGAATTCGTGCTGGCATAATTTCATTAATAATTTTTTTTTAAAAAAACCTGTTATTTTCTTTCAGATTGGAGAAAAAAAAGTAGAGACTTTATTAAAAAAAAAATTATTATAATTAAAAATTAAACAGTGCGATTTTAAAATTAATTCCGTAGCCGTTCGTTACGTAAAGACTTTCACATTATTATTATTTACGGTTATTAATGTTTCAGCGCCTTTTTTTTTTTCAGGTGAAAAAAAAAAAAAAAGATTTGAAAATTCTTGCAAAAATCAAATAATTATCGGATTTTAATTAAACTTTTAAGATGTAGTATTCACAAATGAATTAAATTATTTGGGAATTTTAAAAAATTTTTTTTTTACATGTTATTCCCCACTTAATTCCATTATTTAATTAGGAACGCTTTAATTACTTTTATAAATAAGATTTAAGGATACTATTGATTAAAAAAAGATTTTTTTGATGAATAATGAAATTTACAAAAATTGTTTTCATTTCTTTTTTTAAATTTTAATTCTAATAAATATATCATATATATCTTAAAATTCTGCATTACTTTCATCTGGTTGGGTGATATTGTTATTAAGTGAAAACTATATCTGTCTATATCTCCGACATGAGGTATTATGATTATTTACATTATTCAGACTATTATCCTCATCTTCACTGCCATATTCACAACATTTTGTCCCAATACTTCAGCTGTTATACGCTCAGGCATTCTTCAGGTAACTGGAATTTCGAACAGAACCCTTTATTTCGTCTACTGGGGTAGATTGTTCTAGTTCCACATGCCATGTCTCTTCTGGATGTCTCTGTTATTTCCCTTTAACTTAACTCTCCAAGTTTTTTGGTTGACCACTGAAGTAGCCTGGTATTGAGCTCACAACTCTCTGGGTCTAGTCTCTGGATCTAACCGATGCCTTTATCCACTGGGTCACGTGTCAGGATGAAATAAAGGGTTCGGTTTGAAATTCCAATCACCTGAAGAAGACCAGAGCGTACAACGGCCGAAACGTTGTGAATATGACAAGGAAGATGAGGAGAACAGTCCTAATAATGTAAATAGTGAAAACTATATTTACTAATCAAACATTGAAAAGCTTAATACAAAGTATTTTGCTTCAAAATTTGTTTTTAAATAATCCTTAATTTTTTTTTTTTATGAATATAAAATATTACATAATGTGCCTCTGTTTGAAAGTATGGTCAACCATACACAACATTATCAGAAAATATGAGGATTGACTATAGTAAATTTAAAGTCAACATACCTAAAATTAGATTACAGAGAATATTTTCCAACATTTTTAAGATTACAAAATACTTAAACAAAAAAAAAAAAAAAAGGTACTCACTCATGATTTTCTTAAATTATGTTTCAACATCTAAAGTCTCCAAAGAACAGCAACAAAGGTGTTGACAGGTTTATCGGCACTTGTCAAGTAATTTACGAGTGGTGACAAGTGCATAATCACCGCTACTGTTTGTTTTAAAAATCCATTTCTGTTATTTTAAACAGAAAGTAAATTATATTTTTTCAAATCAGATTAATTATACTTTAAATCACCTGATATTCCTCAAATAAAGTTTCAGAAAAGTATATTTTATTTTTGGAAAATTTTTAAAAGTGAGAATTTACTTTTGATTACAAATGTGTCAAAAATGTCCAATTTTACTGAAAGCAACCAAAAGGTTGAGATTCCAATCAATATAATTTGTTTGAAATACACCAGAGGATTTTTCTTACTGGAAATAGCAAATTGAATCTATTAGCTTAAAACTAAAATAAAAGCTTCAAGAAATTTTTTTTTTTATTTTTAAAATTAAAATGCATTAAACCTTAGGTATTGCTAATTTTTTCTTCTTTTAGTTACCTAAATAACATCTAAGTACGTACGTACGTATGTACACACACACACATACGCAGAAATACATACATACATACACAGAAATGGATATTATATAGTTAAATTGGTTAAAAAAAAAGTTGTTTCCAACCTATGATTATGAAGCCATCTAAGCAAAATTCTAAAAAAATTGGGTGGAGAGAGAGAGTCAAAAAATACCGTTGTAAGTTCAGATTTAATATTTTTTGTACTATGCAGAAATTTACAACACATGGTGGGTGATCTAATTTTATGTGACAAATTGTTTAAAGAAAAATAAAAAGTTACAATCAAGTTGGCAATGGCTGGACTTATTTTTTTTAAGAAATAACTTAATGTTTAAAAAAAAAAGAAAGTCTGTGTCAAGGAACTTTCATTAATGTACATTTTCCATTTATTGAAGAACTTGAATAAGGACAGTTAAAATAAATAAATAAATAATTGGGGGTGGGGGTTTAGAGTCAAATATTTACAAGGATTTTTATTACCATAATCATTAAAACAAGAAGATAATCTCTTTCCACAGTACCAAACAGATTTTCTGTGGTTGATAACAACGGCCTAAGAGTCGAGTACAAAACTTGAACACCTCTTACATGTGTGTAGTAGTTTTATTGGAATTCCATTTGATTTTGCATCTTCTTTATTGACACGCTATCAATCATCAGGAAGCGGTCATAAAACTGAACAGGTTTATGTTGTTTTGCTTTTAGTCAATCACTACATTCCCATCAGTCAATGTGAAATTTCCAACAACTGATTAATATCTGTAAAAATAACTTCAACAAAATGAACCCTCTACCTTGAGTGGCTCTTGGGCCTTGTATTAGGTGAATAATAATAATAATGCCAAAAAAAAAAAAAAAAAAAAAAAAAAAAAACTAAGGATAAACTCTTTATTCAATCAAAAGAAAATAAACCTTATGTTCATCTTAAAACTTTTTGCCAAAGAATATTTTTCCAACACCAAAAATTCTATAAAGTAATATTTATGTGACACTGGGACCTCCGAGTTAATGAGAAAAAAAGCAAAAGGAAAGGGAGGACTACTAACTGGATGATAATTGTTGAAATTCACTTTCCTGTGAATTTCAACAATTATTTCAAATTAGAAAGTTAATATTAAAAATCAAATATGTTGAAAAAATTATGTTTCAAAATAATAAAAGGAAATCATGAACAGTTCCAAGGAGAATCAAACCAAAATTTCACTAGACAGAATTCATTAAGATTGAGCAAAACCAAGACTACCAGTCCTTCTTCACAATAAGAAAGAGAATGTATTATTGAAGATCTCACTCCTGGAAAATAGAAAAACACATGTTGCTGATAAAAAAAGGGGTGATCATCAAAATAGCATCTAAATTGTTCCGGACAAAGAGCCAGGAAAAAAATCTGGTTTGAATCAGCCACCAACAAGAAAAATATTCCTACAAAAATAAAGATTAGTGCCGAAGATCGGGGACAGATTAATTTATTTTAATTTCTGTGACATTCTTCAAAATTTTTATGGCCAACATTATTTTGGATTCTTTTGGAGACAAGCTGATAAAGAAAAATTAATTACTAGCCCTGGAGTGACCACAAACAGAGAAAGATGGTTTGTTTTTTTTATTACTAAAGATGTTGGGAACATTTTCTTTCCCACCCATGACAAATGAAAATGAACAAAACAGTTCTTGAGATTGGCTCTGATTATCTTAGATATGGTCAGGTCCCTGGCTTTGGGAAATCACCTAAAACAGCGAGCATGAGATAAGCTGATAAAGAAAAATTAATTACTGGAAATCCCCTTTTCACCTATGCATTCTAAAAGTTTAGATTCGTCACAAAGGCAGTTGTACCAGCCCTTGGAGTGGGCTGAGGTTGGATGCTGAAAAAGTGAGATGGGAGAGAGAGATCAGCACCGCCTATATGGAGTGATGGTGCAAGATGAGAAGTGAAGGGAGTTGAAGTTAAGGGGTGGCTAATTTCCTCTGGCTACTATCAAAAGAGGGCTGGACAATCTCTAAATCTGGAAAATTACTCAAACATATTTTGAAAATAGGGGCTATTAGAAAAAGGTTGATGCTAAGAGTGGGAGATAACCAAACCCCGGAACCTGGTCAACCCCACACTTGCCAGATGCAAGGTTCCATATAAGCTGGAGGTTTGGATAACAAATATAGATTTCCCACATTACTGCTACTGGAATCCACATTGTTTTCAGAGACCTCCTGACCAAGACTTTGTGCTGGCCCTGAAGATCAGAACTTAGAAATTTAAATTATTACTAACACAGGCTGTAAACTCCAAAAGGGGATCCCAGTGTCATTTGATTATAAGAGTAAGTGGGAAAGGTTAAAACTACTGTATACAACAAATCGCCATATAAACTAAATCCTTACATTTTTTTAGCCCAAGTTAATTCTTTATTACAAAGAATGTTTTTTTGTGTAGCTCCAAGCCATTGACCAGTTCTTCACTTTAGTTTACCTCATCGACGATTTTCCCACCCTCTGAAATAAAAAACACAACATGAAGGATTGTGAAGGAGACAAACGCCAGCTAGCTAGATAGAGTGGAACTGTGCTAATCATCATGATACCAGCAACAAACCAGCAACATATTAATGAGTGAAGAGTCAGATAGACAGCAACCATGGTGGGCTAAAGGAACCTGAATACCAAACATGGCAGACAGGTTGTTGTTGTTGGGGGGGGGGGGGGTCACACATATTCATTTGAATTTTTTGTAAGTTTCTATAATTAGAAACTGTCATTTTATTTGTTAATTTTTGTTTTTCATGTTTATTCTTTTAAAAAGATAAACTATATAAAAAAATATTAATTGAAACAACATTTTTAAAAATCACTATTAAAAAAAATAGTGAGCACAAATACCATTGTTTTGTACAACAAAAATGGGTATAAATCAATGTATTCTTGAGTAGTAAGCTAACTTTTAACAGAGTCAAAGGATGTTGTGTTATTGTTACTGTATTGTTTCAGATAATCTATTCTGTTGCTTTCTTCAGCATACAATTTGCAGGGATAAAGATGCCTTTTCAAAACAGAAAAAAAAATGAAACGAGGTTTATTCTAAAGGTGAGTATGCAGACACATCTGCATGTGGATAAGAGATGAAAAATTGCTTATTTCCATCAACATACTAATTATCCTGTTAATGCAATGGAAAGGTGCAACCTAAGAGAAAAGAAACAAGAAAAAAAATGTTTGGTATTTATCTTCTCACAGGAAGTGGGAGACACAAAACATTAGGAAAAAAAAGGAAAAAAGGAAAAGAAAAAAAAAGAGAGAGAAAAGGAGTAGGCACTAAAATTACCCAGATACAGTAGCATATTGCTACAGTTGTCAAGACATCAGCTGACCCTATCCCATTAGTGAAATGGAAAAGAGCTACTTTGGAGATGGATCCCCAGGTTTGTCTCACTTAAAAGACTAGATTGATTTTATTTTTTTATTTTTTTTTTTTACAGCTTAATTCTTTGTTGGTTATTTAAAGCCAAAACATCTCGGATTGCAAGAAAGTTGTTTTTTTTTTTTTTTTTGCAAGTGAATATCACATGAACAATTTTTTGAGTAGATAATGATTTTTCCAGATACAAGCCCTACTATTTAACCCATAGCTTAGGGGTAGAAGAGACGGATTCATAGCTTTCCCAAGGGTATTGACACATAAGTGAGTGTAATGAACTCACTGGCAATTTGAGATCAGCTCTCCAAGTCAAAGGAAAGTTTCCCTTAAAAAAAATAAAAAATAAAAAAAGTCACTTTTCAAGAAAAAGAGCCCCGAGTTGGACCAAGCTTACAATATGAGAAATTTTCATGAATAAAAAAAAACAAAAAAACTTTTCAACAACTCTTTCTGATATTTTAGTTATTTAATCCGCCATATATAGTTTATTTGTATACTATAACAGAAAACTACCTAATAACAGAAACCAAATCACTTGAGGACTTCCAACAACGGCAACAATTAAAATGGATAGCACATGTAACTTTAAAATAAAGACATCAAATTTTGACATTCTGCACTATTCCAAACAAGAAGTTAGGAAAGAGGAATAGATATGTTTACTTATTGTCCAGTTCACACTCCTTCCTGATCTTTTGAACAGGAGATTTATCCCTTGTTCTGTACTTAGGATTGGGTTTCCAGTTCCTTCTAAAATCTTTTTCATTCTCTTTCACCCCCAGTAGCCCCTTGCATCTTAGTGGCACTATTGCCTTGCTTGGGGGTGAACTGATAAAAAAAAAAAAAAGAAAAAAAAAAGAGGTGCAAATACACCAACACATCTCAAAGGATGTTTGTCTTAAGTAAAAACAGATATAGGACAAATAAAGTCATGCTCCTACAAAACTGAATTTTTGTACATGATTATTGGCCAAATTGATCACAAAATAAATTTACTATTTTGAAAACCCTTCATGGACCATCCCATGTAACCCCATGGACCGTATTTTGGGCAGGTTTACTTTTGACATGAATGTTGACCCCCCCCCCCGACCAAATTGAAAAACAAGTTTAATACTCAACAATAGGAACAGTTAAATATTTAAGACGTTAATGTTAGATTTAAGGAAGGCATTGGTTCTTTAGCACCGAGGAAAGGAATGATGGGAGATTTCGAGTTAGAAAAAGTAGTGACACTAACATTGCTTACATCTTACAGCACTCAGATATCTTAAGTTTATCACATGTGGCACTTATACAAAGCAAGTTTAACTTAAACTATGCCATTCATTTGGTTTCCTTGGGTACAGATAAGGACAGATTTTGATATTTTTTTTTTTTTTTTTTTTTAAAAACAAAAAAATTTTTTTTATTTTACCCATTTCACCAACATTTTCATTAGACAAACTCATACCTGGCATTTTCAATAATTAATTATAGTCATTATTAAAGAAAAATTGTCCAGATTACTAAACTGTGTTCCAAAAAGCTTTTTACTTATTATTTACATTATTCAGACTGTTATCGTCATCTTCATTGCCATATTCACATTTTGGCCATTGTACACCCTGGCCATCTTTAGGTGATTGGAATTTTGAACCGAACCCTTTATTTCGTCTACCAGAGTAGGTTGTTCTAGTTCCATGTGCTATGCCTCTTCCATGTGCCATGCCTCATCTCAGTTATTTCCCTTTAACTCAATTATCAAAGATTTTTCGTTCACTACTGCTGTAGCCTGGTATTGAACTCACAACTCTTTGGATCTAGTCACTGGATGTAACCAACATCTTTATCCACTGGGCCATGTGTCCTTGAAGTAATCAAGGATTCAGTTTGAAATTCTAATCACTTGAAGAAGGCTGGAGCATACAACAGCCGAAACGTGAATATGGTACTGAACATGAGGATAACCATCCAAATAATGTAAATAATCATAATACCTCATCTCAGAGATATAGACAGATACTTTTCACTGATGTCTAACAAGACTGTGTGTGTGTGTGTGTGTAGGGTGGGGATTACAAACTACATGTGTGTGTAATTTCAGATATAACTAAAAAATATATTGATAAAAATACAATATGAATAAAGACAAGGGGAAATTTAGCCGATGCGTTTTTGTCCTCTAATGGACTCTACAAAAGGCAAGTGCAAGGATTTTATTTCACAACCAGTATTTATAAACCAAAGTAAAAATGTCAGTTTTACAAAATTTCTAGTTTAAGAACATTCTTAAATATACATCAGTAAATTATCTTTACATTTGCCTTCATAAAGTCCATCACAGAATGAAACATGCTGGCTAAGATAAGTTTTCTTTTTGAAGAATATATAATATAAATAAAATTTGTCACTTAGCTCATTGATGTTATATTCAGCAACTTAACCCTGGAGTTTTGTAGACAAATCACTTCGCAATCGTTCTGTCCACTCATCAAAAGGTCTCAATTATATACAGGATGAGATGGGTAAATTGTTGCCATTTTAGATTTTTAATTTCACACATACATGTTGTTTGTTTTGTCAACTGCACAGCACAGTAGAGTCAGTTGGGCATTGCCTGTGAGAAAAAGAGCACCATGATGCAATTCACGCCAACAGAAATTAAGAAATGCCATGCTGTACTGCTTGGCATTCACACCAGAAGCTCCAATGCAAACATTTCAGAGAGTTTGGGTGTCGCTCTGAGGACAGTGCAGAGGATTCAGAAAGAGCTGGGTGAGATATCCAGTCAACATCATGGGGTTTGGGGTGATGCGACATTATGCCTCCATTCATCTTCCCACAGGGCTTCAGCCTCTACACATTTGCCTACATAAAAGTGCCTTGATGAGGTAGTGTTGCCTTGGGTCAAGAGGTGGTGGCTGGAAAACCTTATATCTAGTAACAGGACTCTGCACTTTGCCACACAAGCAGGAGAACCCAGTCATGGCTGTCAGGCAATTTCTGCGACCACATCACCTCTTACATCTGGACACCTACACACACCCCCAGACTGCACTGCAACACCCTTGATTATTATGTGTGGGGCACAGTTGAGCAAGGGACCAACAAAACTTCTTGTAGCACCAAAGATGAACTCAAGGCAAGGATTATGGCAGAATTCATCAATTTAAACAAGGAGGCCATCCAGAAGAGTTGCAAGAGATTCCAAAGCCATCTGGAGTGCATGGTTGAAGCCATTCTGCTTTATCAGATGTTAACACTTCAGAGTGACAGAAGACTTATTATTATTTAACACTATTACAGAGTCACCAGCAGTCACAAGAACCAAACTTGTTATAGGCTATGCGGTACTTCATTCTGTCAAAAAACAAAGAGCCTCTTTGACGACTTTTTACAATTATTACATCCAGACACAAAGAGGCATCTGTTGTGTGCAAAACTATCACACCAATACAGCAGGAAAAAATGATTCATAACAACTGAACAGGCAGGTGTAAACCACCTGATATTTCCAAGAAGTTCGGAAAACATTAATGCCAGCTTTAACCCAAGTAGAAATCTCTGTGGTACAATTCTCAATATGAAGTTTAAGAACATGAAGAACAGGGCATCTCAAAGAAAGTCACAAAATAAATCTCAATCAGTACGCTGGTAGCAGAAAGAAGTTGTGCGAATAGGAGGTTTTTGTATAATGGACAACTCAAAAGAAATATCAACAGATACTACAGCATGATCCAAATTGCCAGGAGTACAGAGGTATGATGCTCAACAAGAACTAGGAGGGAAGGTAAAGTATTTTATTTGTTTGCATAATAAAACTTGACAACTCTCCACAAAAGTTATATTTTTTTAATATTTAATGATTGTTTTTTATGAATTATCAACCCTTTGTGGGTTATTTGAAGCCATATTTTGGATTTTAAGAATAATTATTTTTTATGTGCGAATCTTGCATTAACAATTTATTTTTATAACAAGGATTTTCCAAAAATTATTTGTGTGTAAGTGAATGTAACAAATCTGAGCCTCTGATTTCTCATTGACCCCCACCATTCATTCCACTGCCTACAGACTCATAGTTTGTTGGGTTTTCGGGGGGGGGGGGGAGGTAAATAAGGAACAATATTATAAACTGAAACTCCCATGACATCCTTGTTTGTATATCTTGAAAATTTAGATGGTTTAAACTTTTAACATTCTGGAAGTGATTTTGTTTGCAAAGTAAATACTTTTCCTGCCACTGCAAGTAACTCAGATAAATGAATGATAGTATTTGAATTTTACGGTTGTGTTGTCATATCCTGCTATGGCAACAGAAAATGACCATGATGAAATTAAGTAGTGCAGTAGAGGAGTCTTGAAAAGAAAGTAGTGAATAATGCAAAGTGTTAAAGGTTAATAACAGATTTTATTGTAAAGAGATTTACCTAATAAAATCTGACATCTGTATCAGGATCATATTTAACAGACCGCAGTATCTAAACTCTGAGGAACAAAGGTAAAATTAAGCCCAAACTAGTTTACTTGCAAACGATATTATGGGGGTAGCAACTGTCAGTTTCATATTTTCGTAAGTATCAAATTTATAAGGTGCCAAAATCGACAAACCCATGCAATCAGCATGACAAGATGTTCTAGGAAAATGTTTTAACTTTACAGAGAAGTTTGTGCACAAAATATGACTTCTGTCATGTGATCTTTCAGACATGTGGTAAAAATATAAAAAATTTCTTAAACTGCCAAACTGGTCTGCTGAAGTCATTTGCAATTTTTAAGTAGTAATACTAATATTCCTATAACAGGATTGAATATATTTACTGAATAGAAATAATCTATTTGGTCATAAATTATAGTAAGACTAATTTGGTTTGGTTTTGTTGGTTTCGTTTTACAGCATATCAACCTCAATGGGTCATTTAATGCCGACAACTTTTTTTTTCCTGGTAATATTTTTGTTTTGTCAAAAATCTATTTCTGGTAATTTTTTTCCCCCCTCAAAATTGTATAGCTAGTAATATTATTTTCAAAAACATTGCTGGTAATAGTTTTTTTTTTTCAAAAACTTATTGCTGCTGGTAACATTTTTTTTTTCTTCAAAAATTTATTTCTGGTAATAATTTTTTTTACAAAGGATTTCTGGTATTAAAACCTATTTTTACACTTTTCAGTTTTGGGGTTAACTATTTGCCCATAGCTGGGACCCTAACAAGTGCTACCACCCCAGGTCAGGGTGGACCTGGGAACATCAGCAATTAAGAGGTGGTTCCATGCTCCTCAAAACCTCCTGATCAGAGGCCTTGCTGTTGGATGTAGTTTATCATCTTGCCCAGGACGGAGACTAATTTGGATCCTGTTTCTGACATACTTATAAATGAAAAGCTTTCAAAGTGGACAGCATCTTTTTGTATTTGGTCCATTTTCAAGTCATTATAATGTGATGCTGAGGCTGTGAGGTGTTTAAACATTAATTCTAAGCAGAAAAAGGTTAATCGCAAAATGAAATATAAACTGAAAGATAGAAAAAGAGAATGGAAACATTTTCCTTGGTGAAAATGGGACTGTCTGGATTTCTTCTCTCCTAAAGTTTATTTTTCTTATCTATTGAGAGTCACATGAAAACAGATTCAGATAAATGGCTTTATCTCTTTCGAGAAAGTAGGAAAACACATTTTCATTAGCAAAAACAAATTTATGAATGAAAACAGAACAAACTCTTTTTCTCAGGGTTGAAGTTATGAAGATCAGTCATGTTGTGCCAAGAAGGTGATCTTGTTTGTGCTTTCATTGAGACAGCGATTGGCCATGAATGGAAAACAGTTTTGTCTCGTTTGAGAATTTAGGTAAACAATTATATTTTCATTGATGAAAAGGAAAACAACGAACCCTTTTCCTTAGGGTTGAAGTTATGAAGATCAATTATGTTGTGCCAAGAAGGTGATTTGGTTTGTGTGAAAGGAATCAGAATTAAAACTAATGAGGAGGATAAACCACACCCTTTCTGCTATGCATTTTAAAAATTAGATTTGTCTAATCCTGAGAAATGGGCAGAGTTAGAATACCAGGAAGAAAGAAGGACTAGAGTTTAGCCCCGTTTCTTCAGAGTAGTGGATGAGATGTGAAGTGAAGCAGGTCAACATTAAGAGAAAAGCAACCTCTGTGACTATTCCCAAGGAAGATGGATAATTTTCCAAATTTGGAAAGTTGTTTAAGTGGAAATAAAGAACAAAGAAAGCCCTTATTAGAATTAATCCCAAGAATCTTTCAGCACCACACCAGTTTTGAGCCAAAGTCCATATAAGCAGATGGCTTGCGGGGAGCTCATAGACTTTGGGCCGAGATCCCATGTTGAGTGCATCTGAAATCCATGCCAGCTACCAACCAGAATTCCTGATTCCAAGACTTTGAACCCAGTCATCCAGAAGTTTAGACAAAGCCCAATGTCATTATAGAGATTGAGGCAGGAAGGGTTAATTTTCTTATACCAAAAGTTATATAAACCAATTGAAGATTAACCCCCATGAATCTCTGGTTTTATTTTTCGCCGTGAAGATATTTCTTTTCATAAAATAGCATCTGCCATGGCTTGACGAATGCTGAGAGACTATGACCTTCAATCTTCCACTGCTCTGTGATCAAGAACACGATGTGGACTGAAGCAGCCAGCGACCAACAACCAACTTGGACCAGCACAGAATTAGAGCATCTTCCTAAGACCCTGAAGACCAGACTAGTAAGATGTAGGCAGCAATGAACGGTGTTACATTATCTGGGGCCAGTGATGAAGGACGTGACCCTGTTGCAAGGGAGTGTTACAATAAAATAAAAGTACATAAAGACACATTTAAGTTATTTATATTTTTGTAATCTACAGTAAATATTAACTATTGTCATCAAGTTATAAATCAGTACATGCAATATCCTTGAAGCTTTTGTTGAAAGCTTTAATTAGCAAAATGCAGTGGAATTTCAAGACGCTCCAATTTCTAAAACTATTAAAAAGATACAGAACTAATATTTGGGATTTATCAAAATATTTAATCAAGGAACACCTGTGAATTTTCCCAGATTTTTCTGAGAAGGTCACCTGTGACCATCAGTCCATTTGAGATGGAATGACCCAGTTGCTTTTTTGTAGACAGAACATTAGATTTTCAATGAAATCATATTTAGAAGATATTTTCACAAGAAATAATTAGTCAACCATAGTTGAGAACATTGAGTCAATGCAAACGACCCTTTCCTTAGCTGCATAGCATGTTCTTCGTGAGGGCTACATACAGTTTTGAATTCAGAGTTTATCTTCTCCTAGACCAGTTGCCACCCAAGGCTATAGAACCCAGCCTGTCCTACTATCTTACCCATAGCTGGGGGGAGAGTTGGATTCATACCTTTCCCAAGAGTATTAGCATGTAAGTGAATATAATGAACTCGACCAGAATATATTTCATGCAAGAATTGGTTCAAGTCATACAAAATTAATATATATATATATATATATATATATATATATATATATATATATATATATATATATATATAAATAAAAATCCAAGGACTATTTTAATCCACATAAAGACTAATTATAAAAAAATTAAAAAAATGGAATTCATTTCGATAGAAAAATTTCTGTTTAAAACTTACATCCGGACCCCTAATCTCATAGACCTAGTTTAGTGCCCTGCCACTGAACTGTCAAATTTGAATTTAAAAATCCAATTGTGCAATGTAATAAAATTAAAGTATTCCAACTTTCAATTACTGATGTGTTTATTAAATTTGAACACTAAGGATATTTAAATCTAGTGATCAATTGATGATACATTAATGGCGTCCTACTGTCTTTTCATATCTTTCCAGTCTCTACAGAGTTCAAAAATGTCTCGGGGTCCTTGTGGGCAACAAATTATTTTCCACGCTCCAAGCTCGCTCTCTCTCTCACACTGGTGGTATGTGGCTAGCCTCTCACTGCTCTATTGCTACTACCATGAAAAGTGCTGGACAAACTGCATTCCTCAGTTCTGCCAGTCCTAACCTTCACAGCTAGGACCTGCCATGACACTTACATTATAGCAAACCGCCAACACTCCCTCCGTATTCCATTGGTGAGAAGTACGTTCCACTCAAACAGCTGCTCTGTGAAACAGACTCCCAAAAGGATATTTCCCTGATACACTACAATCTTAACCTGTTTAATCTAAGCTTAACTGCTATCTTCCCCTCCTACCCATACAAACTGCCTATTAATGTAACTACTTCAAGTAGCCCCCCACCCAGGCTTTATACAGAGTAAGCCTCACTATATATAAGTCATTGATTTATTTATTGATTTGTCTTTATGGCTTATCAACCTTTTTAAAGTTATTTAAAGCTGAAATATTTTCAGATTGTATGAATTTTTTCAGGAGATAATGATTTTCTAATACATGTCTTACTATTTAATCCATAACTTGGAGCTAAGAGTATTTACACATACTGAATATAACCATAAGAGTCATTCTATTCACATAGACACTAAGTGTATCAACTATTATGGGACAGCGATAACAAAAAGAAAATACATTTAAGAGGGGAAAAAAAAGAAAAATCTAAAAATTGGTACCAACTGACCAGAAGAAATCCCAGCAAGTTTAAATAATTACCAAAACTACCGTCCACTAGCGTAAATAGTAATCCAAGTGGCAAAGATCAAAGTCCACTGAAGGTAGTAATAATAACACGTACATACCAATAATAATTGGTATCAGAAAAGGCTACACGGTGGTTAGTCACAAATAGTCGTCATTAGTACATAGTGGTGACATACAAACACTAAGAACAGCTACCATTACAGAAAAGCTTACAGTTGTATTTTTTTTTTTTTTTAAATTTGAAAGATTCATTTTCTAAAGCAAAATGAAATTAAAAACAGTGGAAAATATTCCAGGTAAATCAATCATCTTCAGATTTTTTTTAAAATTTGACCCAAGCAAGGTGATGACACAAGCGGCTACTGAAAGTGAATAAAAAGACTTTAGGAGCTAGAAACCCACCTAAACAGGAAACGAGATAAACCTCTACCCCTGATCAAAAGACCAAGGGAGGAGTATGAACAGAACAATAGGCAAACCTATCTACTACTATTGATGAAGAAATAAATAAAATGTCAGTGTTTGGGAGAGATGTTAGAAGTAGACTTTAGAAGGAACCAGAAACCCAGTCCTAAACAGGAAACAAAGGATAAATCTATTCCTGTTCAAAAAGCTGCGAAGGAGTGTGAACATGGCAATACAGATATGAATATAGAATCATTTTTATTATTATTATTATTAGACCCTACCTCTGGAAAGTAGACTGGTTGGATGGGATAAGAATTTTTGCTGCACCTACCTATGCAGGTCAAGTAGTTATGGGAGAGTGGTTTATTTCCTCATCTGCTATACTCCATCAAGCAGTATGATATGCCAGTGATGAGATTTTCAGATACAGAAGACAGGGAAACAGATTCATGCCTTTCTCCAAAGACATCAGTGTGAAGTGAATGCAACAACCTTGATAGTTTGACAGCAATATAAACTCAAGCAAAGACAAATAAAAAGTTTCTGTTAAAAAAAAAGAAGAAAAAAAAAGACCTTTAATAATCATGCCACTGAATGCTTAATTTTTATCTCTTTGTATGACTTCATTTGCTGTACAAAAAGTTTATCCTGCCACTGAAGGTGACTGATCCTTGAATTTGAATTTCATAGTTGTGTTACCATATCCTGCTATGGCAACAGAAAACACCTTCAAGTGAAATTAACAATAACTTCATATTGCAATGGAGAGGCCTTAAAAAAGAATGCAGTGGAAAGGGAAGTAATATTAAGAATGCAGAGGGTTAAAGGTTAAGGATGTGAGTCATGTCATGGATAGTGGCATAGAATAAGAGAAATCTGAGAGCTGACTGAATTCCAGTGAAGTTTGTTACATTATTTCATGTACAAATACCCTTTGGGAAATGTAAGAATCTATCTCTTCCTCCACCAGCTATCGGTTCAATAGCAGGGCAGACTGGCCTATCTAGCTGTGATTGATAACCAGTCTTGACGAGAAGGATAACTGAATTCAAAACCGTAACAACTAAATCAAAAGTTGCTCTTTAGTAATTTTAAGCGTAAGTGAATTGTTAACGACATTTCAACTCTTTAGAGTCATTTTATGTCAAAACTGATTCATTTTGGTTTGTATTTAGGGAAAACTGACAATATTTGGGATTTTTTTTAATATTTTCATATAAAATTCAACTGATTTCAGGAATTTTATAATTCTATTTATTTTAATATTTTCAAATAGTTCTTTTAGGCTATTTGCCTTGAAGAAATTGTGTCTTTTGGAGTCAAGATCAATGCATTCAATTAGAAAATGTTTTACCGTATATTGGGTTTGGCATGTAGGCCCTTTAGTAAAGCAGAGAGCCCACAAGCCACACCTGCCAAGGTTACAGTGAAATTATCAGCATCAGGATATTGGATGCAGTCAACAGTAATCTAAATATTAATCATTTCCATATAAGAAAACACTTGGCATTGACTGAGCAATCAGGGCTACTTTTGGTTGAAATTGACTATGAATTTAAGTACAGTACTAGATTGGCAATTAGGTCTCTTCGTTTTATAGTTGAAATGGCTACATGTAACCATACAATCTATCTTAACATTTTCTTCTCTCACACTTCTTGCCTGGGGAATGAGCTTCCAGCTTCTTCCTTCCCTGTCAACTTTGATCTTCAAAAATTTAAATGCAATATCAATCATTATCTTCTGTCATAATTCTGTTCTTTTATTGTTCTCTCTACTTAATAGTTTGTTTTTTTTCCTCATACTCTCACTCAATAATCCCTTGTGCCTTAGTAGCTTTATTACCTTGTGTGGGATGAAACAATTAAAAAACAAAATTCATAAAACCTTCCTTTGAAAACTTTTTCCTACAGGAAAATAGATTTCTCAAATTTGGTAATTGTCATCACTTTTTCCAGTATTGATTGGGGCGTGTGGGCTTCCTAACCTTTAGTTTGAAGTTGTGCAGAATGGCAAAATCTAACAGACCAGATTCATTATACTGAACAATGAATGAAAATTATTTAGTCAGAGGGACACTGTGGGGTGGGGGGTACACAACAGAGACTTGCAGTTCCTAGTATATGCTTAACAGAAATCCCTATGATGTCACATGAAAACAGCATGAGGAAGAAGGATGTGGATGCTGTGGGGTGTCCCAGCAGATGACCTAGTTAGGGTTTGAATAGTTGCCAGTGAGGGGAGGCAGGTTTTACCCAAATGCAAATAGTGAAGATTGACAATCACTAAAGAAATTCTGTATTTGGGGAAATTTTTTTCCTTTTTAATGACTGGAACTTGGACAAGCAATTGACCTGCCCAAACTTTGGAGAGGTGCAAAAATGTCAACAGGGAATTTGACTACATGTCAGCAGGGAATTTGACTACATGTCAGCAGGGAATTTGACTACATGTCAGCAGGGAATTTGACTACATGTCAACACAAATTTTCATGGGGCAAATATGATAACAAATGACAAAGCTGGGAGGGGGAAATCATTCCATATTCTCAAAACTTGGTACCTTCAGACTATCACTCATTTAACCCTGCAATATTGGGTGTAGGGAAGCAGTGATTCCAAGAGGTTCAAGAATTCATGAAATAAAGACATGAATTGTTGTGTTGGATTTAGTGGGTTAGTTGAAGCTGGAAATTTATTTTAAGAAAAAAAAAAAATTTTTTTTTTCAAGTTAGCATTATTATTAACTTTTATCATTCTGTATGTGACTTCATTTGGTGTACGAAATTTATTCTGCCACTGAAGGTGACTGACCCCCTGAACAATAGTGTTTGAATTTCATAGTTGTGTTGTAATATCCTGGTATGGCAAAAGAAAACAACTTTGAGTGAAATTAATAACAAGGATACTGTCCTATTTAGCCCATAGCTAGGGTGAAAGAAGAGATGGATTTAAACCTCCTTTCCCAAGACTATCTGGACATAAGTGAATGTGACAAACTCAACGAATTAAAAAAAAAACTATTG
Organism: Acanthosepion esculentum; assembly: GCA_964036315.1. Taxonomy (NCBI): domain Eukaryota; kingdom Metazoa; phylum Mollusca; class Cephalopoda; order Sepiida; family Sepiidae; genus Acanthosepion; species Acanthosepion esculentum. The sequence continues at coordinate 90,261,231 of OZ038508.1, read as the reverse complement.
CGATAAAACAGAGTTTACCTGGAAGGTGATATAAGGTGAAATAAAACCAAAAGAAAATAAAAGATTTTACAAAAATATAAAATGCTGGAAATCCTTACATCAACTTTACACTTTCGAATAACAGAAAATTTTCTTCTTATTTTTTGGTTATGTCTTAGAATGGTTTTCCAATAAACAAAAAAAAAAAAAAAAAATTCCCTTTTGACTGAAAATAATCATATATATATATATATATTAAATTGTGTGTATTTAGGCAGCATTTTTTCATTGATGCACGTTTCATTAAATAATATAGACAAGTTTTGTCTATTTTATGTAAATTCTTTTCATATCATCTGATAAGCTTAATAACATTATCATTAAAAGAAAGAAAATCACAATATTGATACATATTTTTTTAACTCTAAGCTTTCGGCTTACATAAGCCATTATCAAAGATGACAATTACATTACAATATATTAAACAATTCACGGACATAACAATAACGATAGTCTGTTTCTGTTTGCATGAAAGATTTCCAAGCAACGACAAACTCGTGCATACGAGACGCTGGAAGCAAAAATTGCACCACAGCTCATGACGTCACGCATGACGTCACACGAGTGTGAAAACGAAAAGTATTAAGTATGTGAAGCCGTTTAATACTTTTTGTTTTCACACTTGCGTGGTCATGTGTCACGTCATGAGCTGTGGTGCCATATATAGTGGATTTATGCTTAAATTCCAGAAAGTAATCAGTATTTAATAAACAAAGTTCACTTTTAATATTTCAATATTTATCTACAAAAAAAGTTATGTAAGCATGAAAATATTTACAATTTTTTTGTTGAATATCAGTTACTTTCACTCCTCAAATTTTAAAATACATCTGAAACATGCAGATTTTAGGATTTTAAATTTTTCAAGTAGAAATATCTTTTTTCATAAACAAACCAAAGACTTGATTAAAATCAATCCAAGCATTGAGTAAAATAATTATGTAAGTGTGTGCTTGTGGGTTGGGGGGGGGGGGTTACAAATCTAGTAAGCAATAATCCATTTCTCAATAGGAATCAAAACCATTAAACCATAAAAGGATTGGTTTTAAAACTTAAATGTTACACTATGAGAAGAGAACATTGAATGTAAACAAAGGGCTTTCAAAATATAAATATGAACATCTGTTGATGAAAGTAAAACAAAAAAAAAAAAAACCCGCTGTAGAATTATTAAAAAATAAAAATAAAAAAAGGAGAGAGAGAGAAAAAAAGAAGAGATAAATGACTAAACAGGATTTGCTTAACAAACATGACAAAATGTCTACTATAACAATCATTTATGTTAGGACAATGCACATCTGTTGAATTGCCTCTTAAAAAAAAAAAAAAAAAAAAAAAAAAAAAAAAAGTACTACAAATAAGTGTATAGAACACTGAGAGAATTAAGTTTATCAACAAGATACAGTCAAAGAAAGCTAACTAGAGATTTAAACTATTATAGATATTCTATACACATACAATTTTTGTATTGATTCAGTCTTTTATTGTTTTAGATATGGTTGTGACAAATTTTATATGGTGTTTACAAATTCCTTTCAATTGTAATTGCGATAGAGTTAGTGGATAGAACAATATTATTTTCAATAAAAGACTTAAAACAATGAACCAAAGCTTGAAGGATTTATCACTGCAAGAAAGAATATATTGGAGAAACCTCAAGACATTTAAATAAAAGATTATACAAACACCAAACAGACATTTTAACAGATTAAACTCACCGTCACAAGACGGATCACATTTTTTATATAAAAAATGCTACTCTAATTAAAAGAGAACAATTTACTAAGATGAAAATGTTTACAAAGTGCTTCAACTGCTGGTTCATCCACAGTAACTTTGTGTCCATCCAGGTTCTTAAAAACTTTCACGATTCTTGTGGGATATTTAATAACAAAGATGATGGAAAGACAAAGAATCGAAACGAAATTGACGAGAAAATATGTGCCCAAAACACATTTTTTTTAAAATTATTTTTATAAATTTAAAATTCCCAGCATGTCTCATTCGGGCACATGTGTAGTCATATCAACATAAACAAATTTAGTCTTATAAAATCATAAGGGACAAAACGAGTCACACTAAAACTTTTCCCTCTTTGTCATTTTATATATATATATATATATATATATATATATATATATATATATATATATTATATATATATATATCTCTTTGAAGTTTGAAATGCAACACCATTCGCCATCTTCAGTCTTTCTGAATCCTGTTCTTTTATTGTCCATTCCCCTCAATAAAATATTCTCATTCTCTTTCACTCCTGGTAACCCCTTACATCTTAGTGACATTATTGCCTTGCTTGAGATGAAATGATTAAAAGCAAAAAAAGAATCTGAAGAAATGGTTGAGCATTTCCTGCCAGACAGCAAGACTAAATATTATGGAGCAGTTAAGCAAGCATTCGTTTCGTTTCCAACGAAAGATAAATTTAAGTTTTTTTTACTAGTAGAATATGGAGCTGAAACTTAAATCCTGTGCCAAGTAAAAGGTCGAAGTTTATAAACTAGAGAGAAAAATCTTTTTTTTTCAAATAACCCTAATAGCTAATCTTGTAGTCATTAGATATGTTCTGGTACAGAAATAACTTTGATTTAAAAAAAAAAAAAAAAGTGACAATGATAAACAAAAAAATAAGATCTTATTTTATTTATTATTCACATCTTTGAAGATGAGTAGCCCACATTCCTTGCTTAAGTAGTCAAAAATCACTACAAATAAAGACTGCAGTTTAGATAAGTAAAAGGAGGATGAGGAAAATTTTGAGATCATAATTTGAAACTGGATTTGGCAGTCTTCAAGAAAAGTTATGGCAACAAGACATGCTCAATCTCAGACCAGAATTCTACCATGATGCTATCAACCAAAAAAAGTTGCTTCATTTGGACTTGAACAATTTAACCATATTAGACAAGAACTTCTTTATCCTAATCATTCAACTACCCTCCAACACATTGGGGCCACAAAATTGTTCCTTTTATTAAACTGATTGGTTGAAATTTTTTTTTCTTGCATAATTAGTCCGACTGAGTAACAACTCCTCATAAATGATATTTCATTTAACCATAATCTTGTGTATATGCACATATACATACACACACACACACACACACACACACAAAAAAAAAACAAGCTTCTAACACATGCATAGCCAACCCTTTTCAAGAAGCAGGAAACATGAAACATGGCCCATCATCAGGCAGGTCACACTACTTAAAAAATTCAAGGTAATTTTTCTTTGAAGACATCTCAGCCATTTTCACTACAGAAGATCATACATGTAAGCATCTACCTTAGAAAGAGGGAAAAGTTTTTTGGTCTTGTGTCCTCATCTTTGTTGAGGTTATCACAATATTTTGGCCATTGTGTTCTCTCGTATTCATCAGATAACCTACAGAGAATTCCAAATTGAACCCATTATTTAATCTAAAGGAACAGACTGTTCTCATTGCCCATGACTAAGGATATCTTGTCTAGTTCTTATTTTTAGTACTGCCAAATTATTGCTCACCCACTTCCAGAGTCCAAGTACACACTGCCCAGCTCAGGGATGTCACCAAATTCACAAACCAACACTTTAATCTATGAAGAACAATTCTCTGTGATAAACTTGAAACCTTAAACATAACCCACCTGCTGACTAGTGCCCCTGCTTTTGTCATGTTTGACTGCTGTGCTTCTGTTTAAGATTTGCTGACATTTATCTGTCAGCAGCTCCCATATTGTATTTATTTCTACACTAGGCCTACTAAGGGGCTCGTCATGCCCCAGCATATGCAATGATTCTTTCACTTCATTCCACAGAGGTTGAGGACGACTCTTTTCCTTCTATACATGATAAGCCATGCTTGATTTCATTATCTCACTCTTCATTACGACTCCTTAATGTACCTTCATCCTTATTTTTAGGAGGTGGCTAGTGTCACCTTAATATTTTCTGCCACAACTGCAAGGAATGCAGTACACGCAATTCTTGGTCAGGTTCTTCTCCCTGTGTTAGGCTTTACTCAGCATAGATTTTTCAACAGAGTGGAGCTGCTTCTGAATATTGTCGCGAGTTTATACAGTCTTTCGACAAGACCTTGATATAAAGAAGACAGTGGCAATTTTCTGATTTTCCTCCTTTACCCTTCTGTTTCCACCTGAAGATGCTGATGTTGTCCTGAAGGATACACTTGATGCTGATCATTTCCTGTTGCTTGCATCTAGCTCACTACTTATGATTTTTGACCAATGTTGGAAGAGCATCAGATCATCCCCTTACTTTACACTGGTATGGATGGTGGGAACTGAAGTTGCGGTATTGTTTGGTCATGGTTGGCTTGTGATATACAGACATTTTGAACCCATTCTCTCTAAGAGTTGTTAGCACATTCAGGAAAGCTAGCTGATTATTATTTTCTTCCATTGTGAATTGGATCAAAAGGTCTTATTGTGTTCACAGATTGCAGTAGTATTTGTACAGCTTCCTGATGTGGCAAGTGTATAATGGTGCCATCTACGTACCTCAGCCAATATTGTTGACTTTAGTGGTGCCATTTCTATAAACTATTCCATGTATATGTTCACTATCACTGATGAATTTAAGCACAGTACTAGATTGACAGCTAGGTCTCATCATTTTATAGTTGAAATGGCTACATGTAACCATATGATCTATCCTAACATTTTCTTCTCTCTCACTTCTCTCCTGGGGAATGAGGTTCCAGCTTCTTGTTTCCCTGTCAACTTTGATCTTCAAAAATTCAAATGCAATGTTGATCGTTATCTTCTGTCATAATTCTGTTCTTTTATTGTTCTATTTAATAGTTTGTTTTTTCTCATTCTCTCACACTCAATATGGTGAACCCATAGCCAAGCACTTCACCCTGTTGCTATGTCAAACTAGTTGAAAGAATGTTGTCTGGACAGAATAATTCAAAGAAAAAAAAAAAATTCAGTATGATCCATGTATTGAAGAAAAAATTGAATATGAATTGAGCATGTAATAGTTATTCCCCTTTGGCACTAGCTTCCGCAAACCTTATCGAGTGAGAGAGAGTGTGAGTGAACAAGTGAGAACAAAACAAAATTTTAATAAATGTTATTCTTTTTATGAAAGTAGGCCATTCAGAAAGCGCTGTGGGTTACAGTTTACCCATGACTGTTCTAATACCTCCCAATCTTGAATATCAGAAGCTAACTGACAGCAAAGAACGCAACCAAAACATTAAAATGAAAATTTTATAGAATAATCCAATGATGATGATTTTGCATTTAGCTGATAAGCAGAGAAAAAGTTTAAAATATAGATTTTCAAATGTTTCCTACCATTTATATTAATAAGTCAGCATCTTTACTGGACAAAGTTACAGAAAAAGTCAAATTCTTTACCACTTCCTTACCATCAAGATAATTCATTTAATCATATTTTCATTCTAGAAACGAGTTTAAACAAGAAGCACCAGCAAAAGAGATTTACAGCTTGCCATCCAATTCTTTACTTTCAAATGACAATACATGAAAATTTGGCTATCATGGACCTTCATGAAAAAAAAAAAAAAAAAAGTTTCAAAAGAACAGCCTTTCCCTTGACATCACTATTATTTTAACTACTTTCACTCCTCGATAATGTTTGTTTTAAAAAGCAATGATTAGAATTGTAATAAAATCTAAACATATGAAAGTTAATTTATACATTTTTTGTTCTTGAGAATTTACAACAAAAATATGAAAACACCATTTATTAGATTGTTTATTTACAAGAATAATTTAAAATTTTATATTTACAAAATTCTAAAAACTAATACAATTAAAACTAATTCTATGTAATAGTTATCATTGACTAATTTATAAAGTAATAAATATGAAAACAATTTTTTATTCATAAATTTATAAACATTTACTAAATTATTAAAATATGTGAACCAACTATAAGGAAATCCTTATTTTTTACCATTTTATAAAGTTTGAATCAAATGGCAATTAGCCGACATTTTGCCAACTATTCCAATAAATGAATAGTGAAAATAAATAATCAAATAAATAATGTTTAGGTCTTATTCCAATTATAATCTTTTTTTAAAAAAAAAAACAATGTTGAGGAGTGAAGATAGTTAAAACAACAGTGGTGTCAAGGAAAAAAAATACATCTTGACATACGACTTTTTGGGGGGCACAAAGACACGACTGCTGAAAAGTTTTAGTTATTTCTCTAATCATATGAGAAACAGGTACAAACGAAAAAAAAAAAGGGGGGGGAGTTGTTGCTCTAATACTCAATGTTAAATACAAATATTTCAATTTTATTTTTATAAATAAAAGTCATTCCCCATTCTTCTCCAAATGAATGTATATCTATTTCTTTATGGACTTGAATATAGATTGTGATTTTCTGGCTTATCAGAACTTTGATAAATTGTGCATTGTCATTTCACTAATTTTATCATCATGGTTCTCACATGACAAACTGCAGTTATTTTCAGCCATTCTTCAATCCACTAGAATCACAAATATTTAGACAATTCCATATAAATAACAGAGACAACTCAAATCCACAATCAAATAATATTCAAACAAAAAAGTAAAAACTGAAATGGCAAAGTAAGAATTGTAATTTGTTTGAGATGAAAATTATCAAAATATTATCTATTGAAGAAAAATAAAAACGAATTTAATTATTGTAGAATTTGTAGCTTTAAAATTAATAAAAAAAATTTAAAAAAAGAACAGTTTAAACATCTGGATGTGCTACATCAACTAACGTGCATTCCTTCATACACAAACGTGCATTCCTTCATACACAAACGTTGAATTACAATTGCTATTTTACTGGTAAATATTGGGTTGTCATAAATTTGTTAGTTTTTCTTTTTCCTAATCTTATTTGAATTGACAAAAGGCAAAATATTTTTACCAGTGTTTCATGGTTTTTTATTCTTGTTAGAAAATTGATGAGATATCGTAGGTCCAATATCAAAAAATATCTCAATACACGTAAACGGCTAGAAATTCACCACATTGTCCAACACACCAAAAAGCAAGATGGTCACGAGCACGATGCTCACCATTTTCAGAATGCCAACTGCTTTTATCGACAAAATAATTTCTTTTCATTGGTTGCCGGTTGGATAGGGCAAAGCGTATCAGAAATGTATTTAAAGCAACAGCTGCCACTGATTTATTATTTATTTTGGTTATTTTGTTTTCAACATATAGTACAAAACACACGTGTGCCCTTTTACGCGATAAAAGACTTTCACCACAATTCTTCCTCTACAACTTTCGTTTATAGATATTTTTAAACTTAATCGAGAATTTTGCCTCTTTTTCAGACATAAGTGTCAAGTGAACAAAAATGAGCCTTTTCAACACCCGTTGCTCTTCACGGGTCCCAAAGCTATGAGACATTTGTGCTGTCTACATAGGAGGCACTATTACAAAAAAAGAACTACACAGAAATGATTTTCAAACTTCAAGAACAGAAACTGACCTCAGACTGTTTCATCAGAGTTGCTCAGTTTAATGAGGACCTCATTGAACCGATTCATCAACGAGAGAATTGGTCGTTCACTCAACTTGTTTAGAATTGTTGATGAATTACAGGATTAAAAGAAGCAGGAAAAAAAAAAGCAAATTTATCCGACAACCCAAGCGCCATCTATATCTCTGAGATGAGGCATTATGATTATTTACATTATTTGTACTGTTATCTTCATTGCCATATTCACTACGGTTTGGCCTTCTTCAGATGATTGGAATTTTCAACTGAACTCTTTATTTCATCCACCAAAACTTAAGGAATCAGCACATATGCTAGGCAGCAAAAAATCTCCCGAGCCAACCAAGCATAGAAATGAATACAATATGAGAACCAGTAATAAAGAGTGCTAGAGAAAAGCAAAAAACAAAATTATAATATAAGCTCTGGTAAAATAATGGAATAATAAAAACAGAAAAATTGCAACATGAGCATTGGTAAAAAACGGTTCCTGAGATATTAGGTTCATAAGTCCCAGAAATTAATGCATAGATTTAAACCCCAATGAATAAAGATGTTGGTTAGATCTAGTGAATAGACCCAGAGTTGCGAGTTCAATACCAGGCTACAGCAGTAGTGAACAAAAGACTTGGAGAGTTGAGTTAAAGGGAAACAGCTGAGACATCTGGAAGAGGCACGACACATGGAACTAGAATATTCTACTCTGGTGGATGAAATAAAGGGTTCTGTTCAAAATTCCAATCACCTGAAAAAGGCCAGAGCATACAACGGCTGAAACGTTGTAAATACAGCAATCAAGATGAGGATAATAGCCTGCATAATGTAAATAACCCCAAGATCCCTAGAAATAAGATAGGAGTATTGCCTAGCCACTTTTAGATAGATGTTACTGAAATTGCAATATTAAGAATCTGTAATGTGGCCGAAAATCGACTGTAGTGAAATTCTCTCATTACAATAAAAAAGCACAAATTCACAAATAATTTTAATAGTATTGTTGAACTAGGAAAGATGTAACACTGTACGAGCTATTCCTAACGTTTCTTTTTGCAAATTTCTCATCTGCAGATCTCTTTCAGTTTCTTGCTTCTCTGCCGCTTACAATCTTCAAAAATTTAAATGAAATGCCAAAACTTTCCCACATTGTCATATATAGATAGATAGATAGATATTACCAAATGGGTGAATATAGGTAGGTATAGGAGGCAGCAATCATATACAAATACATATAAATACTCTATAGTGCTATAAAAAAAAAAAAAAATGCTTAATGTTAAATAAGAGCTATTTAATTTATATATACAAAATATATTTTCTGTTTATACATTATTTTTATAGATACAATTTATCTAAGTAAATGGAAACTGTCATTTGATCAGATGTGCTATACCATTCAGTTACAGAGAAGCATCGAGTTAGCAAATTACGAATTACTGTTTATAAACACACAATTTCTGACAATTCTTCTCAACCAAACATTTCTGCTCACAAAACGTATCATAACATAAACAATGACAACAGAAAATATAATAAATAATTGTCAGGCTTAATCCATTTCATAAAATAAATCCTAAAGAGCCAGGAACAACCTACCAAGGTTTCACCTAAATGGATCTTCAGGGTATCTGGGGGGGGGGGGGGGTCTTTGGACTAAAAAGTTATGGCACCAGATGATTTGTTTTGCCCTGTTCGGATGTTTCTAGTTTTTTTTCTCCAATTTTTTCCTTGGGTACCAATTTGTTTTGATATACTTGCAAGGTGTGCCACCTGAAGTGTTTTACTAACCAAGTATTACTATTAGTATAATATATATATATATATATATATATATATATATATATATATATATATATATATATATATATATATATATATATATATATATAGACACACACAGCATTTCTGAAGTTAATTCGAAAATATTACCCAATGTGGAAAAGAAATTACTTCTATAGAAACTTTAAACATCATCCATTTTCACAAAAATGGAATTCAAAAATAAATGCTATGCAGATTAAGTTTTAGCTCCAACATCAAAACTATCTATGTGCAGTATCCCTTCAGGACCTGAGTGATCATGGCCCTCCACAACATTCTATCCTTTGTAGCTCTCAGCAAGGACTTTTTTACTATTCCTCTAGCACTTCCTTGTCCTGCCATCCATTTACACAATCTCATTCACGTTACTCGCTACTTTCCCGTCTTCTTACCTTCAAAATGTCCTGAGAGTGTCAAATTTTTCAGGCTTCCTTTTCTCATGTATCCCAGCCTCTTTCTGATCTTATGCATAACTGTCCTTTGTTTCTTCCATTATTTGAAAAAACTTCCTCATTGACTGGACACGCTTCATCCATAGAATTCTCCAAAGTCATCTGTAAAGCCAGATCTGTTGTGAAGAGTCATCTGCTTATGACTTGTTTACTGCACACCACTCGCATCATCTTCAGAGTTCCCTCTCCCCACTAGTCACTTATATAGTAAGCAGCAGGTGTTAATACATTTGCATAGGTGTGATGTCCACTTCATAAAATAACAGTTGTTGAACACACACGTCCATAGACCTCGAACCAAATTTCCTGCTACAGTAACTCAAACACAGTTCATAGTAGGTAAGCCATGCTCTGCATTACTACAAGTTTCCTTTCCATTTTAAATGCACCTCAGCATGGTGTAATGGTAGCAGGCTTGCTCACACTAGAAGACTTATAGCAGTTTAAGGAGTTCAATCCTCACTGGGTGCTCCATACTTTCAGCCTTGAGCCATATCTAAGCTAAGTTTAGAAAAATCACCATTATTCGTCTTCTTGAACCCTGTTCTTTTTTTTTGTCTTTTCTCCTCACTAAAGTCATCTTATTCTCTTTCAATCCCAGTAACCCCTTGCATCTTAGAGGCATTATCGCCTTGCTTGGGTGAAATGATTCAAAAATGAAAAAGTATAAAATAGAGAAAAATTAGGTTTAGCTGCTTGCTTTCAATTCATTCATAGCATTAAATTTTTATCATTAAAAGTTAATCGCGCACTCTCTTACCTCTTATATATATCATATTTACTAGCCTTGAGACATTTTTTCCTCTGGCTTTTAAATAGTTTTCTGCTCTTTCCAGGCACTCTGGCCTCATCTGTCAAAAAATCACTTTTTGTGATTAGTACCCTTAACTGAGTTAGCTCATCCTTTTTTGTATCTGCCAGACTCACTTGAAGGAACATATCCTGCATCAAGTGCAGTAGAAAAAGCAACAATGAGTAATTATTGACAACTCATCTCTCTGCTATAGCAAGCAATGTAGCCACTTGTATAGTAAGCAGCAGGTATTAATACATTTGTATAGGTGTGACGTCCACTTCATAAAATGACAGTTGTTGCACACATGCGCTCGTAGGCCCCAAACCAAATTTCCTGCTACAGCCACTCAAACACACTTCGTATTAGGTAAGCTATATGCTGCATTACTACACTCCCCTTTGATCCCCCAATCACACAACAGCGACAGCTAGAGGGGGGTGGGGGTGTTGGTCACTTCTCTGTAACAGAACCAAAGAGGTTTGTGTGTCTAATGCAGGAGGACCATCTGTTAAGGAGAATTGTACAGGGGAAGTCTCTTCACCTGATTTGGGTGGGTCATCATTAACCTCCATGCCACTGGGCGTTTGTGTGGAATACTTACGTTCTACTAAGATTCCTGGTTCTGATGACCCATTTCTTTGCACTCCATCATGCTCTACCCACTTGACGTGGTGACGGTCCCTAACATGTTGCAGCCTCCCACTGACCAGAACTGAACTTAGACTGTGGTCTCCAGTCACCACCCACTTTCCAAATTTGGACACGCAAATGGTGCGTGGGGCTTTCACCCACACTACATCTCTAATTTTGTAGGTTGCAATCTCCACGCATGCTGGTGGAGATGCAACAGCTTTTTAGATTCCATTTGCCAGGGCTGTGGAGGCTGATATATCATCCTTCGGCATTATATTGTAGATACACTGCTTCCGCCACAGAACGCTTCTTTCTGGCAGCAATGCACTTGATGGTCCTAAGGCACCTTCCACTGTGGGCACATCAAAAGCACAGGCAGACACCCCCAGCCTTCTGTGAATTTTCTGAATGTGCTCCCGCGGAATGCTGCACCATTGTCAGCAAATAGCCAGCTGTTACCCAACCAGACTTGCAGCTCATACTTTCATTACACCAAGTTGGATATGGGATATTCTGCTATAGCGCTATACAGAACTGTTGGGGCTTGACCTCCTGTCCACTTCCATGTTGTGGTCCTAACCTTTGCCACTGAAGTCCTCTTCATCAATGGTTATCGCCACACATAGGAGTGGTTTACTGCAATAGAACTCTATTGCACTTGAGGGAGTGATTTTTATTTACCCCTCCCATCTCTTATTGTATTCATCCCAATCAGTAGGCCTCTCGTGGGTCACCAGGACATCAACCTTAAAGGGATTGCCACCATTGAGGCTCACGTTGATGACCCCAACCCCGCCGGCTTTAGTCTCTCCATTGATGATCATTAAACACACACACGTTCTCGTCCATGATCAGCACGTCTTTGCTGATTAATGACCAGGAGCAACCAGAGTCAACAAGTGTGACTTCCTGTCAAATTGGGCCGCGATTACCGGTAATACCAAATTTTATCTGCTCCAGAGAAGAGACTGGCACTATCGTCTATTCCCCTGTCTTGTTTCCTGGACAGGTATGTGCTAGGTGGCCCATAGAGTGGCACCAAAAACAACTCTTCTCTCAATGCAGACCCCACTCCTGCACCCTGCTGCCTTCCTTGGACGTGGTAGCCATTTGATGGCTGAAGCAGTCTTGTGTTAGGTGGTTCGATCCATTACAGCATGTAACATTGGTACGAGGACCAACAAGGATGTCAAGACTTAGTCCGTGTCGTCATTTAGGATCACCTGGGCACACACTAGCATCTGGTCAACGGACAGCACATCTATTATCAATGATGTGCAGAGGAGTTGTTTGACCTGGGCTGGTAGTCCAGCCACAAACACGCACCCGAGTGTGCAGCAGTTGTTCACCACTCCAAACAACACTGCAAGTTTTTGTAACCCTGCCAGAAAAATGTTGAGGGATTTGTCATGTTGGATCAGGTGCACTATGAATTGCTAATATGCTGCAAAATCATCTGTCGCAAACGTCACATATTTTTATTTTGTCTGCATCCACCCTCTCATCTCTCAATTACTGGTAGACAGCAAATGCACCCCCTTCAGTCAGTCTCAAGGGAATGACACGTTCTAGCCACTTCACATTGCAGTCTGCAGACAATTTCTGCCTTTTACATCCATTCAACCACTGATCCATTACCGTCAAATGGGAGAATCAGCCTCAGATCAAAACCCCCACCTACCTCAAATGTCGAACTAGCTTGTGAAAATTTTTCTGCTTATGTCTTGTTTACTGCTTTCTCAACTTTACTACACACCACTCGCATCGTCTTCAGAGTTCCCTCTCCCCGCTAGCCACTTATATAGTAAGCAGCAGGTGTTAATACATTTGCATAGGTGTGATGTCCACTTCATAAAATGACAGTTATTGAACACACACGTCCATAGACCTCGAACCAAATTTCCTGCTACAGTAACTCAAACACAGTTCATAGTAGGTAAGCCATGCTCTGCATTACTACAAGTTTCATTTCCATTTTAAATGCACCTCAGCATGGTGTAATGATAGCAGGTTTGCTCACACTAGAAGACTTATAGCAGTTTAAGGAGTTCAATCCTCACTGGGTGCTCCATACTTTCAGCCTTGAGCCATATCTAAGCTAAGTTTAGAAAAATCACCATTATTCGTCTTCTTGAACCCCGTTCTTTTTTTTTGTCTTTTCTCCTCACTAAAGTCATCTTATTCTCTTTCAATCCCAGTAACCCCTTGCATCTTAGAGGCATTATCGCCTTGCTTGGGTGAAATGATTCAAAAATGAAAAAGTATAAAATAGAGAAAAATTAGGTTTAGCTGCTTGCTTTCAATTCATTCATAGCATTAAATTTTTATCATTAAAAGTTAATCGCGCACTCTCTTACCTCTTATATATATCATATTTACTAGCCTTGAGACATTTTTTCCTCTGGCTTTTAAATAGTTTTCTGCTCTTTCCAGGCACTCTGGCCTCATCTGTCAAAAAATCACTTTTTGTGATTAGTACCCTTAACCGAGTTAGCTCATCCTTTTTTGTATCTGCCAGACTCACTTGAAGGAACATATCCTGGATCAAGTGCAGTAGAAAAAGCAACAATGAGTAATTCTTGACGACTTATCTCAAAACAGCTAAACTTACCCTCTATCCAACAATTGATAAGGAAATTTAAGTTACAAACAATAGATTCACATACATCCTACAACACATCCTGTAAACCCCTTCTTGTATCTTAATGGCATCACTGCCTTGCATGGGAGTGATACTGGAAAAAAAAAAATTTTAAACTGTATGAAAATTTCCAAAGGAGATTCCAATAATAAGTTAACTTCTTGAAAAGCCAGAATACAAAAAAAAAAAAAAAAAAATCAATCTGCTACTTGAAAAACTTAATCCCAAGAGGAGGAATGTGGTGACGTAGCCGTTTTTTTTTGTTTGTTTTTTTTTGCGTTAACCTGAAAACTATGCAGTTTATTTTCATTAGAAGAAAACAAAATTTACAAAAAATAAAATGATTTTTTTTTAAATTGTAAACAAAAAGGTGAATGAATGATTTATGAACTCTCACTGGAATAAATTCATAACTTTTTAAATTTAATTTATTTTCAATTTTTTCTGCTTTTCTTTTTTCAAGCTTCTATTTTAAAAAATAGAAAAAATTTCAGTAAAAAAATAAATAAATAAATGTGTCATTGTTTACACTTTATTCTTTGGACCATATTTTTTTAAAAATTCCATACAGAAAGAATTTCTTTCCTACAAGTGAAAAAAAAAAAAACTGCTTGAACTGGGATTCTTAAAAAAAAAAAAAGAATTAAAAGAAAACTATTAAATTTTAAAACTAAACATTTGGTTTTTAATTTAAAGAGAAAACCCATTGGAATTTTGGTACGACAATAAATAAAAGCAATGAAGAAAGGTTTCTTACAGTAGAAAGTAAAAATTAAACTAACATAGCTATAAACGTCAAAGTTTGAAAAACAAAACAAAAAAAAAAACGTTTTTAATATTTTATGAAACTGAAGACATTGACTCTTAAAAATCTGTTCCATGATTGAAAAAAAATGATGGTCGGTCAACCGTGAAGAAAGACTTTTAAAATTAAAAACGTCATTTAAATGACATGTCAGCAGTTTGTGTGTCTTTCTTTATTAATTAGTAAACATTTTATTGTTAACTATTTCAAATTAATTTTAAAATAATAGATTATTTGTTTTTTTTTAGCGAAATAAAAAATGTTTTATTATTGGACTTGGAGACAAACACTTTTCTACTGAAGTGAAAAAGCCAGCTATTTTTTCTTCCTATCATTTTACAACAAGTTGTTTTATTATTAGCAACTGACTGGGTTTTCTTTTTTTTATTCACGAAAACCAAGGAATCTAGTCGTAAAGGTGGAAGAACACGAAAGATGACCCTTTTTTAGTTTTTCTCTCTATCAATGTGAGGACCACAAAGATTTGTTAATTATTTAGACAAGGAAATTAATAATACAGTAATCAAGAGATCAGGGTGGTTATAGTATAATAAAACCCAATGAAGCTGGAAAAATCAGCTGATAAAATAATCTACCAGTAGAAAATCAAAAAAATACTACAATATAAGTAATCGTAAGTACAATGTACTTAACGAACGTTCATCTCTGAAACTGCGATACCAAGTACACTGACACACATTACAAAGACTACTAGAGATGGGCAAATTCCTTTCCTCATGTGATATTAGGTTGCATTGGAAATTTGTCAACAAGACTTTTAAACAAATTGTACAAAAGTTCACTTATGCGTTAATTATTTTTAATTAAAAAATAAATTCGAAACTTTTATTGCACTTCTAGCCATCCGTAGCCAGTTTTCAAAACACAAAAAACGGGTGTCAAAATCGAAATAACACAAAAATTAAATAAAAAGTTAAATATTCTTTGAGCAATTATAAAAAGTATACTTACTATGAGAGGGCACAAATTAAGCATTAAACAGATTAAAGTGAATTAAAAATCTATTCAGGGGAAAAATGTATTATTGAACAGATGTTTGTCTAAAAAAAACTGATATGTACAGTTACAGTACATGGGTAACGAGCAGCTGAACATTTGACAATGTCACATTTTCCTTCCAATTATGAATTAAGCATCAAATCGAAACCTTTTTCAGATTGTGACATAATAGACATTACAACTCATTTTATATGGTTAATCACTCATTAATAATTAAATAAACGAACAGAATAAAAAATTATGAAGAATAAAGTTAAACCTTCATTGCGTTATCGAACTTTGAGACAGAAAGTAACTCGATTTTGTTTTTCGTGTTGAAAAGTTTAAAAGAACACGAAAGTTTTTATCGGCAATATTTATAAATGGTTAATTTTCCTGTAGGAATAAGAATATTTAAATGATATATTGCTCAGTTAATATTAATCAAAATTAAATTTAAGTCACACACATTTAAAAAAAATAAAGGAAAAAAAACTTTAAGAAAATCTAGGGTTTGTTTTTAATTTTAAAAGAGAAAAATAAACAAAGTAGAATGATTCGAACTAAAACCACTTACCCTGAATTTGGAAATGATTAGCCCCATATTCGGTGTTTAATGTGTATTTCTCTCTTCAATAATATTTATAAAAGACCCAAAATACAACAAGAAACGGCCGGGGTTAGTGATTGAAAGCACGTGTGTTGGATGGTTTACATGTCTTTCTTTCAAGGCCGTTGATCAGCTTTCACTGCAGACATAACGAAAAAAAAAAAAAAAATGATTTTTTTTCACGGCTTTCCTTTTAATTTTTCAGCTCCTCCCCAGCCGTATCTGGTGCCACTGGTGGTAAAACCACGACGGCCTTTACAACACTTGCTGATTTTTCTCTTTGAACCCACGTCGTCGTTACCAACTCCTTTTCTTCAACGCCCTACCACCACCGATGATTTTCTCCTCCGACTGTCACTTGAGAAAAACCACGATTATATTTCACTGCTGCAGTTGTTGCTGGTCGTTTACTTGTTTCGGGATTTTAAAAATTTTCTTCTTTTTTTTTATTAGGATTTGGATATCTTCCCGTCGTTTAATTTTTTTTCTTCTTTCTTTTTCTTATTCTAATTTTTTGCTGTACATTCTTATATCCTCACAAACAGCACTTCTTACCTTTTTCTCTGACCGTTTCCATACAACAAACCTCATTCCAGTGAGTAACCCTCTACCTTGAATGGCTACGGGACTTTGGATTAGGTAGTGAAACTAAACATGAGTAAAAAAAAATAAAATAAGTGTCACCTGGTGGAAGTAATAGACTTAATTTTATTTTTTTAAATTAATTAATTTTTTTTGGGGGGGGGGTAAATACACAACACGTAAATATTTTTGAATGGTGGGAGGGGGAACATAAAAATTGTAAGAAAAAAGCATGATTTTTTTTTTTAATTTTCAATGATATAATAAAAGATTTTTTTTTTTAAATTCCATCTTTTTTTTTACACACTCATGCAACGTGGACAAAGACGTGTTGAAAAGTTGTTTTTTTTTCCCAACCTTTTCGATATATCAATAATGATTGATTAGCTTCAATGAACTGCATGACAAAAAAGTTCAAAGAATAGTTTCTTATTCATTATCATCATCATTATGACCTTTTTTTATGGAAAATTGAATTCCACGTTATTGCTATTTTTAATTTTTCTAAGTTCACTAATTTACTTTATGACATTAATTAAATCCTATATATATATTTTTAACCAATAAAATCCAATTAGAATGTTTGTTTGATAAACAATTATTAGGGCAAATACGGACAAAATACTTGGCGAACATAGTTGTAGACCTAACACATTTTATTTTTGGATCATTTAAAAAATATTACTGACTTCAATATCTGTCTATATTTCTGAGATGAGGTATTATGTACATTATTTACATTATTCGGACTATTGTCCTCATCTTTGTCGCCATATTTATTGAGGACACATGGTACAGTGGATAAAGGCATTGGTTAGATCCAGTGACATGACCCAAAGAGTGTGAGTTCAATACCCGGTTAAGGCAGCTGAGAACTTTCAGAAGGAAAATTAACAGGAGATAACTGATAACTAACATCCATTAAACATGGCACGTGGAACTAGAAAAGTCTACCCCAGTGAGCGAAATAAAGGGTTCAGTTCGACATTCCAACCACCTGAAGGAGGCCGGAGCGTACAACGGCGGAAACGTTGTAATAAATATGGCGACAAAGATAAGGACAATAGTCCAAATAATGTAAATAAAATACTTCCTTCATCACTCTCAGAAGAAAAATAGTTTTGCAAGCCAGTGTAAAATTCTTTTCCAATTAAAGAAAACCCTGTATTCAAAAAGCTCACACCTTTATGAAATTAAATTTCAAATCACCCTTACAGATATAAAAATAAAAGCCTACTGTTTCTCGGGGGTTCTCGGGAGTTAAAACAATTTTGGAGGCCAGTTTGGTCTACACATGTGTACACACACACACACACATAATGAAAGAGACCACAGCCGGTAGCCACCAACTAAAAGGCCTTGTCCACATGCACAACAGGAAGGATTAACCAGCAGCCACCACTGATTAAGCCTTTGACTATGAACTCATGAACAGACAAAGTAAGTCTGTCTACACATTTCACATGGACCTACAAACACTTAATTACTTTATAAAACAAATTTCACTGCAAGGAAAATTGAACATTTTATTGTTATTGAATATTTCTGAAAAGAATCTATAAATATTATTTCAACTGATGTTCTGCTTCTACTTTTCTTTCAGAGAATAACCTTCCTTATATTTCATTTAAAAGATGTGTTTTTCGTTGTTGTTGTTGTTAAATGTTTGGATTATAAAATCCTGACACACAACATAAAACCTGGGTAGACAGATCCCCACAACATCACATCGACACTTAAAAAACAAATTTTAATAGTTTAATTAAATTTCCCTGATTAACTATTCTGAGCCATTATCCATTATACCACTTGCATATCTGCACTTACAGCAACTGGTATTCACAAGCAGTTACCCAACTAGGTACAGACCAGGTTGGCCATTATTGATGTGAATCTTGTTTTCAGTTAATGTAAATAAATGGCAAACAGTAATAGAGACAAGATCGGTTGTATGTAATACATCTACTAGATATTTTTTTCTGTAAATAGATTTGCTGAATTTAACATGTTACTGACGGAAAATATTCTCAGCATCAACCTGCTAATATCAGAACTAAACTTTGTGCTTATTTTTCATTTTGCCGCCGGGGAACTATTTTTATTTCATCTTCTTTCTGTTGCTTTTATCATCATCTTCATCAGGTGTGGTGGCAGGGTTTCTGTGCAACTGAGCACCTGAATAGTTCCCTCTTCTTCCCTGTCTAGTATTTTTACTTTATTCCACATGGGTTGACGACTGCCATTCTCTCTCTATACATGATCAGTCATGCTTGATTTCATTGTCTCACCCCTAATTTTGGCTTTGTGATAACAGAAGCCACAATGGTCAAAATGTTAGTATAATAACAAAGACAAGGATATTAATCTCAATGTAAATAATATATATATCTATATATATATATATATTAGGGAAAAGAAGAATGATAAAGTGGAAAGCATTTTGATCTGATGCATTTTGTCCTTTATGACGATCGGACTAAAGTATGAAATGCTTCGACCACATTGTCATATTTCTTTTGCCTAACATTGGTCTTGATACATAAAACATTTATACATCATTTTCCCATATATATATATATATATATATATATATATATAGTTGATATCCATCAGTCTCCAGAGACTGTACAGTTTGCTCAGATGGCTAGCTCATCCCTGTTGTAGGTACCCACTCAGGCATATTTAGGTTTCTTCAACTTTCATGTAAGCACTTATGGTTTATTTTATTTTACTTTTTCGAAATGTCATGCTGTACTTGCTCCAGAAGCTCCAATAAAAATGATTTCAATGTGTTTGGGTGTCAATCAGAGAACACTTGTGGGATATCATCGCTATCTCCACCTTGGATTTGATGCACGTGCGAGTTTTCACCCCTTCCTCTCACTTTCGGCCGGTAGTAGTAGTAAACTGTTGGTCTTAGCCGAAGATGAGGAAGATATTATTTTTCGCGCGCTTTTGCGCTGACATCACGGCAAATTGGCTTTTCGAAAATCAGTTGCCCAGGGTCGTTTGACCCGGGCGGCCTGGCTCACCTTATCCTCTCGCCGGTAACCCATATATACTGACAGAGATATTTTATCGGCAAACCTTGCCTAGACCTCATGGCTCATCGCTTTACCTTAACACATACAACACTGTCGTCACTTCATGATAGATTTTTCGTCCCGAAGCGAACATCCTTTTCGAGCCACCAACTTCCAGGAACTTTCGAAAACTTTCAACCTGAAGAACAAAGCATTTTTCACATTCTTCGAACTTAGTCCTTCAGTTCACATTCTTCGAACTCAGACTTTCAGAACCTGTTACCTAAAAAAGAATTACATACACTCACAATTATAAACTCACGCAGTGAGTATTTTTTCCTAGCCGTAAGTTTATCATGCATTACAACTGACTTTCTGACTTTCTTCCTGAGGAACTTTTCCCGCCATAGCCATCTTGGATTTAAATTTTGGCACGGAACTTTATCTACCTTTTTATCAACTACCATATTTCCAGTATATTACTGAAGGTCTTCACTGAAAACAATTAAATTTCATTTACTACATTTCCAGTAACCTTACTGAAGACAATCTACTTGGCCTCTTTTTCAGCTACATTTCCAGTACTTTTACTGAAGGTCTTCACTGAAGACGTACTACTTGTTAAACTCTAATAAAATTTATGTTTGTTCTTAACCTTTCGTTGTTTTGCCTGTCTACTTCTTTTTACCTTGTACGTTTGTATGGTGGAAAGAGCACGTCTTTATATTTTCTTTTTTTTTTTACTTTGTTTGTGGATTCGGTTGTAGTGTGTGGTGTCTGGCACAAGGCCTTATTTTTGTAAGCCAGCGCTGCACCGCAATCGGGTCCGCAACACACTACTGAGGATTTAAAAAGAGTTGAGTGAGTCTAATGGTGATTATGAAGGTACAGCAACTTGGAAAACTTACTCTGATTGTTCTGATCAGAAAAGAACTTCTGAATTTTTTGGTGAGAGCCTCAGACTCAACACAAATGCCTACATTAAGTACCTTGAGGCAGTAGTGCTGCCCCTGGACAAGAGGGTGAATGCTAGAAAACCCAATGTCTGACAACAGGACTCTGCACCATGCCACACAAGCAAGAGAACTCAGTAATGGCTGTCAGACAATTTCTGTGACATCAACCCTTACATCTGACCACCTAACTCCCCAGACTGCAACCCCCTTGATTATTATGCGTGGGATGCAGTTGAGCGAGAGACCAACCAAATTCGTTATAAAACCAAAGATGAACTGAAGGCAAGGATTATGTCAGCATTCACCAACTTAAACAAGGAGACTGTTCAGAAGAGATGCAGGAGGTTCCAAAGTCATCTGGAGGTTGTCGTTCAAGTCAATGATGATTTTATTGAATAAATTTAGTCTTAAGTATTTTAAAATATTTTTCTGTAATTTTGTTAAGCATATTTGTTAAAATTAGATGTCAGTGTCATTTTAATTTTTGCATCACTTAGACACCCGGTGTGTGTGTGTGGGGGGATATATATATATATATATATATATATATATATATATATATATATATATATATATGATAAAATATAGTTTTAGGGTATGCTATATTTATGAGTTAAAGTGCTCAATATCAGGGATACACCATATGTAAATATGAAAGTGGATATTGAGTCAACATCCTGCAGCAGCAGTTTGTTTCATGCTTAAATGCAGTCGTCAGGCCGTGACCTGAGGATTGTGTTAAATCATGAAACAGTCTGTTGCCACTGGGTGTTGACCTCAATTTCCACTTTTATATTTACATATATATATATATATATATAATATATATATACATATATATGTATATATATACATATATATATGTATATTTATACATATATATATTTTAGGAAATGGATTAAATCTGACAGATTTTGAATTTATTTGTTCAAACATTATGTATTCATAAAATAACATTTACACAAATGAATTAAAAACATATATATATAAACATATATATATAAATGTACATTTATATATATATATATATATGTATATATATATATATATATAGCATAATGAGAAGCCACGTATACTTTCTTGATATGTATATAAAATATGGATAAAACAACTGAAAAGTTGCAAATTAAAAGAAAAAAAAAATTGAATGTTTTTTTGTGAAAGTATTTATTTATATATTTTTATATATTTATATTTGATATTTCCGATCGCCTTGATCTTTCGTCAGAAATTAATTGAATAACTGTATTCGGAAGTTTGTTTACAAGTAGCGTCCGTCGCGAGACGCGGACGTCACGTGACGTAGAATGCAACTGTGTTTGAATATTTCTAACGTAAATCTAACGATAATATTTTAGATGTTGTTTAAAAAGGTTTTTTAACTATATCTAAAGAAATTTTTTAACTATTGAAATATTTATACAGATTTAAAATACCCAAGTCTTTGTTTAACCCTAGTTTATATGTGTCTAATTTTAAAATCCAGTATTTCTCTTTTTTTCTGCGTGTGTATGTGGATCTAAATTCAGAATCTATCAATAAACATTTACAGTTGTCTAATGAGTGTCCTGATTGATTAAAGTGTTCAGCTATGGGGGAATAAGGATTGTTTTGACGTATGGATATTTTGTGATTGTTGAAACAAAATCTAAAATTAATTCCAGATTCGCCAATATATCCACTATTAGGACATATTGTGCAGAATAAGTAGTAAATTATATTATGGCTATCACAGGTGAGGCGAGGTGGATGTATTTTGATTTTGGAGTTGGGTACAGAAAATACACTATCGGTTATTAAGTGTTTGCAAATATATATATATAAATATATATATATAAATGTACATTTTTATATATATATATATATATATATATATATATATATATATATATATATATATATAATGTACATTTTTTTATATATATATATATATATATAAATGTACATTTAAACAAAAACAGACTATCATCAATTTCTTGTTTGTGTATTGCTTAATATATTGTGTAATGTCATCTTCGATAATGGCTTATGTAAGCCGAAAGCTTAGATTGGATTAAAAAATATGTATCAATATTGTGATTTTCTTTCATTGTTTAATGATAAAGTTATTAAGCTTATCAGACGATATGAAAAGAACTTACATAAAATATATAGACAACACTTATCTATATTATTTAATGAAACATGTATGAATGAAAAAAATGCTGCCTAAATACACACAATATATATATATATATGCATATAAATCTGTTCTTTAGTATTTCATCATTATATATTATATTATTCACTGTATTTTTATATATTGTATATACATAATATTACCAATACTTTATTATTAATAACAATATTTGATTATCATTCTCTTCTTCATCATTAAAGATATTGCCAATTGATTAAATCTGATTTTAATTAAGCTGTTAAACTATTTATCATAGAGGTACATTACTTTTGTTTTGATCAAATATTACATTAACTTCTTTTGAAATTGTCTATAACTAAAGAAATCGTCTTGAGGAGCCACTTGTGGCATTAACACAAGATTACCTCCCACAACTACATTGAAAGTCATTTGGTGTAAACATAATCAAGTAACAGATATACGTCTTGTCTCATGACCTACTGGATATGTCTAACCAACTTTTGATTTGTTAGCAAGTCAAATGTAAGCCTATACAAGTTTCTTTCTGCTTTCCCAGAGCAGAATAAATACTAAAATATCTTGTTTGTTGCTTTTCTTTTTCTCTTCAATAAGAATCCCATTTAAATTTTTTTTTTTTACAAGAAAGCGGAGAAATGCCATGTTTAACCAGATGCAAAATTAAATAAGATCCTGTCAGATCTTCTTAAACACTTGTAGGAAATTCTGTCATCCAGGGTTTTTTATATTAAAAATTTGAACATCCAAATTCCAAACAATAATAAAACAAAAATAAAGAAAACCTTTTTATTCCTGTTAAATAAATCATTTGTATTTACAAACAAATGTACGTGAACTCAAAAAAGAATAAAAATAGTTTTAGTTCAGTTAAAATCTTTGGGTTGTTGGTTCACAGTAAAAAGTTGTAGTAGAGAAAAGGCTTTGCTCATTAGCAAAGATTCACTGACAGTCTCTGCTGTTATTGCTGGAGATGTTTTGTTTGAAGTCGCTGACACATGATCGTCAGCTAAGATTCACTGACCCTCTACTGTTGTTGTTTATGATTTGTTTGAAGTCACTGATACATGTTTCTTTCAGCATGCACTGGTGAGGAAAAAAGTTACACAACTATATCTTCTCTTGTGTTTGAATGGTTTTGAGACAGTCACATCTCTGCTGCTGAAAGTCAAAATCTGTGGGATTTTATAAGAAATTTTTCCTGAAAGTAGGCTCAAGAAAAATAGGGTTTTCGTTTTCTCTGATCAGTCAAATATTTTATATGGTGATGTTAATTTCTAACCAATAGTCATTTTGATTTAATTGTTGTGTGTTGTATTGTGAAATCTTTTTGGCATATTTGTAAATATTGTCTGTTATTGGCTAGAAAATAGTTTGGGCTTGTTTTAATATGGTATGGATGTGGGTATGTAATTGTGTTGGAAATTGGGTTTATTTCTTATACCCTCAATAATAAAGACATTGGCAGACCTAGAGGGAATGATCTGTCCCAGGCTGCAAGTTTTAGTGGATGGAATTTAGGGGGGTTAGTATAGCTAGTATGCAAAATTAATTGTGCCATTTTTACCTGAAAATATATATTTTTAATGTCTATATCATTAACTTAACATTTTATCATAGAAATTATTATTTACTAAGCTATTTTCTTAAAAATCTAAAAGTTAACTAAGATTTTTGTTAAAATTCAGAGAAGAATCTGCAATATTATTGTTCCTGACCTGGCATCTTGGCTTCAGTCACTTTCTCACTGCCATGACGTAGCTTCCCTCTGCTTTTTCTATAAATATATTCATGGTAATGGTTCTGATGAACTTTCCTCTTTGGTACATAGACTTTATGAATTTAAAGGCAGTACTAGATTGGCAGTAAGGTCTCATTCTTTTACAGTCGAATTGGTTAAATATAACCACAAGTTCTATGCTAATTGTTTCTTCTCTCACACTTCTCTGCTTCTGGAACTCTCTTCTGGCTTCTTGCTTTCCAATCAAGTTTGATCTTCAAAAATTTAAATGCAATGTCAAACATTATATATTTGTCTTAATAATTCCTGTTCTTTTATTGCTCTCTCTCTCTCCTTAATAATGTTTTTCTTTTTCTCATATTCTTTCACACACAGTAACCACCCTGTGGCTTTATTGACTTGCTTGATGAAAAAAATGTTTCTAACACTGTAAGCAATAGTTGGTATATCTTTGCTGCTATTTCTGTCTTTTCTCATGAACATGATGTTCCTTATGGCTAGCAAGATCTCCTTACCTACATCTTGCTTCCACATCAACTTTGATCTTCAAAAATTTAAATGCAATATCAATTGTTATCTTCTTAATCTTTGTTCTTTTATTCTCCTCTCTCCTTAATAGTAGTTTTTCTCATATTCTCTAACACTCAGTAACCCCTTGCGTCCTAGTGGCTTTATTGCCTTTGATCTCCAAAAATTTAAATGCAATGTCAATCGTTAACTTCTGTCTTCTTAATTCTTGTTCTTTTATTGTCCTCTCTCCTTAATAGTAGTTTTTCTCATATTCTCTAACACTCAGTAACCCCTTGCGTCCTAGTGGCTTTATTGCCTTTGATCTTCAAAAATTTAAATGCAATATCAATCATTATCTTCTGTCTTCTTAATTCTTGTTCTTTTATTGTCCTCTCTCCTTAATAGTAGTTTTTCTCATATTCTCTAACACTCAGGAACCACTGTGTCCTAGTGACTTTATTGCCTTTGATCTTCAAAAATTTAAATGTGATATCAATCGTTATCTTCTGTCTTTTTCATTTCTGTTCTTTTATTATTCTCTCTTCTTAATAATGTTTTTTTTCCCTTTTCTCATATTCTCTCACACTCAGTAATCCCTTGCATCTTAGTGTCTTTATTGCCTTACTTGTGTGAAATAATTTTAAAAAAATTGTCCATCATTAAATATGCAAAATTAAAGCCTAGAGTTGACTAATTTTATCCCCACCAGTAACTCCCACAATTTCTAATTTTGCCTCATATAGTCTCTTTTCACTAGCCCGACTTCATAATAACAATATTTATTCAAACAACATTATTATTATTACAACTACTACTACTACTACTACTGCCACTACTACTACTATTACCACTTCCAATGTTATTCGGCTTACAGCCACATAATGTTAAAACTCCAGGTCAGTACCTTGATGGGCGACCATTTGGGAATACCAGGTGCCGTAATCTTGGATGTGTGGGTGACGTAATGGATAATGGCTTAGAATTGGAAATTGGACAGCCGAGTTTGAATTCCAGTCCTTCGGGCAGCTATTAGTCAAACTGATGTAACAATATTTTCTACTGGGCGTGGTCTTGCAAAATAAATAGATGTGTGAGTTACTCCACTTGACTCTGCCAGAAATACTCACTAGAGGGCACTCTTTAAGCCTAAGCAATGATATTCTCACTCACTCTCTTTTTGGTTTGGTTTGGTTTGTTTTACGGCATATCAACCTCAATGGGTCATTTAATGCCGACAACTTTTTTTTTCCTAGTAATATTTTTCCTTTGTCAAAAATCTATTTCTGTTGATATTTTTTTCCTCAAAAATGTATAGCTGGTAATATTATTTTAAAAAATGTATTGCTGATAATATTTTTTTCAAAAACGTATTGCTGGTAATAGTTTTTTTTCTTCGAAAATTTATTTCTGGTAATAATTTTTTACAAAGTATTTCTGATATTAAAACCTATTTTTACAATTTTATAATGCTTTTTTCCTCAGTTTCGGGGTTAACTATTTGCCCATAGCTCGGACCCTAACAGGTGCAACCACCCCAGGTCAGGGTGGACCTGGGAACACCAGCAATTAAGAGGTGTTTCCACACTCCTCAAAGCTTCCTGATCAGAGGCCTTGCTGTTGGACACGGATGTAGTTTATCGCTATACCCAGGACAAACTCTCTTTTTGATCTTTTCAACTCTTGCTATAGTCACACATGGGTAAAGTGTCCCGCACTGGGACACATTCATTTTGATAGTTTTCTCTCTCTTGATTTTTGTACTCTTTCACACATGCATTTACACAGACATGTCTGTCACACACACTTGTTACACACACACATGCACAAATAAGCACATTATTACAACTTGTTTTAATGTCTTTCCCTTTCATTACAATTGTCTACACCTGAATTCTATTATTATTGTTAATACAGTTATTGTCATTTATAATATATTTATTGTTTTGTTTTGTGTCAATCATTTTTTACCCAAACTCATACTGAGTTTGTTAATTTATTCAGATATTTTGCCATTTTTTTCTCTATGTTTACACCTGGAATAGATTATCTCAGATAAAATAAATTGGATTGATGACTAAAATAACAAGAGGTATTATGATTACTTGCATTATTCGGACTGTTATCCTCATCTTCATTACCATATTCACAACGTTTCGGCCGTTATACATTCCGGCATTCTTCAGGTGATTGGATTTCTGAGATGAGGTATTATGATTACTTGCATTATTTACATTATTCGGACTGTTATCCTCATCTTCATTGCCATATTCACAACGTTTCAGCCGTTGTACACTCACCATTCTTCAGGTGATTGGATTTCTGAGATGAGGTATTATGATTACTTGCATTATTCGGACTGTTATCCTCATCTTCATTACCATATTCACAACGTTTCGGCCGTTATACACTCCGGCATTCTTCAGGTGATTGGATTTCTGAGATGAGGTATTATGATTACTTGCATTATTTACATTATTCGGACTGTTATCCTCATCTTCATTGCCATATTCACAACGTTTCAGCCGTTGTACACTCACCATTCTTCAGGTGATTGGATTTCTGAGATGAGGTATTATGATTACTTGCATTATTTGGACTGTTATCCTCATCTTCATTATCATATTCACAACGTTTCGGCCGTTATACACTCCAGCATTCTTCAGGTGATTGGATTTCTGACATGAGGTATTATGATTACTTGCATTATTTACATTATTCGGACTGTTATCCTCATCTTCATTATCATATTCACAACGTTTCGGCCGTTGTACACTCCAGCATTCTTCAGGTGATTGGATTTCTGAGATGAGGTATTATGATTACTTGCATTATTTACATTATTCAGACTGTTATCCTCATCTTCATTGCCATATTCACAACGTTTCGACTGTTGTACGCTACGGCCGTCTTCAGGTGATTGGAATTTTGAACCAAACCCTTTATTTCATCCACCAGCATGGCACAAGGAACTCATACAATCTACCCCGCTGGATAAAATAAAGATTTTGGTTTAAAATTCCAATCACCTGAAGAAGAGCAGTGCATACAACAGCCAAAATGTTGAGAATGCCAATGAAGATGAAGATAACAGTTCGAATAATGTAAATAATGCAATTAAAATGAGAAAATTCAAATAAGTTTCATCACTGCTAAAGATAGAAGAAAATTCTAAATTGCTAGGCTATGAAAGTCATAATTCCATGAGCCAATCAGAAACAAGATCTGTGTCTTACAAGGATATGATGTCATAGTCCTGCAAGCCAATCAGAAGTTAAATATTGATTTTAAAATTACTCTTTGTGTTTGGTCACATACTAATATAAAGAGATAGTTAACCGAAATTCCATATGGATGATTTTCATCAGTTCACATCAGAAAACATTACAGGTATGAATTACTTGTACATATTCAAATGTACATTAAAAATTTGTAGAGAAAATAAAAAAAATTTTAATTTTTAAAATAGAGATATGCAGAGGGATGTAATGAGTTCAAGTGAGAAATCAGGGAGTCGAGTTCATCCCATCCATTGACGTGCACATACCCTTAGGAAAGGTATGAATCCATCTCTCTTCCCCCATTTATGGGTTGAATATTAGAACTTATGTCTTAAAAAATCATGCTATCCCCCCCCCCAAATTATTCTTACAATCCCCAAAATATGTTTCTGTTTAAAGTAACTCACAAAGACTTTGTAGGAAAATGAAAAAAAATCGATAAATAAAATAATAAAAAAAACAAAACATTTTCTCATGATGCTAAAAGTAAAGGAACCAGAAATATGATTATCACACTTGGCTTCATCAAATGCCCGTTAGGGGGCATTGTTGAAATCTATAAAAAAAGCAAACATTTCCAGCCTCACTCTCTTTTTCCTCCTTGCTCCAAGATGTAGTACCACATGGTAATTATATTCCCACTGCGGAATGGTAGTTTTCTCAGTCCACTGACAACTGAACTCTCTTCCTACTTTCCAATACATGGCACGCAGTCAGTTATGTGCCGTGCATGAGTCACACTTAGGTGATCATGTATCTTTCAATACATGATTGACGAAGCAGATTTTTCCCCACAGTAGGTTGCCATTTCTTTCTGCAGTAGACCAGTTGCCATCCAAGGCTATAGAACCCAGTCTATCCTGCTATTTACACATAGCACGGAGGGGAGAAGAGGCTTCATACCTTTTCTAAGGGTATTAGCACATAAGTGAATGTAATGGATTCGACTGGAGTTCGAACTTGGCTCTCCAATTTCTCAATCCGAGCCACTATCCATTACTCCTCCATGCCTGCAAACCATTTTGCCTCCATGGTGCTCACATTTCCAAAAACCTCAACCTGTGAAGTAGGGCATGCTTTCTCTCTGGTTGTTCCAACTCAGCGCAAGGCTGACTTGGGCGCAACTATAGTAACTATGCTTGAACTGGCTTACCCTAACTTCTGAACCAAAAATAAGAAAACAGACATCCCATAACAATGTTTAACCTTCCAACAATAAAGTAAGTAGAAACTTTCCTTTGGTTATCTCAACTCTGTGCAAGACTTGAGCTCGACCATGAATATGATACTTATACTTACCTATCCTAATTTCTGGACCAAAAAGAAAATGGTTTGGTGGTAAAACAATTGTATGTGTCTGTATTTGATAATAATTAATGTTTATTTAAATTTTTTATGATAAATAGTGTTAAGTATTATTCCAATTAAGATAAAATTGGTTAAAAAAAAACAAATGGCAATTCTGATATAACGACATTGTGATAAAGTAACTGGGAATAATCTCCCTTGTTTTATGATTACCTCCCTTTGGAGAACTCTTTCGTTTGTAGAGGACTATAAATAGTCACTAAATAAAGCTTTTTTAAGCCTACTACTCTGTAATAATAAAGAGAGCAAGAGTAGGCTTAAAAAAAGCTTTTTCACCAGACAACAAACTCGCATGAAAAACTATATATATAAAATAAAATATGATATTTATTTTAACAAATAAATTAAAATATTCCTTATTTGAAATGTTATAATGAACATTTGGTTGCAAAAGAAAGGAACAAAGAAGGATTCAATTTTCAACAGCCTGTATTCATGAAACGTGCATAATATATACATAGTCGTTTGAAATTTGGTAAAAATTGTTCATGTATGGTTCTTCAGATGCTGTTGGTCAGGAAAGCAATTAGGTGTGAGGATATTGTCAATAGGGCTAGGAGTTGACTGATTTTTGGGTTGTTTGGCCAAGGTCACAGTTGGGGTCAGAGGATATGTCCTGGGTGTATTAGCTGTTGGTTCTGTATTCTGCGTATGAAGAGCAGGGTGAGATTAATGAAGCTTGGGTGAGGTTATGGTTGTGATGAGAGAAGGGATCATGGCAATGATGACAACAGTGCATTTGTGTGCCGACAGGTGGCATTTTGGCCCACAACTGTGTTGATCATTAACAGGGGCTTTCTTTTAAGCAAATCATGTGATTGGTTATTGTATTATATTGCGAGGATTTGTATTGTGGACCGAATGAGATGTTCAGAGCCCCTGTGCAGAAAACAACTTCTTTATTTTGTATTTTTTATTTCTTACCACTCACATCTAGCTAACATATCGAGGGAATCAGAAATAGATCTACTCACAGCAGAGTATAACATAAATATACCATAGTTTATTTAAAATATGTGTTACTTTATTTAAAATAGTCCTTATTTTATTTAAAATGTGCCTTATTTAAAACTTATTTTATTTAGGATATGTCATATTTATTAATCATTTCACTCCAAGCAAGGCAATAAAGTCACTAAGATGTAAGTGGTTACTGAGGGTTAAAGAATAGGAGAAAAATTTTAAAAATTGTTAAGGAGAGAGAATAATAAAAGATGAAGAATTAAGAAGACAGAAGATAATAATTGACATTGCATTTAAATTTTTGAAGATCAAAGGCAATAAAGCCACTAGGATGCAAGGGGTTACTGAGTGTTAGAGAATATGAGAAAAACTACTATTAAGGAGAGAGGACAATAAAAGAACAAGAATTAAGAAGACAGAAGATAACTATTGATATTGCATTTAAATGTTTTAAGATGAAAGGCAATAAAGCCCCTAGGACGCAAGGGGTTACTGAGTGTTAGAGAATATGAGAAAAACTACTATTAAGGAGAGAGGACAATAAAAGAACAAGACTTGACTGGAATGTAAGATGCTAGAAGAGAGTTTCACAAGTGAGAATGCGAGAAGAAACTCTTAGCAATACAACTTATGATTACATCTTGACATTTGATCTGTAAAATGATGAAACCTAACAGCCAATCTAGTAGTAAACTTAAATTCATAAACTCGAGGTATAAATTACCATGAAAATATTTATAGAAAAGGCAAAGGGAAGCTACATCATGGCAGTGGGAAAGGAACTGAAGCTGAGATGCCAGGTTTTTTCTGTAGCAGACTAATCTCTTCTTAATAATAAAACAGGAATTATAGTCTTACACTTTGAAGGTTACAAGTAGTACATAAGAGATTTCTACATAACAGAAAAAAAGACGTAAATTTATTTATTTTATTTAAAATGTCTTACTCTAGTTAAAATATTTCATATGTAATCTAAATATACGCATTTAAAATGTCCTTTTTAAAATTGTTGTTGTTTCATTTGAAGTATGTCTTTTAAAAATATGGATTATTTTATTTGAAATGTCTTATTTAAAATTATCATTATTTAAAATATGTCCTTTTTAATATATACCTTATTTTATTTCAAATATGCATTATTTTATTTAAAATGTCTTACTCTATTTAAAATCTGCCTTATTTTATTTAAAATGTGACTTATCTAAAATTGTCATTATTTCATTCCAAATAAGTCTTTTTTTTTAAATATGCTTTATTTGGTTTAAAATATGCCTTATTTTATCACAACAAACTAATCAAATAAAAATATTTTTCTATGATATTTTTTCCATCCATACGTCAAGGTTATAATGATTTTCATACCTGATGATTTTTTTTCCGTTGGACATTTTTCTGCAACCATTTGACTGATTTGATACGAATTGAGATCTAACATTCAATTGATATTCTGCCATTATTTGTACATATAAAAAAGGCCGACTTTGATGTCATACTAAAATGGATGACTGTTCATAAATAAACATGAATTATGCCAACTGGAAATAATTTTTCCTTTTTTGAAACATTCAAAAGAAAAATGATATTATCCTAATTTTAAGGGCAGCCTTTCCTGTTCACTGGAGAGTAAACACTGACCATGATCATTGACAAAGATTAACAATGACCAATGCTTTTGGGGACACATAAATTGGTTTATCTAAATAAGAATCGTTTATTTATTCCTTTTTTTATGATTGAATATAACTGGGGGTTCTTTAACAAAGCAGTGATTCATCAGGATTAGAAATTTGTATAAAATACAAATTTTATTCTAACCTAATTATGTACAATAATGGATCATATGCAATATAGGTGAAAAATTCAACTAGAAAAATTGAAAATAAATACAATATATCTACATCCCAAACCACGCTAATAGCTTAGGAGTGAAATTTAGGATTTCTTGATTTTCTGTGAATTGATTTTGATAAAACTTTCCCAGCTGGTTTGCACAATATGGCAACACCATTGTTAGGTTTTCACTATTCTCTGTAATATTTTTTTCTCATATTCTCTCACTCAGTAACCCCATGTGTCTTAGGGGCTTTATTGCCTTTCTTTGGGGGGAGTGAAACAATTATAAAATATATATATTATAATAGTAATATAGTATTTTGCTATTGAGATATTTTGCAGAAGTAACGGACAAAGAAAGTGTACTGTTACTGAGGGAAACGTGTTTCTTGACACCTGATTTCACTCACAACAGCAGATCTAACCAGGCTAGCATTTGCAATGATCCCATGACAGACAAACTTAACCAGGCCATCAGTAGCAACACCAAGGCATTTCCCTCAACTAGGATGCTTTTGACCAGCAACAAAGGCAGCAACAGAGATTAACTCTCAACTACGACAATGCAATAATTT
The DNA here is from genome assembly GCA_964036315.1 of Acanthosepion esculentum. Classification (NCBI taxonomy): domain Eukaryota; kingdom Metazoa; phylum Mollusca; class Cephalopoda; order Sepiida; family Sepiidae; genus Acanthosepion; species Acanthosepion esculentum. Next base: position 90,227,962 of record OZ038508.1, on the reverse strand, counting down.
GGGGAATATTTCTCACTTGACTCCATATGCAAGTTGATTTTCTCCATGTATCTATCTCAACTACTACCGTGTGCTATACCCCATACAAATTCTCAGTCTCCTACAACTGATATAGGATATCCCAGAACATACAAAAATCTAACCCCTGTAAATCACAGGGAAATAAAAAAAACTTTTACTTTTCTCAGCCACGTCTTATCTCTATTTGTTGCTTTTTTTACTTCCATTTTTTTCCTTGTTAACAGTAAGACTGCCATTGCAAACTGAATATTAATTAATTTTAATTCATTAATGTATTTATAAAAAAAATGTGTTCTTATGATTTGTTTTAATTACAAATTCTCTTTCTCTTTGACACACAAAGAGTCAAGGGATCTTTATATGCCCCTATGGATAATTGGCATTGTAGCATAGTGTTACTGACTCACAGGAAGTAGTAGGCAAAGATAATCTCAGGAGAGAGTATCTTACTCCAGGATCTAGCTAATTTAAATGTATAACTCATGAAGCTGCAATTTCTTTCTCCTTTGGACAGTTTACACACGAGGCATGTACAAATCTTTGCTCATGTTGGAGGTAAGTTATTTTATTCTTGATTTTATTCTAGTGTTGCAAAAAATACATGCAACCCTGGGCCTCTTTGCCCTCTGCGGTAGTTCACTACACTATTTATAGTCTTTGTGACTTCATATATAAATCTCCCTGTACCAAAGAGATTTTATCCCCCTATTTTCCCTGGTACTACTTCTAGAAGCTTTTGTCTCCTCACTATCTTCCTCCCTCTCCTTAAGAGATTGTCTAGATGTAGGAGATCTTGATCATTTTCTTTTTTCATAGGAGTGTGCTTCCAACAATTGTTCATCTTCAGAGTCTATATCACTCGCAATTTCACTGCTTATTTTACCCTGACGTGACACTTTCGCCTTCATTACTCTCAGGCTCACTGTACATTTCTTCATCGCTATCGTGTTGCAATCTAACTTGCACTAATATCCCATTTCCATTTTTTTCTATAATCATAATGTTCTGTCTACTTAGCATTATGAATCTTCCCCCTCTTGTAGATTAGATTCACTATTCTTTTTATATATAAGCTTTTCGTTGGTCAGTGGGGCTCTAATTTGTCTCCCCATGAGGGCAGACAGGCTTTTCAAACTTCCAGCATGTGGTATTGTCCTATAGCTTAGCAACAATCTAGAAAGAAATGTTTCTATTTTTTCCTTCCATTGTGCACATATTTTCTATCTGGTTTTGATAGTTTGCACCATCTTTTCTGCTAATTCGTTTGATTGTGGATGGTATTATGGGGATTTATATAGTTTGTATCCAATTTTCTTCAACCATTGGCAAAATTCCTTGTCACAAAACTCCGGGGCATTGTCAGATACCAGTGTTTTTGGTATTCCATTTCTTGAAAATATAATCCTTCATGCTTGTTTCATGGTCGAACATCTTTTGTTGAAAACCTGTATTACTTCTGGCCAGCCTGAATATGCATCTACCACTATTAATAATAATCCCACTCCATTAGCATGGGCATAATCCATGTGTACTCTGTCCCAAGGTTGGGACTCTTTAGGCCATGTATGTGTTTTCATCTGTCTGAATTTTCTACTTTCATTGCATCTTTTACACTTTTTATCTATTCTTCTACATCTGTAGAATAGCCTGGCCACCATGCCTCTAGCCTTAATCTTCTGCAATGAACATCATCATGTATGCATTTTTAATTTTGTTTTTTTGCATTGCATGCTGAACCTGTACATCTCCATTACAAATTACACTCTTTTCTACAGTTAACTTGTATTTAACCTCTTTAAAATGCCTTTCTGTTTGTGAGCAATTATTCCACTTATTATTTTTTATTCTGAACAATATACTGTTCAATATGGGAAACAAAATAATTAATAATTAAAAAAAGATTAGAAGTTAAGTAATAAAAATACTTTAAAATACAGATAAGAAGGGTAATTAACAATAAAGTAAGAAAAAGTTAAATTATAAAAAAATAGTTAAATAAATATAGAATACTCCCATGATGCATCAGAACAAGCTTTTTACTGCCAATTGAAACAATAATCAAAACTTTTCCTCTCGTCATTTTACAATGGCTGGAGGAGGCAGATGCTCTGGACAGTTCTCTGATAAAACATCTTGCCACCAACAGATAAGCGAAACATCTTTATTTCTGTATACATATATGTTCTTTGAAATACACAATCATTTCTTTGAACAGTATACTAAAGCATTTTATCATTTTTGTTTATGTTTATTTCGTTGTATCTCATATACAACTTTGCTTGTAATATTATAATCCTATTGTGGGCTGATAATGCCCTTTGAAACACCCCCACCCCCTGACTTTACATAGAGACAAAGCCAACGCATTACCAGAAAACCCGCAACAATTTTTTTAAATGCATAAATAAGGTTAAATGCCTGGAATGTTACAAAAGCCTCCTCCTTTTTCTTATCCTTTTTTCTGTTTTTATTAGCAGAAGAGATTTTATCTGATTTTAACTGAGTTTTTGTGTCTGGATATTTTATGTCAGTGTATCACCATAACCTTTGTACACCTTAACCTTTGTAGACCTTAAGCACTGAAATATGATTCTTTTATGGAAAACTCTGATGAATAGTGTTAAGAACGAATCAGTCAGTTCACCTCAACCTGTTTGTCTGCTTGTAAAGAATGGGCAAAAAAGCAGTTTACGTATAAAACACATTTTTTTTGTTTAGATATGTGGGCAGTATAATGGATAGTAACTCAGAATGAGAAATCAGAGTACTAAGTTTGAATTCCAGTTGAGTTCATTACATTCACTTATGCGTAGATGTGGGAAAATGAAATAAAGCCAAGAAACAAAATAATCCTCGTCATCTTTATCTCGTATCCAAGAATTTAATTTCTTCTTTGCTTCGCTTCCTTCATGATAATCGCATTAATGACTAAATTTGCCACCAATGTGCAGGTCCATTCCCGATTGCTGTTTGACTTTGCAAGAGTTGGTTGGAAGTGAAAGAAATCAGAATAGAAGAAAGTGCTGATGGTGTGAATTTCTTTAAGGCGGACCTCAACTTGCCAGGAAGTGACCCATGCACTTGATTTCCTGACTTTCCTCTGTGGCACGTATGGAATAAGACATGCAGAATCCAGTTATGAAACTGCAGCAGACTGCAACTGACTCTGTTATAATTTTGAGTGGTGCTTTCTGTTTGTCATGTCGCCCTCTTCATCCATTGGTTCAACTGATATGATCTGTTATAATCATCATTCAAATATTTTTCAATTTATATATTAATTCAAATTTGAATTCTCAATTGCTATAAAATATTTCTCAATTTACATATAAATATTCTCAATTCAAATATTTTTCAGGTTGTGTATTCACATGTATTTGTATATAGCTTTATATCTAGTTGTGCATATATACATGCATATATATATGTGTGGATGACATATATATATATGCCCTCGAAAAAATAAAATTCGGTCGAGCACTTTAGAAGGAAAAGTGTGAATTTGTAAACAGCAACTGCTGATGCAATAGCTCTTCTATGAATTGAGCCCTCTGAGTCACTGGCGTGTTTATTCTAAAATAAATATGTAAAACTTCACCTTCCTCTCTGTCGAGAGCTGATAGCTTAGAGGAAAAATCTCTGTCTGATGCCAGTTGGGTTTCTATCCTGACTTGAGGCAATCGGATGTCTAGCCACACTGATGAGCTGTGATACAGTGAAACAGTCTGTCTGTGGACGACATTTATATATATATATAAATATATATATATATATATATATATATATATATATATATATATATATATAAGTCAATATTGAAGTCACCACTCAGAGACGACAGGCTGTTTCACACTAGACGCAATCATCAGGCCATATGTCCAGACAAAATCATCAGGACATATGGCCTGACGATTGCGTCTAGCATGAAACAGCCTGTCACCTCTAAGTGGTGACTTCAGTGTTCACTTTTATATTTACATATGCTCTATCTCTGATATTGAGCACTTTATCCCATAAATATAGCATACCTTAAAACTATATTTCTTCATATATATATATATATATATATATATATATATATATATTTGGAGGAACCAATTCCAGTGTTTTCACCTTTGGAAAGTTCCTGAAAACCATACCATGGGTTGATCGAAACATTGTGAGCGAAATTGAGTAGACGGTACCCTTTGGGATATGGCAGTGGTCATGCTAGCACAAAGTCACAAGTCATCGTGACCAAGAGTTTGAGCATGCTGGCCTTGTTCAGACTTTTGATCACATTAGATAACATGCTCTCTCTCCCTGAAACTGTAATTAAAATCCAGTTAGCATAAATGCAGTATAAACCACTGGAGAGCTCTGCTAAATAAACACAAATATATATATATATATGTATATATATATATATATATATATATATATTTTAATTGAATTAACGTATTTATTTTTAATCTAACATTTTTATTATTTCAAACGTTATTATGGTGGATACTTGATATTTGAATTCTCAAATACACAGGCCAATACGATATCTTGTAATAAACACTGTTTAATAAATAAAAATGGATTATCTATTTCAAATACAAAGTATCCGTTATAATATAATTAGTGTAAAAAGTTTTCATGTGACACATTTCAACCTTTAGGACTTCATCAGACTAAAAGTATGATTATGTTGATGCAGCTACACATGCACACAAAGGAGAGGTGACATTTTGTCATTTATAAAAATTTATATATCGTTTTCCCATATATATATATATATATATATATATATATATATATATATATATGAGAAAATGATATATATTTTTATATATCAAGAACAATATTGGGGAAAAATGTATGACAAATAGAAAAAAATTTTAATGTGATGCATTGTCCTTTAGGACTTCATCGGACTAAATTTGTTATGTTGGTGAGACTACACATGCACACAAATGAGGTATGATGGGAATTTAAAATTTAAAAAGTTTTTTTTTAATCTAGCCAATTTCATTTAGATTCTTTTTCTTTTCCATCGCTTTTGTTATTAGATATCCTTACCCCATATATATATATATATATATATATATATATATATATATATATATATATATATACATATTTTAAATCAATTAATTTATAATATTAATGCTCTGTAAATTTACATTGAGCACTATTGTGTAAAAATAAAAAAATATCTATAAAAAAACGGATTTTATATCTTACTGTTCTTTCTTTTTATTTATATATACATATATATATATATATATATGCAGGACAGTCTGGGTTCTATAGCCTTGGATGGCAACTGGTCTAGAAGAAAGACAACTCTGAAGTCAAAACCTGCAGAGGGTTGTTTGGGGAACTTGTGGCACATAGTGCACTAGGTCTCTGTATCCAGCCCTTCAAAAAGTGTGGTTGGTTCTGCACAAAACATTCACCACTATAATCAAATCATATGTGCTGGTTCCTGGCTGTTGGTTCCTAGGAACTGAGATACTTGTCCTTCATATGTTGAATATGATGGGAGAGTCCTTCATATACATATATATATATATATATATATATATATATATATATATATATATATATATATATATATATGTTGTGGACTCTCCCATCATTGATTGATGCAGACTGTTGACCTGCACCTAGCGAGGTCCCTTTTACAACGTATGAGGGTCAGGGACCTCTGTCCCTAGGAACTGACAGATAGACAATCTGCACATATGATTTGATTATAGTGGTGATGGTTTTGTGCAGAACCAACCACACTTTTTTTGAAGAGCCGAATACAGAGACCTGGTGCATCGTGTGCCACAAGGTCTCCAAACAACCCAACAAGGTTTTGAATTCAGTGTTGTCCTTCTCCTAGACCAGTTGCCATCCAAGGCTATAGAACCCGGTCTGTCCTGCTATTTACCCATTGCTGGAGGGAGATGAAGAGGATTCATACCTTTCCCAAGGGTATTAACACGTAAGTGAATGTAATGGATTCGACTGGAATTCAAACTCAGCTCTCCAATTCGTCAATCTGAGCCACTATCCATTACGCCACCATGCCTCCTACATATATATATATATACAAACACAAAAGTGGATCAATAAGCCTGGCGTAAATTATTAACTGAATTTTGAACTGAAATTTTCATTGTATAATGTGCAATGAATGTAATTACTGTTTATCATTGGATTAAGTGCATTAAAAAGGAAAGAGATTATTTTGAAAAAGTAAATATTTGATGAGCCTATGCATACACTGGGGTACTGAAAATTTCTCAGTTTGACCCAGGTCCAAAAAAATTTGAACAAATAACCAAACATTAGCTTTTTATTTTCTTGGATTCAGTGATTGACATTTTTTTTATGGATTATCAACTTTTGGTGTTTATTTAAAGCTAGAAAATATTTTTAGATTCTAACATTTTTTAAAGATACTAATAATTTACTGATACAAGTCCTACTAATTAACTCATAGCTGGGGGGGGGGGAGCGGTGGATTCACACCTTTTGCAAAAGTATTTGCGCATAAGTGAATATAATGAACCTGACTGTAACAGGAACTTTGTTTTCCAATTTCAAGCCACATATTCAAGCTTACAGCAGCTGGTATTCCTAAGCAGTCACTCATCTAGATATTGACCAGGCTCGACATTGCTTAACTTTGGTGATTGAATGAAGAAGTTTTCAGCACCACCTCAGATGTCTTTTGTGTATATGTTAATCATAATTATCTCTTATTTACACTATTTATATTTGGACTATTGTCCTCATCTTTCTTGTTGTTATCACAACATTTCAGCCATTGTGCCCTTCAGCCTTCATCAGGTGTATATTAATCTGGGTAATGACAGGCAATTCTGAACTGACCTCTTGATTTAATCTATGCGGATAGACTGTTCTTGTTCCACTGCCCATGTCTAGGGATATTCTAGTACTGCTCAGCTACTATAGTCCTCATATTTATTGTTGTTATCACGTTTCGACCATTGTGTCCTTTGGCCTTCATCAGGTGTATATCTATCTGGGAATTATAGAAGAAGAAGCATACTTACTACAGGGAATTATGGACTGAACCCTTTATTTAATCTACAGGGATAGAGTGTTCTCATTCCACTACCATGTCTAGGGATATCTCATCTAGTTCTTCTTTTTAATACCGCTCAATTATTGCTACATATTTCCACTGAGTTCAAGTACACACTGCCCTGCCCAGGGATTGAACTCACAATTACTATGTCATCAAATTCATGAGCCAATGCTTTAATCTAATAGCATCAAAAACTTTGGACACATTTTTGAACTGATCAAGTCTTTCCTATCAAATCATGAAATGAAAGTTATCCTGAATGGCCACTCATCTAGATCCTTTCATATTAATGTGGGTGTCCGCCAAGGCTCTATCTTTGGTTCTACTGTTTTTAATTTTCATTAATGATCTTACCAATGACATCAGCTCTCAACTTGGTATCTATGCTGATGACACAACCATTTACTCCTGTTGCCTTGATAGTAAGCCTGATCAGTCCAACAAGGTCAAAATGGCTGCCCATGTCCAAAATGACCATCGTTAACTGGGACAAGAGATGGCTTGTTAATTTTAACACCTCCAAAACTAAACATCTCTTAATCTCTCCCTGTTTTCCATCAGCATAGTTGATGCTAACCTCCAGGAAAGTGACTTGTTGTGCCTTCTCGTGCTAACATTCTCAGCTGACATGAAGTGGAAAGACTATATTGAATCCGTTGCTAGATAAGCTGCTAAAAAAGTCAGTTCATTGTGTCGTGCAAGACAATCATCCATGCTTAGAATATTGCTGCCACATATGGTCCGTTGCCCCTGTTATTTACCTCAAGCTCCTTAATAAAATCCAAAGAAGAATCAGTAACTTTATTGGTCCTGATCTGGCAACTCGGCTTCAGTCACTTTCCTACCACCGTAAGGTTGCCTCTCTGTGTCTTTTCTATAAATACTTTCATGGTAATTGTTCAGCTGAGCTCCTCACTATGGTACCAAGACATTTTGAATTTAAGTGCAGTACTAGACTGGTATTGAGATCTTATCAATTTACTGTTCAACTAGCTTGATGTAACCGTAAATTCTATGCTAACAGTTCTTTTCTCACACTTCTCACTTGTGGAACTCCCTTCTGGCTCCATGCTTTCCAGACAACTTTAATCTGCAAAAATTTAAATGCAATGTCAATCATTATCTACTGCCCTCCTGATTGCTCTTTTCTCTTTCTTTTCATTACTAATGTTTCTTTTCCTAATTCCTCTACACCCTATAACCCCTTGTTTTAGTAGCTGTATTGACTTGCTTGGGGTGATTCCAATATATATATATATATATATATATATATGTATGGCTCCATGCTTTCCAGTCAACTTTAATCTACCAAAATTTATATGCAATGTCAATCGCTATCTACTGTCCTCATGGTTACTCTTTCCACACATTATTAATGTTTCTGTTCCGAATTCTTCCACACCCTGTAACCTCTTGTGTCTTAGTGGCTTTACTGCCTTGCATGGGGTGATACCAATTAAAATAAAAAAAATAAAAAATAATGAAAACTCCTCAGAAATTCAGATGGAAATCATAATTATCTTTGGAATATAAACCACAAATATATACAAATAAATATATATGCTTGGGCATTTTTCACCTCGGATAAAATATAATGTGTCAGATATATTTACATGCAATATTTCAAAACAAAAACTAAGAGTAGAATGACTGTTTCAGAGAAGAAAGTTATTCTTTTCAGAAAAGTGATGGTTTTCATTCTCTCGTCGGAATGGTCATTTCCAGACGTCTTGTGTTCTTTCTTACTTTCTTTGTTCAACCCTTTTGTTTGTGATATTAACATAGATATCATAAACCAGTTTATTTGATGCCCCACTGCTTCCTTTCCCTTAGACTGGAATGTACATCAACACAGCTCAGTGGCACATCAAAAGAAGAAGCACTGGTGATGGGGAAACTGCTATACCAAAATAACTAGGTTATGGCTTCAGTTTAGATCACTGTCTTCATGGCTTTTTAGCATCAGACGATACAACTACTTGCATGATCACACACACACACACACATGTATATATTTGGATATAGATGCATATGAATTGGACACTTCAACGTGCTTTAATGACTAGCAAACTTCTCTTGCTAGATTAATTACAACTGAGTAGTAATTTTTGATCCTCACTGGGTGCCCATACCTTCTACATTCATAGTCCATAGTTTCTTCAGCTTCAGAGCCAGATTCTGGCATTTTTAAAAGAGTCACTTCAACATAATGTAATGGTTAGCAAACTTATCTCGCTAGACCAATTATAACTGGGTAGTAATTTCAATCCCCACTGTGTGTGCCCTACTGAGAATCTTTTGCCATGTCTAAGCTACACTAAGTAACTTGTTATAGATTGTGTATGAATGAAGACAAAAGGACAAATTTTGGCAAACTTCGAACCTACAAAATAAAAAAAATAGATGATTTTTTCCCTTGACACCGCTATTATTTTAACTACCTTCACTCCTTGGAAATGTTTATTGATTTAAAAAGTGATGATTAGAATTGGAATAAAACTTAAACACATGAAAGGGAATTTATACATTTTCTTTGTTCTTGAGAATTGACAACAAAAATAATAAACACTGTTTATTTATTAGATTATTTATTGGAATGGTTGGCAAAATATCAGTTAATTGCCAATCGATTCAAACTTTATAAAATGGTGAATAATAAGGATTTCTTTATCATTGGTTCACATATTTTAATAATTTAGTAAATGTTTATAAATTTATGAATAAAAATTCTTTTCATATTTATTTCTTTATAAATTGGTAAATGATAAATATTGCATTGCATTAGTTCTAATTGTATTAGTTTTTAGAATGTTGTAAATATAAAATTATTCTTGTAAATAATCTAATAAATAAATACTGTTTAATATTTTCTTGTCAATTCTCAAGTACAAAGAAAATGTATAAATTCACTTTCATATGTTTAGCTTTTATTCCAATTTTGATCATTGTTTTTTAAAATGAACATTGCTGAGAAGTGAAGGTAATTAAATTTTTTTTTAATTTCTGGTTTGAAGTAATGAATTCTTAAAAGACGACATAAAAATTTCCGGATTCAGGGTTACCTAAATTTTCTTCACACAGACTAGCGTTTCTCAACCAATGCACTCAGGTGCAATAATGTTCCCTGAAAGGTAGCCTGGTGCGTCCCAAGTTAACAGAAGATTTATGAATTACTTTTATATTTAAAAATCTTTATTTTTAAAAATCTAGAGACACCAAGCACATGGCTTCCATGTTTAAGTCAAATCCTTGTCATTTGATATTTTAAACTTGATGTGAAATTCCTTAAACTTTAAGGAGTGGATAATCTTTTCCCTTTTTCTCAAGGGATTTAAATCAATCATTATTGGCCTTTCTAAACAAAACAAACAAACAACAAAGAAAATGTATAAATTCACTTTTAACATATGTTTAGGTTTTATTCCAATTCTAATCATTGCTTTTTAAAACATTAAACATTCCTGGGGAGTGGAGGGAGTTCAAATAATAATAATAATAATAATAATAATACTGTGATAAATATCCAGAAACCATTGATCATCTTGTATCAGGTTGCATGATATTGGCACCCACTGAATATAAAACCCGGCATGGCAGAGTGGGCCAATATCTGCACTGGAAAATTTGCAACTCCTATGGGAAGGAAACTGAAAGAAACTGGTACGAACACCGCCCAGACCCGGTTATGGAGATAGGACCTGTTACAATTCTATGGGACTACACAATACACACTGACAGAACAATCAAAGACAACCGCCCAGACATTGTTATTAAAGACCACAAACAAAATAAGTGCCTCCTTATTGATATGGCAGTCCCTGCAGACTGCAATGTATCTTTGAAGATATTTGTAAAACTGTCAAAATACAAGGACCTTGAAATAGAAATCTCAAAAATGTGGCACATGGGAACATCAACAATCCCTGTTGTAGTTGGAGCCCTTGGACTGGTTGGAAAAGATTCCAGTAGGCTGATTGAAGGGATCCCTGGAAGTCCATGCCTGAAAGAGATACAAAATATTGTTCTGACAAATACAGCCCACACTTTACGAAGGGCTTTATCTATGTAATTATTTTTTTTTTTTTGCAGTGAAAAGTGTCATGATGCCATTTCTAACCTTAGGTCCCTGGGCGGGACCTGGAAAGAAATCTGTAAACGCCAGATAGCAAAGGAAATAAAAATAATAATAATAATAATAGTGATTTCAATATAAAAATTGCCCATTTGCAGGCATGATAGTTTAAGTTTGCCAAATTTTATTTTGCAACATGTATTTATTAACAGAAGTAAAATATCACTAGGTTTTCAACATTTTTTTCATTTAACAATGCTCAAAAATAATTCTTATGGCTAAATGAAAGTCAAGGTAAATTATGGAGAATGCTAAGTGATGTCATTTAGCGTCTAATAAACAAAATTGAGTAAATGTTGTTGTTGAATCTTTCTTTTTATTTGTTTATACATACTTAATTATTTCTTTTATTACTGTAATTATTATTTATTTTAATTTGATAATTTATGCATTTATTTATTTTAATTTGATAATTTATGCATTTATTTATTTTAAATAATAGAAAGTTTTGAATTTAACCATTTTCTTTTAATTTTTAATTGTTTTATGTTTATTGGCTTGGGAAAGAGTATTTCTTTTATGAAAGGAGATATTTGAAAAAATATTAAGACTAACTGTGAAAGTCAAGGCAAACTATGGAGGATGCTAAGTGATGTAATTTAATGCCTAATAAATGAAAGAGAGTAAATCTTGTTATTGTTGTTGCTGAATTTTGTTTTTAATTGTTTAACAAAAAAGTGAGAAAAACGGCAGTCAATTGCTGAAACCTAGCCTCCTGATGAGTGGACTGAACAATTACAAAAAAGGGTTTGTTTTATATTTGTATTAATCCTATATATATATATATATATATATATATATATATATATATATATATATATATATTTCCCCTCTAAAAGTATTGCAATGGCAAGGCCAATTCTTTTTTTTTTTGTTCACTGAAGACATTTGGCTTTAAGATCAAAAGATGAATACTCAGAATTTCAGCTTTTATTTCCTGATATTTACATTTTGATGTGTTTAACAACTTAGGACATACCACCTTTAGTTTGAACCCACCCATTTTTCAAGTGAGCAACACTACTGGAACAAGTGACTGATTGTTGCTCAGGTGTTGCCTTTTAGATTGATAAATTAAAAAATTAAATAGCACTGAATGACTACTCTTTGTTTTAGTCATGGGTTTCACCTGTAAAGACTGTATTTCTTGTTAAAAAGGAGAAGCCAACATGAAGACGAGAGAGAGCTGTCTATGGGAGAAAAGCCATTTTGAAGCTGAGAAAAGAAGGAAAATTGAGCCATTGAAAAAAAATTTGGCATATGCAACACAAGAATTTAGAATGTCTTGAAAAGGAAAGAAACTTTTGGTGTACTGAATGTCAGCCAAGGAAAACAACAGCATTTGATGGCAGAAACATTGTTAGAGCTGTGAGGAAAAACCTCAAAACAACAGTCAGTTACATCACCAACAACATCCACGGTGCAGGGGTGAAGGTTTCACAATCCACCGTTTGAAGAAGACCTTGAGAGCAGAAATACCACAAGATGTAAATCATTTATCAGCAGTAAGAATGGAAAGGCCAGATTGGAATTCAGTACAGAGATGAGTAACAAAAGTTCTGGAAGAATGTTTTATGGACCAAGATTGATCTCTACCAAAGTGATGGAAGGGCCATAGTCTGAAAAAAGAAAGGATCTGCTTATGATCCAAAGCATACAAGCTCATTTGTATGAGGCAGTTCCTTGGCTTGGGCTTGCATGGCTGCTTCTGGAACAGGCTCATTCATATTTATTGATGATAGCAGCAGAATGAATTCAGAAATCTACAGAAACATTTTGTCTGCCAATTTACAGAGAAATGCATCCAAACTAATCGGGAGGAATTTACCTTGCAACAGGACAATAACCCAAAACATACCGTCAATACAGAAAATGACTTTATCAGGAGAAAAAGTGGACAGTTTTAGACTGGTCAAGTCAATCACTGGACCATAATTCATGTACATGTATTTTATCTCTTGAAGAGGGGACTGAATGAAGAAATCCCACCTTGAAACAAACAAGAACCGAAAGAAGCTGTATTAAAAGTCTGGAAAAACATCACAAATGAAGAATGCAACAGTTTGGTGACGTCAATGGGTCGCAAGCTTGATGCAGTTATTGCTAGCAAGTGTTATGCAACCAAATATTAAATGTTATTTACTTTAAGACTATCTGTTCCTTTACTTTTGCTCATCTAAAAATCAGGTAATCTGATATAAAAGATGGTATGCCCTAAGCTGTTTAGCACATCTAAATGTAAATACCAGGAAATAAAAGCTAAAATTCAGAACTCTTGTTTCATATTCATCTTTTGATCTTAAACCCAAATATCTTCAGTGAACAACAAAAACAAAGGAATTGGTCTTGCCGTTCCAATACTTTTGGAGGCTGACTAAATCCTCATTACATTATCTGTGTCTCCATCAATGCAATAAGAAAGTCTGTAATAAAATCTCAATGTCTAAGTTGCTCCAAGAATGGCAATACACAAGTTCCCAGCCAAATCCCTGATTCTGGGACATTGTGTAACAGACAGAAAATATCTAGTATATAGCTGTGCCCTGGAATAGCTTCAAATGTTGAATGGACAAAAATAAAAACACACATTGGAGAATACACACTTTCGCATCCTATACAATATGACATTTCAACTCCTCAAAATAAAAGGATTATAACTTGGCCCATGCATTCAGGGTTGAAAGTAGAAGACATTTTTATTCAAATGAAATGTCTGGCTTATACTAGAAATGGAAAGCTAAACAAAGAACCAGATTACTCTAGAGCTGAAAAGCTAGACACAGGACCAGATTGCTCTAAAGACAAAAAGTAGACACACTACTGGCTGACATTAGTGGCAAAAAGGTGGACACACTACCAGCTGACATTAGAGGCAAAAAGGTGGACACGCTACCAGCTGACATTAGAGGCAAAAAGGTGGACACGCTACCAGCTGACATTAGAGGCACAAATACTTTGGCCCATGCGTTCAGGATTGAAAGTAGACATTTTTATTCCAATTTTACTAATCCTAGAAAACATATCACATAAATAACATTCAGCATTTATTTTCAATCACAAGTCATGCATAGCATCAACTTCCATTTAGAAATTTTTAAACTGTCAGCTGTGTACAACAGTTTTCTCAGATCAATGGTTAAAAATGGTTTTGAGTGAATGAAGCCAGTGGTGCTTGGCAAAGATCACATTTCTTCAAACCTTGTATTAATCCTATATTCATTTATTAATTATTTATTTACTCTTTTTATTATTATTGATGTAATTATTATTTATTATTTTAATTTAATTTGAATTATTTATGTATTTATTTATTTTATATAATAGAAGCTTTTGATTTAACCTTTTTCTTTTAATGTTAAAAATTTTTTTTTGCACATGTATATTGGCTTGGGAAAGAAGTATTTACTTTTAGAAATTCAAACTTTATGCATCAGTCACACAGTTTTGAAAAATCATTTTTTTTTTAAAAATGCATTAAGTTTCATAAATACATCAAATCTCTCATGAATGTTAGCATTAAGTACATTGATGGAAGGTATTATGGTCGTGGGAATGTGACTGAAGCTAGAATCTATCTCATGTATATATCAGTCTACCATTTGCCCATGCTTTGAATATTGTTGTCACATATGGTCTAGTACCTCTGCTATATATTTAGAGATGTTTTATAAAATCTAAAGAAGAATCTGCAATATTATTGGTCCTGACATGGTATCTTGGCTTTAGTGACTTTCTCATTGTTATAATGTAGCTTTCCTGTGCCTTTTCTATAAATATTTTCATGGTAATTGTTCTGATAAACTTTCCTCTTTGGTACCTAAATTTTATGAATTTAAGTGCAGTACAAAATTGGTGGCAAGGTCTCACCATTTTACAGTTGAAATGACTAGATGTAACTGTAAATTCTATGCTAATAGTTTCACAATTTGATAAGAAAGACAGAATCAGTTCAAAAATTTGATTCAATATATTCTCTCCACTTTGTGTCAGCTGAAAACATTAGACCTTTTTGTGTGGCACATCATGCTTGTGAAACTCTCTTCCCATTTCTTGCTTCCCAGTCAAGTTTGGTCTTCAAAAATTTAATTAATTGTTGCATCAGTTAACAACAGATTGTAGGTCATTTTTGAGATCAGCTACCAATTTGACTTTATCAATCCAATCAGACTTAGCAAGACAGAAGTAAATGGTTGCATCTTTAGCAGAGATACCAAATTGAGAACTGAGGACATCAGGAAGGTCATTTATGAAAATTAGGACCAACATAGGTCTAAGGATAGAGCCCTGGTGAATACCTACATTTATGCAAAAAGATCTAGAAGAGTGGCCATTCAAGACAACTTTCATTTTGTGGTTTGATAAGAAAGACTGAATCAGTTCAAAAGTTTGTCCAGAAATACTATAACTTTTCAACTTGTGAAGACCAATCTGCTAAACCCTGTCAAATGCCTTTGAGATGTGTCCAAAATAACAGCCCAAGCTTCACCATTCGTATCTAAAGCTCGAGAGGCTTTTTCAGAAATAATCTTTAATACATCAGCAGTTGACCGAGAGAGAGCTGAAAGCCATATTGCTTATCTGGAAGCAGACTCTTTGAATTGAGATGCTTAATCAATTCAGTGTTGATTAGAGCATCTAGTACATTGCCAAAAAGACAATTAAATCTATTGGATATGCAGGTGGT
>OZ038508.1:90164550-90207050 GCA_964036315.1 Acanthosepion esculentum | reverse complement strand
CAAGGCAATAAAGCTGCAAAGGGTTACTGAGCAAGAGAATGTGAGAAGAAAAAAACATTATAAAGAAGAGAGAACAATAAAAGAACAGGAATCAAGGAGACAGAACATAACAGTTGACATTGAATTTAAAATTTTCAAGGATCAAAGTTGACTGGAAAGCAAGAAGCTAGAAGAGAATTTTACGAGCAAGAAATGCAAGCAAAGAAAATGTTAGCATAGAACTTACGGTTACATTGAGCCATTTCAATGATAAAATGATGAGACTGCCAATCTAGTACTGCACTTAAATTCGTTAAGTCAAGGTACCAAAGAGGAAAGCTTATCAAAACAATTACCATGAAAATATTTATAGAAATGGCACAGGGGAGCTACTTTACAGCGGTAGAAAAGTGATTGAAGCCAAGATGACAGGTCAGGACCAATAACATTGCAGATTCTTTGTATTTTATCAAGAATCTCTAAATATATAGCAGAAGCACCACACCAGTTATGACTGCAATATTCAATGCATGGATGAATGGTAGACATATAAATATGTAAGATAGATTATGGAAAGAAAAATTGTTCAGCACAACACAGCGAAGCAACTTTCCTAGCAGCAGACATAGCAATTGATTCAATATAATTACTCTACTTCATGTCAGTGGAAAATGTTAGTTTGAGAAGATGCAACAAGAAATTCTTACAGTTGATAATTAACCCTTTTTTGGCTATCATGGCTATATGAAAAAAACAAGCATAACAGCTTAATAAATGTAATCAGAAGTGTGAGAAACAGCTGCTTGTATTCTTTATGCAATTAGAAAAGTCATGAACTCACTTCTCCCGATTATCTGTCCTATCACCAGTCAACTAAATCTGCTTATATTCTCTTTGCACTAATGCTCTTGGGAAAGGCAAGAACTCAGTTTTCACTGTTAACTCTGCCATCAGCAGTCAACATAAGGTGCTTATATTCTCTTTGCAATAATGTTCTTGGTCAAGGCATAAACTCATTTTTCCCCATGCGCTGTCCCATCGGCAGTTGGTTCAAGCTGTTTTTCTTCTCACTAATGCCCTTGGTAAAGGCAAGAATTCAGTTTGCCCCCAAAGCAGATATATTGACAAAAGAGTTTCTCTGGCTTGCCACAATGACTGAGGGAGAAGAGAATGTGCAAGAGAGTTAGCACTTGGTCAACCACTCCCTCGTATCTACTTCTCAAGCAGAAATAATTGTACAAAGTTGTTCCACCTGTTGTCAACTTTAACAGTCAGAACTGAAACAGATGTCCTGCATTTTCAAAAAATAAATAAATAAAAAAAATAAATAAATGCTGGAAAATAATCAGTGATTTATTGTCTGAAATAATTCTTTTTTTAATCATTTCACTTTAAGCAAGGAGATAAAGCCACTAAGTTGCAAGTGGTTACTGAAAGAAAACTGAAATAAAATTTTTAAATAAACAAAATGTTTCCAATAGAAAAAATTTATTTTCTCATAAAACTCGGTTTATATCATCAAAACTAGGGACAGTGCTACTACCTTGAACCTCCTTCCCAGGGAAGTCTGATTGGGGCCCCGGGCAGTGCATTGTGACCCTTGCTATCAACATTTGCTTTTTTTTCTACCTATATTTATATATGTTACAAATTAAATTAAGTACAAATGACTATTAAAAGGATGAAAAACTTTTGCAGATTTTGACGTAATTTTTGGGGGTGGGGTTAATTGGTTTTGCGCATGCTAAGTCTTAAAAAATGCAACATAAAATTCACTATTTTTTATCCATATTTTTAGCAAGAAAAATCTCAAGTTGATGTAAAAAATTGCCACAAAACATTGTTGATTTAAGATGGAATGATCTATTATGACATGTCTCTAATTTATATTCAGATACATTGTATTTATTTACAATTTTTCTAATTGAATTGTTCACCTAGATTGCATCTGATCCATTATTGTACATAATTAGGTTACAATAAAATTTGTATTTTATATGAATACTACTTTATGAAAATTGAAATGTAGTAGGGGGGGGCATATCATACAGATTATTGCACGAGCCCTGATGAAAAGATTTTTACATTTTCAAAAGGTTCCCATATTATGAAAAAATTATTTAAATATTTTTATAAGATTATGAAAAAACAAATCAGTCACTAAATCAAATGAATCCATAAAGCCTGCAGTTCAATTTTTGAGGAGTGAGGTATTAATGTATTATAGTTTGAATAGTGAGTTCGATCCTCACTAGGTGCCTCATATTTTCAACTTCGTGCCGCATATAAGCTATGCTTAGAAAATCATTTTGGGCACTTTGACATGGTGTAATGGTTAGCAAGTTTGTCTTGCTAGATCAATTATAACTGAGTAGTGAGTTTGGTCTTCACTGAGTGCCCGCTACATTCGGCCTTGTGCCTCACTTAAGCTATGCTTAGAAAATCACTATAACACTAGACATTTGTAAACCTATAATTAATACTGGATTTTTGACAAACCTATAATGGCTGTGTTTTCAATCTGATAGGAATGACTCCAGAACACTTGCCCCTCCCCTTTTATAGACAGAAGTACACAAATGCATTCTGGGATTTCTTCCTTGCCAATAAGATAGGCCGCTTGTCAGTCTCATCTTACTCATCTTGAAGTCAGAACACTATGTTTGTTTATCTTCCTCCTTAGCAATATGAAGAGAATGAGGATGATTCAACTCTGTGTAAATTTTGTGTGATAGCTGTGAAGGTCTGAACTGGCAGAACTAAGTAATGTAACTTGTCAGAACATTTTTCAAGGAGATAGTGATAGGTTGACAATGTTTCATCAGTATGGAAAAAGAGCTGTAAAAAATCCCCATTCTGACAAAGAAGTCCTTCTGCAAAAAACTCTGAAAATTTGGTCAGGCTGAGAACTTTTCATCAATTTTCAATATTTTTCAAACACATGTTTCTCTGACTTAAATCTTTTTGACTTATTTATAAATAAGGAATATTTATGAATAAAAATTTGTTTCAATTATCTTATATCCATAATAAAAACTGATGCACCCAAAAGTGAACATATTTTTAAAATGGACAGCTATTATAAGTTAAAAACGGCCATCAATTACATTAATTACATGCAGACTATTGTCCTCATCTTTGTTGTTATTATCACAACATTTCAGTAGTGCCATATTGGGCAGGATCTGTCCAGACCTCACTTTCCAGTCTTTATAGAGTTTGAAAGTGTCTTTGAGTCCTTGTTGGAGAAGAATTATTTTTCACCCTCCAACCTCAATCTCACAGGTGGGATGTGGCAAGTCTCTCACAGCCCAATCATTACTCCCATGGAAAGTGCTCGGACAAACTACATTCCTTGGTTCTGCCAGATCTGACCTTCATGGCTAGAACCTGCCATGCCACTTACATTGTAGCAAACCACACACATTCTCTCC
Source organism: Acanthosepion esculentum (assembly GCA_964036315.1). NCBI lineage: Eukaryota > Metazoa > Mollusca > Cephalopoda > Sepiida > Sepiidae > Acanthosepion > Acanthosepion esculentum. The sequence continues at coordinate 90,203,637 of OZ038508.1, read as the reverse complement.
GTATTCCATTGACGAGAAGTAAATTCCACTCAAACAGCTTCTTCCCCCAAACCACTGCCCTAAGGAACAGACTTCCAAGAGGACATTTCCCCGATCACTACAATCTTAAACTGTTCAAGTCTAGAATTAACTGTTATCTTCCCCTCATCCATATAAACTACCCCTTAACATAATCCTCTACTTCAAGTAGCTCACAGGCCTTGTACAGGGTGTATCCTACTGTAAAAAAAAAAAAAAATTACTCTTGAGAAGATGCTTCAATGATCACAATAATCTTAAATTCTTCAAGTTTAGAGATAACTGCTACAGTTCTTCAAAAACTGCAATTCTTACCTCTTACTCTTATGTTCGTACAACAACCTAATTTTGTAACCCTGTACCTTGAGTGGCTCTTGGGCCTTCTACTGAGTGAATAATTAATTAAAAAAAAACAACTTTAGTTGCAAGTAAAATTAGAAGAAATTTGAAAATCGATAGTGAACAGGTTTTTTTTTAAATTGTCATTGCAAAAACATTGTTTCTAATTAATTAATTGTTTCTTTGTTGTTCCACTTTCTTCATAAAGGCTGTAACCTTTTCTGGGTTTAAATCTTTTGCCCAGTTTCCATCTTCCTTGAAATAAGAACCAATTATAAGACCATTGGCATTGAGAAAACTGGAGACATTATCCAAAGTGACCCCGGATCCAACCAGCACAGGAATATCAACAGTTTGCAGAACAGCTGCAACAGAAAAGAATATAAGAATCAATCAAAAAATGTAAAGCCAAGATTTTGATTTTATCTGGCAATTGAAATTGATTTTATTAGTCAAATCACAAATTTGAAGTGAATAATAAATATGCTTTAAGACAAAAATATAAAGGCACTTGCTAATAAACACAGAAAACTGTTAAAATAATTTCAGGCTTCATAAACTAATCTCTGTGATTTTATTTCATAATAAATAAGTAAAGTAAATTCACTATTGTCTTTGCTATGAACAGCCCCCTAATGACAGACAGGTAATCTCTGTGTTGAGATGTTGAGTGTTTCCACGTGAGTATATGGTAATAACGAACAAACACAGTCGTAGGGAAAAATACTGGTATATTCAGAGAGGTATTTACATCAGAGAGATTAGTAGCAGAACGAACGTAGGTTAGTAGTAACAATAAGTAATAGTAATAAAGTCCAACGGTATCTTCCGGTCGAGAAACGGAAGTGTAACTAATCACTACAGAAGTCTCACTCTGCACTGCACTACAACACTACTCCCAATCTCTAGAACTACTGTTCTATTTATAATAATAGGATCAGTCTATTGTGATTGTGAAGGTGGGTGCGCCCCAACACTCTGTCATGCATGTCACTCCTTTTTTAGTGAACCGTCAGTTCCAAGGGAGCTGACCTCCTTTCTATTGTTTTCTGTTAGTCTTGATTCATTTTTATTTTTCTCGGGATTGATAGTGGAGTGGTTTCACACTGCCTTCTCCACAGTGACTTTATCGAGACACCACCTCTAGTTAGCTGGCTATTGATTCTTTTCATCTGCCCTTTGATAGGGTTTATTTTTCATCATTCTGCAGAGTTGCTAAACACACTCCTTGCCTTATCTTAAGAGGAGTTTAACTTGAGCCAGTTTAGTTACTGACATTTTGACAAAAATAAAAAAAAATGAAAAGTTTGCTTCCTTATTCTGTAACACCTACAAAAAAAACTGTTTGGAGAAACCTGAATTGGTCTGCAACCGAGGGTTTGTGTTGAAGTCATCAGATAAGTGAGTCACTTAGAACAAATGAAAGACAGTTTGTAACACACAATAATTAAGCTTTACTCAATTGCAAATCATATGAAACAAAACTCTACACTCGAATTTTAATGATACAGGTTACCTTACTACTTCAGAAATGTTAATAATAATAGATATAATAATAATAATAATAATCCTATGATAATTGCGCTTGTCCCTTTGTTACACCCTTCCAATACTTCATAAATAATGGACTATTCCATTTTGATCACGTGGAAAGAGAGGAAAAGATACTACTTGGTTTCAGTGAGAAAATAAAAGAAAGGGAGATGGTAAGATGGAAGTGGAGTGAAAGAATCAGATTAAGCTGATAAGAACAGATACTTCACTTGGTATTTACTTGACCCCCCCACTGAGTCAGGTTGTGACACAAGGTCGGTTTTTAACGTGGGGACCCGAGTGTTTTCACCCGGGCCACTGGTCTTGGCTGGTCATAGCTTGTCAGAGCTGGTCTAAGCTAGTCATAGCTGGTCTTAGCTTGTCCAAGCTGGTCAGAGCTAGTCTTGGCTTGTCATAGCTGGTCCAGGCCGGAGCCAGTCCAAGCTAGTCATAGCCATGATACTACCAGCGCAAGGACAAATCCTTACACCAGGTAAGTACCAAGTGAGACTCCCAGCCAAAAGGCCGACAAAGCGATCTGAGAACAGATACTACACTTTGATCTCAGCCAAAATACCAAGTCATAATGACCACAATAAAAAACGCCATTTTTCAGATGCATGCTATTGAACAATGGAAACCAAGTAAGTAATCATCAAATATCCAATCACCATAAAATAAAATAACATGGTCTGCTGATTATTTTAAAATTATTATTAAGAGAAATGTTCATAAAACAGAGGATTTGGATTGAAAGAAATAAACGAAGATAAAAGGGTTTAATGTTTCCTGCCAATATCTTAATAAATAATGGTCTATTTTGATCATGTGGAAAGTGAGAAAAGGACACTACTTGGTTTCAATGAGAAAATGGAAGAAAGAAAGAAAGAAAGAGAAGAGAAGAGAAGATAGAAGTGGACAGAGAGAATCAGATTAAGCTGATATGAACATATACTACACTTTGATCTAAACCAAAAAGCAGAGAAATGATTGTATTTTCTTGCTGCCCCATGCTGGAAGGATATGACACAAGGTTGTTTAATGTGGCAAGTGCAGGCACATGCACCTGGGCCAAGTTCTAAAATAGCACAGCTCCCGCAACTGTTGATTAAAGCTGGCATTGATATTACTAATGATCTTTACTCTTTAGTGCAATGAAGAAGTTACTGCCACTTCCTACCCACTGCGCAAAAAAAAAAAGATACAGTCAAACACATCAAAATTAACATATCATATTTGCAGGCCTATTGGACATAGAATTTTTTAAAAAATTACCCTGCATCCAATATAGCATTGTCATATATGAGAGAGACATGAAGACCATGAAAAAAGTGGGGTTTACCAGGAATCACTGCATGCCTAGAGCTTAGCTTTGAAACTAGAACTCCTGGAAGCAAACCAACAAGCAATATCAATAAAAATTTCCCTGAAAAATTCATCCAGGAAAAAGAAATTTATGGAATTGCACAATATTTTGCTGCTTGTTTTATAGAAATACCAGATTTTATAGAAATATTTGCTTTGATTGGCTGCTTGCATTGTGTGTTTTTGTTGATATACAGGTATTGGAATTTGCTTTTCGGCATGTATGGTATGGGACTTTATTTACCAACAACTAACACATTTCTGGTGTTTTTTTGTCTATTACCATATGTACCAGTGTTCACTGATACCAGAAGATTTTTTTGCAGCTATTATGTGCAGATGTTACTCCCTGAAAAACAACAAAAACAATTTTCAATAAATGCATGATGAATTATACTAAAATACTTCTTTTCCAAAAAATGCCCTGGTAATTAAACCTTACCTCACTTCTATTTAAAAATAAAACAGTATCAGTTGTATAATTTGTGTTAATACTGTAAGTGTTTCTTCATGGTTAGTGAGAAGGTCACATAAAGGCAAGGTTATAATTTAGATTTTTTTTGGTTGAGATGTGTGCATTTTTTTTTTCCTAAATATTCCATACCAAAATCTGGGTGCATCCAATGCGTAGGTGTGTCTAATAGGCCGGAAAATATGGTATATGATCTTGCTACTCAAAGCAAGTGAATGAATGCGATGAGACTAGTTCATAACTGAAAACGGTATCAGCCCACGTAACTCTATCAAGATGACTATCACAGTTAGCATGGGACTCGGATGACGACCCACTGAGGATGGTGCATTCACAACAGTTGGCCAATGGAGAGGTGGCACAAAAACATGACAAATTTCTAAAAATTGTAGAAAATAACAAAAATAGAAATACCTTCAAGTTAAAAGCTAAACTTTGTGGCCAGATTTTGAGACTGAACCGTGATTGCAATTAGAAATAAAAACATGAGATAAAGAAAGATGTTGAGGATTATCAATTTGCCTGTGACATTTAATGCATATGAACACCTGGATAAGAAATTTAATCTGGAAGAAGAAGATTACTTGTGATAATCCAGATTAAATTTAATCTTGTTTTGACTGAGATCATTTTAGACGACATTCCTCTTGCCACCAGCCACCCCCACAGGAAATTAAACACCAATGAAGATCATGTTGTGTATGTCATTGCACATAATAGTCTCAAGACAAGTTTAAATTCTGGCAAGATACTTTGAATAAATATTTTATTTGTAATTAGAAACATTTATCAAAACTTACAAACGAGAACAGAATTCAAAATACAGTATTAGTCATAGAAAGCATCACATATTTAAAATAATAAAATTATTAAAAAAGAAATTTACTTAAAAAAATTTTCTAAATTAAAAATTCTTAAAAGATTTTTAAAAATTATGAAAAAAATAAATATTTAATCATTTTTCCGTTTCTTAATTTTTTTAAAGGATTTTTCATATTTTAGTTTTTTAACAATTTTTTCATTAAAAACCTAAAACATTAAAACTCATCAAAAAATATTAAAAAAAACAATGAAGAATCATTAAAAAGATTAAAAATCCTTAATTAAACATTTTTAAAAACTAGTTAAAATATTAAGAAAATGATTCAAGTCCAATTATTGCATAATATTCAGATCTATAATTTAATAGGAGCTAATGAAAGAAAACTTTGTTTCTTTCTAAGAGTAAATTTTTAAATTCATTGAGATTAAATTTCTAAGATTAAACAATGAGTCTCAAATGGATATGTTACATACCGTGCCTATGAGTACCAATGGGAGTGTCCCAAACCTCATAAATAATTTGGACACTATTATAAGTGGGGGTAATTAGCTGTATAAGTAGTCCACCACTAGTTATAGTTTACCTACTTCATGCTGCTGACAAGTATTGTATTTTGTTGATGCTATAAAGATTACCATTTCACTTCCAACCTCCATTGGAATATTAACAAATACCATCTTCAATATGATTTCCATCATTTGTGATGCAAAAGTTGATGTGCTTTGCAAGATTCACGTAAACTCGATGCAATAACTCCACATTGCCATCAATTTTAGCACATTTACTCTTTATGCATTCAATCAAGTGTGTTGCATCTGTGATTTTCATTGAGTACACCTTCTCCTTTAGCACACACCAGAAAAAGAAGTCAATTCTTCCTTCTTTCGACAAAACCGTGTTTAATTTGTGGAGGTAAAAAATAAATAGTTAATGAGAATTCTTATATGTCCAGACTTTAGGGACACTCTGTATATTATATGCTGAAAAGGACGGTTTTGTAGTTGCTGAAGAGCTTTGTCCTGAAAAGGACAGTTTACTGCATATTGTTGCTGCTGGAGGTGGAGATGGCTTGCTGGGACTGCTGCCTATGACTGGAACAGCGTGCTGGCTTTCAACTACTGAAACAGATACTACACTTTGATCCTAGTCATCTGGGCTGCAAGACGATATTTTTCAATGCTTTTATCTAGTATCAGTTTTGTATCCAGTACCAGTTTTACAACTATCGCCAGTTAAGCTTTTTTTACCTGTTATTTTTTTAAAATGTAAGAGTGCCAACAGTATATGCTACACCAAACAAAATGTGGCAGTAATATTCAATGCACAGATAAATGGTACATTTTCAATGTGCAAGATGGATTCTGATCAGAAGAATTGCCTGGCACAGCTTGGTGAACCAACTTTTCTGGCAGCAGACCTAGCAATGGATTCAATATAATTTTTCCACTTCATGTCAGTGGAAAAGTGTGACCTCAAAGAAGTCACAAAGAGTTGCTCTCCTGGAGGATTTTATCTATCATAAAATAGAGTGGCTTGAAAGTTACATTATCATAAAATTATTTTATTAATGAAGGCTTGCATGTCCTAGTTATCCCAAGAGCAGAGAAGTCTGGAGTTGCAACTCCTGTAGGGACACCCCTCGTGGTAAGATTGAGGAGGATGGACCAGACTGAATATAAACAACCCCTGAAAACCCAAATGGTGAGATCTACACAATCTCAACAACGAAACTGGCGGAAGAGGACACAGCGGCAGTTTGGCTGCCATAACCAAGGATGGTGTACCTTGACAGGACCCAGCATCTCACAGCCTCTGATGCTACAAGGTTTACCAGATCTCGCCAGTCTCAAGCAGAGACAGGGAATAGAGTAAGAGGATGACAATCCCAATGCTCACATTCAAGTGGGTGACGACAATTTTATAAACACTTATATTTCAATAAAAAGAAGTAAATAAATAATGGCAATATCAGCCACTTGGCATTCACTGACTGAAGAACCTGCGTTACTTTTGGTTAAGATTTTAAATAAATTAAAAATCAAATTAAAGCAAATGTTCAATATTAAATTTTGTTTTCTCAAACTGACACTTTTTAAAAAAATTTTCAATAACAAAATTTTAAAGTTGAGAAGCGACAGTAACAAATTATAGATTTACAAATTTATAAGTAGTTACAAATTTTAAAGTAGTCATAATAATTCTAAATTTGAATAATAATAATTTAAATAATAATAATAATATGATGATGATGATGATGATGATGATGATGATGTCCTTAATCCCCTTTATGCATGAACTAAACAATAATTGTTATGGTTACAAACTAAACAAGAAAGTACTCAATGACCTACTCTACATGGTATGATCTCAAACTCTTTGCCAAAGACGACAAGGTTCTCCTCAATAATGTAAAATGTTTCACTGATGACATAGGGATGGATTTCGGATTAGATAAATGTGCAAAAGTAACATTCAAGAAAGGGAAAATTACAGAATCACACTCAATATATTTAGATTTTGGTACAAAGATTAGAGAACTGGAACAAGAAGAAGCCTATAGGTACCTAGGAATTAGCGAAGAAGATGGAATATAGTATACCCAAATGAAGGAGACGGTAAGAAAGGAATACTACAGGTGTGTGCATCTGGTACTGAATATTGAGCTGAATTAAAATAAAAAAGAATATCAGCTATAAGCACCATCTTAGCTGTCCCTGTGGTACAATACAGTTTCAATATTCTTAACTGGACCATAGCTGACATTAAGTGAATGGACGCCAAAATGAGAAAGCTTCTCACCTGTCACCGCATGCAACATCTCAAGGCTGATGTTGATAGTCTGTATGTGCCTAGATCTGGAGGAGGCAGAGGATTAGTTCAACCAGAACTGTCTCACAAAACTACAACAATTGGCCTTCATTGATACCTAGAATCTACAGAAGACTGGATGATAGTCTGTGTCAAAGAACATGAAAGAAGTAAGCTACTTTGTTCAGTAATAAAGGAAGCCAAGAAGTTATAAAAGTAAAGAATAATACACCATCTGAAGCTGCAAAATACTTAAAAAAGAAAGCAAAGGCAAATGCAACCGACCAGATACAGAAACAATGGCAAGATAAACCACTTCACGGTCAATATTCAGCACGTACCAAACAAGCTGATCTACACAAACCTTGTACCCATCAGTGGCTACATAGTGCAGGGTTAAAAGCTGAAACTGAAGGTTCTATCCTTGCTGCACAGGACCAATGCTTGTTAACTAGAAATTACCAAGCACACATACTGAAAAATTGTGTTATTCCAAAATGCAGATTCTGTGATAAATATCCAGAAACAATTGACCATCTTGTATCAAGTTGCACGGAATTGGCACCCAGTGAATATAAAACATGACACGACAGACTGGGCCAATATCTGCAACACTTGCAAAAAGGAAACTGTAAGAAATTGGTATGAACATCACCCATACCCGGTTACAGAGATAGGACCTGTAACAAAATATTATAGAATTCTACAATACACACAAACATAACGATCAAAGCTAATTGCCCTGACATTGTGATTAGAGACCGCAAAGACAAAATGTCCCTCTTTATTGACATGACAATCCCTGCAGACTGCAATGTACCTTTGAAGATCTACAAAAACCTATCAAAATAACAAGGACCTTGAAATTGAAATCTCAAAAATGTGGCACATGCGGACATTAACAATTCTATTTTTAGTTGGAGCCCTCGGGTTGATTGGAAAAGGTTCCAATAGGCTCATTGAAGGAATCCCTGGTCGCCCATGCCTTAAAGAATTACAAAAAATTATATTCAAGTACAGCTCACACCTTATGAAGGGCTTCATCTATGTAAAATATGTGCAATTTTTTTTTTTCAAAACTGCTCAGTGGAAAATGTCATAATGTCATTTCTGACCTTAGGTCTCTGTTTGGGACCCAGAAAGAAAAGAGTATACACCAGAAGCCAAAGGAAATAAAACAATAATAATACTAATAATAATAATTTAAATAATAATAATAATCTGATTTTTAAATAATAATCTTCTTTAAGTAGTCACAAATTCTTTTAATCTGTAAAACAAATTAATTTATAAAATTACTAAGCAAAATATAAAAAAATGAAAATTTAAATTAAACATTTAAATTAAATTGAAATTGAAAATTTACATTAAAAATTTAAATTAAGTTCAAATGAATAAGTAAATTGAAATCTGTGTTCACCTTTTAGCACCCAGACATTGTTGCTTGGCACTTCAAATATTCTGCAAAAGGTGCTCTCTATCCGAGGTCATAAGAATTGATGGAGAATACCCATAATGCAAGATCTTCAATTGAAAACAAAACATTGCGCAAAAGTAAATGATACTAGTAATGAAGCTACACTGGCAACAGCTTTCATGGCTTCCAATCTTACATGATCCGAGGTGGTAGCATATACATAATAATTTCATTGTAAGGCAATTTTTGACCCACCCTAGGGGTTTTATACAGAATATATATTTACCTTGAACTTCTTTTTCATCCGTTATGGCACCCGTAGCAGAACCAGTCACAATGACACCATCACTCAGAAAGAATTGGGCTGCTTTTGCCATTTCAGTGATGTCAATATCACTTGTTATCGTGTGGGCACTGATATCAAATGAGAAAAAAATTTATAACAATCTGTGATACAATATTTATAATTCAAACATAATATGTTAATTATGGGCTTAATTGTGTTATTAACAAATGACAAAATGTATTTATAAAATCCCAAAACCTGTCTTATAGGAAGAAAATGAGTAACTACCAACACCGAGGTTCGAGCGTGACACTCTTGATTTATGAATATTTTAAATTTCTCGGAATAATTCTGAAGATAAGACAATTTGGATAAAAAGAAGAGAATTGGAAAATATATTTTTTCGTCATTGCCTTGATAAAGTCGGACTGACGAAGCGTGTTGGCAGCGACTAAGAAATATATTTTCCAATTGTCGTCTTTTTATCCAAATTGTCTTATCTTCAGAATTATTCTGAGAAATTTAATATGTCCACATGGAAAACGAAAACAAATTCTTAGTAAAAAAAAAGAAAAAAGAAAAAGAAAAAAGTTACCAATATGCAGAAGAAGGCTTACACAGAAACATTCCCTTTTTAATATTTTAAATGTAACTAAAAAGCATTTCGCTTTCAAACTTGCCTTGATAAAGTTGGGTTGATGAAAAACGTCGACTATGACTAAGAAATATATTTTCCAATTGTCGTCTTTTTATCCAAACGTATGAATTTCCAGCAGGTGTATAAATAGCAGTGTCAGGCTACTGACTGAAGTGATCATTAAGTGACTATTGAATGGAACTATCCAGTCGAATTAGTGTGAATTATTGTACATCGAAGATTTGGGTTTTGATTTAAGATTTAACGGGCGTTAAGCTGAGCCGTGCTACTAGCAAGATATTCACTGAAATGGTTAATTATCTTGGGTTGACTTTTACGTCTTTGTTCCTGTTAAGTATTTATTTGCGGTTGTAATTAAATAGCGTTTTATTTTGACATTGAAGTTTTGAGTTATACTTAATTATTAACGGTCACCGTACGTCACACAAAACCTTAAATAGGTTTTGGTATTTTATAATTGTAATATAACAACATCTTTTATGTGCCGTGTCCTTTTAGGACATAGGCTTTCATGGCCCTCCACGTCTTCCTGTCCCTTGCAGCTCTTAATAAATTTTGTCTTTTTCCCAATCCTTGTTCTCATTTCATTCATTCAAGTTCATCAAGTATGTTACGCGTTGCTTTCCTCTGTCCTTCTTTCCATTAATCTGTCCTATGAGTATCAGATTTTCCAAGCCCTCCTTCCTCATTATGTGCCCCAGAAATTGCAACTGCCTCTTCCTGATGTTAAGTATAAGTTTCCTTTTTGTTTCCATTTTCTCTAAAACCTTGTTGTTGCTCACATGTTCAGTCCATGGTATCCTCAGCATGTTTCTGTAGAACCACATTTCTGTTGTTTCAAGTCTCTTCTTCATCTTTGAGGCAATTGTTCAGCATTTGCTGCAATACAGGAGGACAGATATTATGTAACATTTTGGTACTCTTTTTTTTGTTTCTAAGGAATTTTTCCTGTCTCTTAATACTCTGCTTAGCTTTTGGAATGCATCTTTGATCATCTCAATACATCTTCGGATCTCAGTGTCACACTTTCCATCCTCTGTTAGAACACTTCCCAGATATTTAAATTTCTGTACTTGTTTGATTTTTTAGTATCCCCAATTTGAAATTTTCATTTTGGGCTAAACCCATTATTTGGCTGATAACCATGCATTCTGTCTTCTTGTAGTTTTTACTTAGTCCTTTCTTCTCACTTTCCTTCACAAGCTTTTCCGTTACAAGCGAGAGGGGAGATGAGATGTGCTCATTTTATTATTAGAATTAAGTACAATAAAATTATTAAATTACTATCCATTTGTTGGTCAAGTTTAAAATAACAGAAAATTCTATATCTATTACATCAGCAGAAGAGTCAAACTTACATATTTTATTTTATATTACATTTTACATCTTTATAATAAAAAAATGTGTTACACATACAAATATTTACAATGTGAAATGGCAGAGATACAATAAATAGATATGAACAGACTGAGATCAATAGATGTGAACAGGCTGAGATCAATAGATGTGAACAGGCTGAGATCAATAGATGTGAACAGGCTGAGATCAATAGATGTGAACAGGCTGAGATATTTCCTATATGAGTTCTGGTTTCCCTGCCACTTCCTATCTTCAACAATTAAAATGCAAAGTCAATCACCATCTTTTGTCTTCCTGAACCCTGTTCCTTTATTGTCCTTTCATCACTTCCCTTCACTAATGCCTTCTTATTCTTTTCCAGTCTCAGCAACCCCTGGCATCTTAGTGGCATTATCACCTTACCTGCAGCGAAATGCCAAAAAAAAAAAAAAAAGGGAAAAAAGTGATATAAATAATTCCTGTTGTTTTTACAATAAGCTGCCTAGAAGGTTTCAGGCTAAACTTACCTGCAAGACACCTGAGTCTGTCACATTTACTCATTCCAATAAAAATAAGAGATTCCAAAATAACAAGATAGGCTTCTCTGTTTATTATTTGGAGCACTCAAATAAGACGGACCTCAACCAATAGCATCTTGGCTAGGAAGTTAATTTTGCAAACAAACTTAATACTGAAGTGAGGCCGATCCACTCTCATTATTCTTTTACACCAAGCTAAGCTTTATAAATAACTTTTGTTTTGTGGTCGAGGTAATTGCATCTAGGTTTAAACAAAGGCCAAAATCTCAAATATTGTTTTACAAGTCAAGCAGCTCATTGTGGTGTCAATTTTAATGCCCCAGTTGAGGTAGCATTGTGCGTTGCTTGACAAGATGATGGATGGTGAGTGTCACGGTTATGATTTTTTTTCGCTCTTGCGCATAGTAACCATTAGAAAGAAAGCACACCAGTTATTTCTGAATTCCTGTTGACTGTCTTGAATGTTGCTTTGATATGGACAGCGGATTCTCGAATTGCAATTTCAAGTCGAATTACAAAGTCTGGCAATTTCTCATCATCTTGTCTTTGGAAGTCGCATACTTGACTCAGGTGTTGAATATTTGTCATTTGGCTTCTGTGTTCAAAAAATAATTACGTAATATGTATTCACCACTATGAATAATGAACCAACCAAGACTGGGTCATAGTTAAATGGTAGACACTGTGTCTGGAATTAGTTTATCATCTTTCTATTAGGATGTTCCCAAAGAAATTACGTATTTCACTACTATGAATTAGTAGTTAACCAACCAAAGCAGAACCATGGTTCAATGGTAGAAAACTGTTTCTAAAATCCATTTATCATCTCTTCACTCTGACAGTGTGTCACTGATAGTACATTTTAGAGTTTAACTGCATGGAATTTTAACTTTAAAAGACGAGAAGGATAATACTGCTACAGATCCATTTAAAAACATTTTTGCAGTGTATTGGATGCAGTAATTGTCTCATGGTTTAAAAGGTTTAGAAAATGGCAATAGTGATATATCCGACAAGCCTCAATTTTAAAGATGATATATTCTGAAGAACTTTCGAAAGAGTCTGTTGAATTAAATCCATGTCAAAGAATCATGAATCTGGCACAAAATTTTAATGTATCTTGTTCAACTATCCACAAACACTTCAAGCAAATTAGTAAAACGTGTAAGGAGGGAATTTGGGTTCCTCATAAGCTTTTGCTTAAGAACTGTAGACAACATTCCACCGTCTGCAACCAGGAATGCTTACTTTTCATTTTTGTATCAAATTGTTACAGGTGATGAAAAATGGGTTTTGCATGCCAACAAGAAACAGAAAAGGCAATGGTTATTAGAATATGAGAAACCAGTGCCAACACCAAAACCAGGGCTCTATCGACAGAGGTCCTTGCTTTGTGCCTGGTTGAATATGAAAGGTGTCATCCATCACAACCAGATGGAACATGGAAGGACCATTATTTCAGATATTTATTGCCAGCAACTTGATTGAGAAAATGAAGCATTTCATTGAAAGTTCCCTGCTTTGGTAAATATAAAAGGTGTTATTCTCCAACATAACAATACAGACTTTTCACAACTAATGTAAGAAAAAGTCTTGAGAAATGGAGATTCTTCCATACTCACCAGATTTAGCGCCTACAGATTCTCAATTGTTTCAATCAGTAAAATATGTCAATAGTGAAAGCACATTCAGAAACAAAAAAATTGAAAAAGTCTTTAAAACTTTTTTCAAGAGGAGAAACCCCAGATTTCAGTAACATGGAATCAAATATTTGTCTTCCCATTGGGTTGCAGTTATTCAAAATGAAATTGATTACATTTAAAAAAAAAAATAATTAAATAAATTTAACTTGCAGGCAAACATGAACCTTCGTACCTGCAAAAAATAGAGTGTGAAAAGGAGGGCATATGAGGCGAAACTAGTCGAGGAACCTAATTTAAATCATAAAACAAAAAATATTAATATACGACCCAGTGCATCTGAAATTTTAATTTTTTAACATTTTTTTTATTGTTCAAGACACACAAACACACACACATATATTTTACATGTGGTATTTAGTGAAAAGTGCTTGATATCTGTAAAAGAGCTAACATATTCAGTTGTATGGATAGGAGTGAACAAAACCTGGGAAGAATTATATATTCAGTTGTATGGATATGAGTGAACAAAACCTGGGAAGAATTATATATTCAGTTGTATGGATATGAGTGAACAAAACCTGGGAAAAATTATATATTCAGTTGTATGGATATGAGTGAACAAAACCTGGGAAAAATTATATATTCAGTTGTATGGATATGAGTGAACAAAACCTGGGAAAAATTATATATTCAGTTGTATGGATATGAGTGAACAAAACCTGGGAAAAATTATATATTCAGTTGTATGGATATGAGTGAACAAAACCTGGGAAGAATTATATATTCAGTTGTATGGATATGAGTGAACAAAACCTGGGAAAAATTATATATTCAGTTGTATGGATATGAGTGAACAAAACCTGGGAAGAATTATATATTCAGTTGTATGGATATGAGTGAACAAAACCTGGGAAAAATTATATATTCAGTTGTATGGATATGAGTGAACAAAACCTGGGAAAAATTATATATTCAGTTGTATGGATATGAGTGAACAAAACCTGGGAAGAATTATATATTCAGTTGTATGGATATGAGTGAACAAAACCTGGGAAAAATTATATATTCAGTTGTATGGATATGAGTGAACAAAACCTGGGAAAAATTATATATTCAGTTGTATGGATATGAGTGAACAAAACCTGGGAAAAATTATATATTCAGTTGTATGGATATGAGTGAACAAAACCTGGGAAAAATTATATATTCAGTTGTATGGATATGAGTTTGTAACCCTGGGTTTCACACTGCTGTGATCATCAGACAGACGGGTTTATTTTTTAAAAAATGGATCTATTTATGCTTATTTGTGTTTGCGTAAACAGATCCATTTTTTTAAAGAACAAACCAGTTTGTCTGGTGATCTCAGAAGTGTGAAATCCAGGGTTACAAACTCATATCCATACAACTGAATATATAATTCTTCCCAGGTTTTGTTCACTCATATCCATACAACTGAATATATAATTCTTCCCAGGTTTTCTTCACGGGTCAACACGGGGGATGGTTGTTCCTGATATTGAAGAACAGAAATTATCTGCTACTTTTCCCTTCTTTATAATGAATGACTTCATTTTAGCAGGCTTGAACTTCCTTCTCGCCCAAGCTATAAGCTTTTCAAGTCTGCGTGGGATCCAACTAGGACTAAAGATGTGGTGATGATCAGGCCGTCTATATATTCTCTGATCAGTGCCTGACACACTCCTGTGTCTTCATCATAGTCCTTGACACTCAACTTCAGCTGATTTGACCACCATATTGTTGTAACTGCAAACTAGCATCTAATACTTTAGTCAATTCAGCCAGTTGTTCCATTTTTGTTGTGTCATTTCACTGAGCATTTTCAATGTAAGTTGTTTAATCTGTAATTACTACTGTTGTACATTTTACAGACATCGGTTTCAGTTCTTTCTCGTTATGAGTTTGAATTGAATCTGGCAATGCCACTGCTGTACGTTTTACAAACAGTGTTTTGGGGTCTTTTTCGCTGTGAGTTTGGATCTCATCCTTGTCAACACTTGTATCCTTAAAGAAGGTGACAAACAGACAAAGGTGGTACTCAAGCGAAAGGAACAGCAACATGGGCATAGATGAAAGAAAGAGAGGTTTATTGTAAGAGAATACACTACTGAAAGACAGGGAATTGGTTAGCAGGCTAGTAATTCCTGAAGCAAGGTTATTTACCTTACCTCCCCGCAAGGCAGGATGTGGCACAGGATCATTTTTAATGCGGGGCAAAACCAAACCTGTAGGCTTAGGCAAAAATCCCCCATATACATGGGGTCGGGTAGCTGTCTACCACCCCAGACGAGACTCCGCCCTTCGGCATAGTCTTGTCTGGGTCCCTTTCTGCCTGAAGGCAGAGAGTTCAACCATCACAACTGGAGACGAATCTCCAACTAATTGCCGAAGCAAGTCTGCCAGGTATACCCTGTGCTCACTATATATACCTACCAATATAGTCAGTCCACATATGTGATAGGGAGTGTGGAACATTCCATTACAACACATATTTATGACAAGGATAGAGAGGTAGCTGAGATTGTACAGCCAATAATGATGCCCCTATCAAGTCTATGCTAGTCGGAAACTATAAACCTGGAAGAGAGTCTCATCTTAAAGTTGGAGTAGTAGTCCAGGATTAATTGACTGATCTTACCAGGTACATGGTATCTCCTTAGGGCTTCTACTAATTTATGTGGAATAGACCTGTATACATTGATAAGGTCCAATCACAATGCATTGAGGTCACCCATACCTTCCTTGGCTTCTCTCAATATTTGTGTGTCTCCTCCAGTATGTTCGAGGCATCCAGGAAAACCATGAATTCCCCACTTCTGGACTGAAGTGTTGCTGTAAGAAATCTAGTCAGCTGCCGTTGATAAAATACTGAGAAATATTTTACTTTCGGTGCACAATAAAGAGATACTCCTGAATTGATGTAAATCTCTGGATCACCAAATCACCATTTCACTTTTAGGATCTTCCAAAGAACTGGAGAAGACTCAGATAGAGTTTATAGACACCGTAAGAAACTCCACTCGGATCTAGTTGCCTTCACTACCTCCCTAATCTCCTTCCAGCTTGGTTGATTCAAGTCAAAATCAGTTATCGACTGGGTTGAACTAATAATGGCTTCTATGTGGCTGGGACCCTTGTCCCTTATAGAGTCACTCAATGTGTTTCAGAGATAGGTGTCGATATCATGCAGAGACCATTCTAGCTGGCTACTCAGCTTATTGCTGAGTAGTTTCCTAGTGAAGCCAAAGGCATCGGCTAGAAACAATGATCTCTTTCTTGCTCTTTCCTTCCTTAGCCACCTATGCCACTCAACTTTACAAATGGATTTTAGCCTCGTTCTTAAGATGTCTAGAAGCTCTATTAGTGGATGGTGTTCTTTCTCAATAGCCTGCTTATACTGTTTGTGCCCTTAACTCCCACCTTAGGCCCTGTATCCTCTTTGACCTACAGTTCTTGCTGTAGGATTTCTGTTTCGTCTCTTCATGTAAGCCAAGTTGTTCTGTGGCATAACTGACTATAAATAGTCAACAAGACATGTGTCTCTCAGTGTTGCCTTTTGATGTGGTAAGAATTGTTGCCATTTGTTATTACATTTCGCTGGAGACACAACTTGATCTGCTTATGGTTTACTTTGCAAGGCAACGCAGATTCTTAGATTCCTTTCTGCAATTGCAAATCATTATCGTAGTTGTTAGATCAATCTTAGGGGTCGGTATCAGAATGTTCGTCCTAGTAGGAATCTCATCCCCCCCCACTGCTTGAGATTCCCTGGGAGTGTGTTTTGTTATGTGTAGTCATAACGTAATTAGGATTATTTCTCAAGAAATATACATGTTGAAGTGCCAGTCCAACATTTTCCTGGTTGCTGTCTTTCCGGCAGTCGGGCTGTCTCTCCAGCTGTCACCGAAACTTTTCCTTGGTCATCATCTGGTTTATTTCCAGATGTCACTGCATAATCCAGAATAAAATTTGTTATAATACACCCCAACGGGAGCACAGGATCGCTTCATCAGTGATGTTACTGACTTGGGGTCATAAAAAATTTCATGTCTTTCATCATACTTGTTCACCCAAGCGACCCTACTGGGACAATACCTATTCTGGCCGGCGATCCTGAAGCAAATGCCCACCAAGCACACAATAATGAACATGTAAACAACTGAAATATATATATATATATATATATATATATATATATGAATGAGAGAGAGAGATGGGGAGGGAGAGATAGATACATAGATGAACTCCATGAATTTCACATATCAACATATATGCATAAAACGCCCAATTTAAACTCAATCTTGTGCCATTCTTTTTGAGAGAGTGTTTGATTAAATATTATGATGGATTTAACATGGGGAGGCTTACAATTGGAAAAAAGACTGATTAGATTTTAATCTGAGTTAATTGCTGTTAAGAAATATTTATGACAACATCAGACGTCTTAAAAATCTGTTTCTTATTCAAAGAATTAAATCCTTAAACGTTTACATTTTTGAATGTTCGTTATTTTCTGGCTATTACCGAGAAACGCTAGTGTTTGAAAAAAGTGTTTACAGCAAATTAGTGATTTTAGGTTAGTGTAGTTTTATCTTTTGTACAGGATCCTTGCTGAAATGGAGACGAGTCTAGCAACGTCACAAAATTCAATGGATTTTCAAGTATTAAACATAAATCTTTTGGACTCGGGTTACAATATCAAGGTCAATGAATTTAATTTTTTTCCCCTTCTAACCAGAAAGTTTGGATGTATCTTGATTTGTTTACATCTTCTACTGAAATGAAAAAAAATATTTGTAATTAAATAGAATAAAAATGCTGGAACAGAAACAAAATTAAATAAATTTTGTTAAAACCAGGCATTGGATTATTTAGTTAAAGCTGGCTTTTCTTTCCTGATTTTTTAATTTGTTCTCCATCATAGAAAATCCAAGCCAAATTGCCATATTTCTTATTCTCTTATGATGACATTACATTTAAAATGTTTACACAAAAAATTTGCTTGAATTTCAAAGTTCTTTGGTTTCTAAAAGAAAAAAAAAATTTTGCAGTTGGTTTTCTGCATTGATATTAATACTGCTATTGTAAAAATATAACATAACCTGACCAACTAATGATTACCACACATTGCATTTCAATTCTTATCTTGTTGGTGTGCACTGAAAGCTGGGAAAGGGTGTGATACATGCTCACAAGGTAATATGATGAAAGACAAAGGTCACATCAAGGGATAAGAACACAGACTCTGTTTCTGATGTTATAAAATAGAAGTTTTATCCATGGCTGAGTGAGTAGATATGTAGTATCTGGGACAACTTTTGCTATCTTGATGTAACTGCACAGTTCTGCCCCCCAACCATCTACTCATCCCAACATGGTGGGCAGCAATACGACTGGTGACACAGGAATCATGCAAGTCCATCTTCAGCCAAGAGCAGTCCAGAACACACAGTGGTCCCAAGCATTATTTAATAAAGATCAGCATCTGGATATACCCTATTTCCAGTTTTGTTGCCACTTGATCTCCAAAAACCCCTCATCCACTTCTTATCTTCCCCATTTCCCTTTTGGCCAAAGTGAATGCTGCTTAGAAAACTAAACTTCAAAAAGGATTCCCTGCTGGCTATTAAACAGAAACAATTGAGATTGATATCAAACATTGTCTTCACCTATGTGGGTGTCCATAATATCACACGATGATCAATGTTCATTTAATTTTTGTCATATTTATATGCTATTTCTAATTACTATTAGTGTTTTATTTAGTGGCTACACATTTTTTAATTATAGAGGATTTTTCCTAAGTTATTTTTATTAATAACAAAGTATTTTTTTAAACTTTTTGTTTATAGAAATATTTAGGCCTATCCTTGAATTAACCTATACATGTGCACACACAATTTCAATGAAAATGAAATGGGCATCTGTGTCTCAAAGGTTAATTTCCCTTTCTGTCTGACAACAACCCTTGGATAACAGGAAAAAATTTAATTAAATATTTTAGAAACAAACCTTCCCAAATAAATGAAAGCAAAATACAATAATTTATTAAAATAATTATATGATTTTATTGAACTTTTCAAAATTTATTTGCATATTTTTTAAAGCTTCCTTTTATAAAAAAAAGTTGTAGAAATATTTTAAGTCTATTATCAAATTAAATATATACATGTGAGCAGACAATTTGAATGAAAAGTAAATGGTCATCTGTCTCAAAGTCTAATTTTGCTTCATGTCTCTGGCAACAAACCCTGGGTAACATGAAAAAAGTGTAAGTCGAAATGTGTAGTACTTTGAAGTCATTTTTATGACAAATGTATTTCAACTATTCATTCTATTTTCTCATATTTATATGGCATTTCTAATTACTGTCAGTGTTATTTTAGTCGTTACATATTTTTGAATTAAAGATGATAAAGATTTATTTTAGCTAATAACTAGAATTATTTTTTAAAGCTTTTTTTAAAATTTTGTAGAAATATTTTAGGTCTATCATTGAATGAAAACATACATGTGCATACACAATTTAAATGACATCTGTGTAAATGGATATCTGTGTCTCAAAGGCTAATTTCCATTTCTGTCTGACAATAACCATTGGGTAACAGGAAAAAGGCTAAGTCGAAATGTGTAGTCCTTTGAACTCATTTTTATGATTCCTTCTGTATTCACTGCTGTATAGGATGACAGTTCAGTATTCTTTTCTTTATGTCTAACAAAGTTTTCTGTTTCTTATACTCTGCTTAGTTTTTGGAATGCATCTTTGGCTATCCCAATAAAACTTTGGATTTCAATTATGCTCCGGCCATGTTTAATGGATGGCACGTGGAACTAGAACAGTCTACACCAGTGAGCGAAATAAAGGATTCAGTTTGACCTTCTAACCACCTGAAGAAGGCTGGAGCATACAATGGCCGAAATAGAGGATAGTGTAGAAAGAGTGATCAGTAGAGAGAAATAGTATAGTGAGT
This sequence comes from Acanthosepion esculentum, assembly GCA_964036315.1. Lineage (NCBI taxonomy): Eukaryota > Metazoa > Mollusca > Cephalopoda > Sepiida > Sepiidae > Acanthosepion > Acanthosepion esculentum. The sequence continues at coordinate 90,183,406 of OZ038508.1, read as the reverse complement.
AGTATAGAGATAGAGGATAGTGTAGAAAGAGTGATCAGTAGAGAGAAATAGTATAGTGAATAGTATAGAGATAGAGGATAGTGTAGAAAGAGTGATCAGTAGAGAGAAATAGTATAGTGAATAGTATAGAGATAGAGGATAGTGTAGAAAGAGTGATCAGTAGAGAGAAATAGTATAGTGAGTAGTATAGAGATAGAGGATAGTGTAGAAAGAGTGATCAGTAGAGAGAAATAGTATAGTGAGTAGTATAGAGATAGAGGATAGTGTAGAAAGAGTGATCAGTAGAGAGAAATAGTATAGTGAGTAGTATAGAGATAGAGGATAGTGTAGAAAGAGTGATCAGTAGAGAGAAATAGTATAGTGAGTAGTATAGAGATAGAGGATAGTGTAGAAAGAGTGATCAGTAGAGAGAAATAGTATAGTGAGTAGTATAGAGATAGAGGATAGTGTAGAAAGAGTGATCAGTAGAGAGAAATAGTATAGTGAATAGTATAGAGATAGAGGATAGTGTAGAAAGAGTGATCAGTAGAGAGAAATAGTATAGTGAGTAGTATAGAGATAGAGGATAGTGTAGAAAGAGTGATCAGTAGAGAGAAATAGTATAGTGAATAGTATAGAGATAGAGGATAGTGTAGAAAGAGTGATCAGTAGAGAGAAATAGTATAGTGAATAGTATAGAGATAGAGGATAGTGTAGAAAGAGTGATCAGTATAGTAATAGAAATGGTGATCGTTTAGATGTCATGCTACTTCCTACTTATGCGTTTCCTCTCATGGTCATGTGATTCATTTAATTCAATAATGGGATTGCCTGTGTTTGCTCTCTGGCAGTCTGTGTTCAAACTCCAGTGTCGACAGTGAGACTTCATTCCTATATAACACTTATATAAATGTAACTTGTATGTTGGCAAGCAAGACATGTCACTCGACCAACAAGTAATTAGTCGAGGAAATGGTAATCAGTAATTAGAATAAATGAACATTAATTAAAAATGGCAACTTATTTATTTCCATTGTCAAGAAAAGCTGTGTTCTGCTGTCATCAAATACATTTTCATCTAATTATTTAAATGTGGATCTGATAAAAATCAAAAGTCTGTGACAAATTTCACTTGGGCAATGCTAGTAGCCTTGCTAGATTAGGAAATTGTTAATAATTTCAAATACAAATTCCCAAAATGTGAATTGCTTCCTTTTCAATAAGCAATGGCCTTCACTTCTTAAGAAAATAGGCACGTGAACACGCACACACACACACACACACACACACACACACACACACAGAGAAATATCTTTGCCTGCACATAGGTGTATACTTGTAAAACACATCTACTCAACAGTTACATTCTTACATATCTGTTAAAAGATAACTCAAGCATGCGATGAGATAAACTTATATCTACTTATAACATACAGCAAGAGTAGAAAAGTTTTGGCACTTGGCTATTGTTATTTTGATGCTAAACGATTAGTTTCCTTTTAGTTCAGGAAATAACATTTTGCCACAAAGTAAAAAAATGTTTTGAGGATGGAATGTGGTCAGATGAAGGATTTTCAAGTGAAAAGTTTAGGTTTTAAAACAAAATCATATTTTATTGCCTGTTCAATTGGCAAGCTACAATAAAAATGAATCATCCTTAAATTATAAAAAATTTTTTTAGCAATTTTTCAGATTTAAAGAATTTTTCTGTTTGTAAAAAAATGTATCTTTTTATAGAGTAGACAGATATTAGAGTGGGGGTAAACAGGTTTGGTTTGTTTTACGGCATATCAACCTCAATTGCATATTTAATGCCGACCAGTTTTTTTATTGCTAGTAATAGTTTTTTTTTTAAATGTATTACTGATAATATTTTTTTCTTCAAAAATTCATTGCTGATAATAATTTTTTTCAAAAATTCATTGCTGGTAATATTTTTACAAAAATGTATTGCTGGTATTAAAACCTATTTTTATACTTTCATAGTGTTTTGACCCCAATTTGAGGGTTAACTATTTGCCCATAGCTGGGACCCTAACAGGTGCTACCACCGAGGCCAGGGTGGACCTGGGAACACCAACAATTAAGAAGCGGATAGACAGATATTAGAGTAGGAGTAGACAATTTAGAGTGGGGGTAGATACAGTTTAATGTGAGGAGTAGAACAAGAGGAGATATTTCTAGACATGGACAACAGAACAAGAACAATCTATCATTGTTCATTAAATAAAGTGTTCAGTTCAAAGTTCCCTGCAGGTTACCTAGATCGACATAGCAATAACTGAACAGTACTAAAAAGAGAACAAGATAAGATATCCCTAGACATGGAATACAAACAACCTTTTTTTTTTGTTTTTTGTTTTTAAGCTTATCACCCCAATCAAGGCTGGAGGCCACTAGCACTCAAGGGGTTACAGAAGGTTTGGAGGAAGAGCAGATAGGAGTGGTAAAGGAGAGGATGTGGAGAAAGATAGTGGATCGATCAAGGCAAGGGGGTTACAGAAGATTTGGAGCGAGAACAGATAGGAATGAAAGGTGAAAGGATGTGGAGAAGGGAAGTGGATAGATCAAGGCAACTGGAGATGTCAATTGATGTTACACTTAAATAGTTGGAGATTGTATTTGTCAGGGAAACAGGAATAAGGAAGGGTGTTCCACAGGCGAGATGTGCGAGACATGAAGCTATTGGAGTAGAAGATACGTCTACATCTAACAGTTCCAACAGTGAAGGGGTGGGAACGGGATGCCAGCCTTGTAGGACGTTTAAATTCATGAGGCCTAGGAACCAGTGAAAGCAGCTCCTCAGAGCAATTACCGTGGAAGTATTTGTAAAAAAGACAGTGCGAGGCAACATCGTGTCTGTGAGAGAGCGACTGCAGACGAAATTACAGAACCTACCACAATATATTAAATAAAGTGTTCTGTCTGAAATTCACTTGAAACTGCCTGGGTCGACAAGCACTTGAAGAAGCACAATGGCCAATAACAACAACAAAGACGAGTCAAACTGGAAATCATGAAAATAATGATAACTCACAAATTTTCACAGCAATTTTCACAGAAATTAAGAAATGCCTATTTTACAATCTTTGTGTTCATGAGAGTATCATTTTGTTGAGAGGAATTTCAAAAAGACATTCGCAACGATTAATAATTTAAAAGAAATACGGAAAAATATATACTTCATTTGTTTCTAGTAAGGGAAAATTCTTCAATGAAAGTGTTTTTTTTAAAGAACAGAAATACTTTTTCTCATCTAGACATAAAACACTTTATGGTCATATCAGATTGAAACACTGGTTCTCATATGATCCCTGAAGTAAGCAATGCTGAGCCTGGTCAGTACTTAAATGGGTGACCACTTGGGAATACCAGATGCTGTAAACTTGGATGTGCAGGTGGTGTAATGGATAATATGTCGGAATTGGAAATTGGAGAACCGAGTTCCAATTCTAGTTGGGTTTGTTATATTCACTTAAGTGCACCCTTGGGAAAGGTACAAATCCACCTCTTTTCCCTCCCCAGCTATGAATTAGTAGGACTTGTATTAGAAAATCATTACTATCGCCCTAAATTCTTAGTCTAAAAATATTTTCTGGCTTTAAATAACCTTAAAGAAAATTGATAAGCTGTAAAAACAAATGAATGAATCAATCAATTTGGATATAAGAAGGCCAGCTGATAATAACAAAGATGAAGACAATAGTCAGAATACAAATAATGTTTAACTTTGATGTTTCCTACATTATCATCTACATGAGATACTCTTATTACACAGTGATTTACTTTAACTAGTATCTTCATCTTGGTTGTTATAGTCATAATGTTTTCTTTATTGTTCTCTCTAGATGTCTGCCATAATTGGTAATTTGGGAATTTCAAACCAAACATTTTATTCAATCTATGGAGTAAAATTGTCTCATTCTGTGGTCCATGCCAGAAAATGATTTTGCATAACTTTAAAAAAAAACTGCATTAAAAAAAAAAAAGCTTCATTTTTGAGACATTGTTATTTTACGTCAACTATATTTTATATCCAAAGTAACAAAAAAACAGGAAGCTGTGGAGAGGGATAAATTCCCACGTCCTGAAGGGACATACCACCAAGAGAGAGAAAGAGAAATCCTCTATGTCATCCATGTCCATTAAACTTTAGATTCTTAATGTCAGGCAACAAAACATTTTCCAAATGAAAGAAAATTAGAAAATGAATGGACCTCAACTACGATTGATTTAACAGTAATTATTTAGCATAAGCTAAATCTCTTCAGAATTATGTGCCTTGACATAGTGGAGTAGCTTGCATGCTCCTATGACCTGAAGAATCAGACAATGGGTAAGAGCTCGACAAAACCAGAGTCACCTAAAGGAGCAAACCTCAATGGCAAAAAATGTGGAGTGGCATCAGCTCTCCAGGTACGTACCAAGTAGAGAGGCAAGCATCAACAGCCAAGACATTGGCTTTTTGTTTTCTTTAAATCATTTAACCGCAAGCAAGGCAATAAATCCACTAAGACACAAGGAATTACTGAATGTGATAGAATATTATTAAAGAGAGAGAACAACACAAGAACAGGAATTAAGAAGACAGAAGATAACAATTGACATTGCATTTAAACTTTTGAAAATCAATGTTCACTGTGAGCCAGAGTTACACAAGTGAGAAGTGCGAGAGAAGAAACTGTTATCATAGAACTTACAGTTACATCTAGCCATTTCAACTGTGAAATGATGAGACCTAGCTGCCAATCTAGTACTGTACATAAATTCATAAAGTTTAGGTAGCATAGCAAAATGTTCATCATGAAAGTATTTATAGGCACAGGAAAGCTACATTACATTGGTAGGAAAGTGACTGAAGCCGAGATGTCAGGCCGAGACCAATTCTATTGCAAATTCTTCATTGGATTTTATCAAGAATATCTGAATATATAGCTGGAGCTCCAGAACATATGTGGCAGCACTATTCAATGCATGAATGAATGGTAGATTTATAAATGTGCGAGATAAATTTGGGAGAGAAAAGTTGTCTTGCATGGCACAGGAAATCAACTTTCCTAGCAGCAGACTTAGCAATTGATTCAATAAGATATTAAAATTGATTCCATGGCTTGATAGACAGCAATCAATGGCAGATGAAAGACAATGCAATCAACTAAAATGGTAATTCTAGCTGGAAACTGCAGTTGCTAATAGGATTTGCGACCTGTAGTATTTCATTTTGCTTATAATGTAATTGGAAAACAGCATTATGGTAAATTGTGTTCTTCATGCCACAATGCTCGTCACACAGACAGAAAAGATGAAAAGAAATTAATTATTTAAATTTAAGTTTACTCGAAATCTAAGTGTAAAGGACTCAGGAATTTTATCCAATTGAAGAAACTAATTAATGGTGTTCAAATCCACTAAAATAAAATAAAAAAAAGCCATGCTGAAGGAAATGCTTTTCAATCTTCACTGCTTTGTGGAATCAACTCCCAAGAGAATGTTTCCCAGATCACTACAATCTTGACCTGCTCAAGTCTAGAGTTAACCGTTATCTTCCCCACATATCCACATAAACTGTAACCCTCTACCTGCTCTATGGAACCAAATCCCAAGAGGATGTTATTCCTGGTCACTGATCATAACCTGCTCAAGTCTAGGGTTAATCCTTATCTTCCCCATATATCTGCATAAACTGTGCTTCTTTCTCTGTAAACTCTACCCTAAGTGGCTTTCGAGCCTTATACAGGGTGAACATCTTTGTTAAAAAAAAGAAAGAAAAGAAAATGTGACATTTACTCTTAATTTTGAAACAATTAAATTTCAGAAAAAGCAAAGCATTTATCAATAATTAATATATCCAGACATTTAAAGAGAAACATTGTCTGAATCTACAAGTTGATACAACTAACTTCACAAACAGTAATCTTACCACCAAGAAAGGCTTCATCAAATGATGACCCTGGGGTCAAACAGGACTTGGGAATTGAAATATCATTACCATTAAATCAGGGCACCTCATCAACATCTCACAATATATCCAGGTTTTGTTGGTTCATAGTGTGAGAATGCCAATTCGATACAGATGCAGCCTTTGTCCAGTCTTGGAGCCACTTTGCTGAGAAAAAAATAAAATTCCAAATTCTGATGCCAACTTTGGTCTGGAGACATTATATGCATGAGAGTGGGTAGTAGACATTCTGATCAAATATTTAAAATCTTCAACTGTCTTGTGACATAGTAATACTTAAGCCAGTGCAGCATCTGAGTTTTAGATGGTGATGTGCAGCGTCATAAGGTTCAGTAGGATAAAAGAACAAGTAGAAAAACATCATGATTATGGAGATTTTTTTAAATGCCATGTCCCTTCAGGATGTAGGCGATCATGACTCTCTACTACTTCCTTTTCTTTTTTCAATGTCATGTCCCTTCAGGATGTAGGTGATCATGGCTCTCCACAGTTTTGTATTCATTGTCCTTCTCTCAGACAGTTCACACCCCAAGATTAAGAAGCTCAAATGACCCTGCCATTTAACCCAAATTTGGAGGGAGAAGTGATGGATTCACACCTTTCTCAAGGGCATCAGTACAAAAGTGAACACAAAACAGTAGGATGATATTTGATCTCAGTTTTATATTATCAAATTGTAACAGAGTTTATAGACAACCAGTGATCCTTTTTTTATACTCAAGTCTATAAGGAGACAGTGGTCATTTTTATACTAGAGTCTATAGGCAGCCAGGGGCAACATTGCTCAGGAGTTCTTATCCCTCTGCAAGGAATATAAGTCAATAGGTCTCGCTGAGTAGACAAGAAAAGTTTTCTTTGAGGCCTCTGGGTTGGTGGCATTGGTGTTTCAATTCCCAAACTATGCCTGACCCATTGGTCAGCATTTGATGAGGACATTATTAGAAGTATCCCTGTTATTTTTACAGTTGTAATTGCATGGATAGAAATACAGTGTACTCTTCAAAAAACGTATATTGCACATTTCCAGTACTGCTTCACTTCACCTGAAGAGACTTGACAAAGGTGTGCACAGATAAAAGAGGCCGACAGTGTTAGTTTTCAATGTGTAAACTATTTTCTCTTACCTGTGCTTTTTCTTGATGTCTGTAAAGACTAAAATGTCTTCAGCGTTGATTTTTTTACGGTAACGCATCAAAGAACCGGCACAAGAATTCATCAATCCTTCATCAGCTATGTGTGAAAATACAAATCCTTCTGCTCGAATAAAATCTAAACCTGACAGAAACAAAGAAAATAGTTTAGTTTTAATAATTTAAATGATTTAATAAATAATTTAATAATACGTAATCTTGATTATGTATTTAATATAACAATTCCTAATGATAACAGACATTCTTAATAAAGTAAGTAAATTTGTTAAAACTCTTATTTTGAAAAAGAAGACAAAAAAACAATTGATACATCAACTTAAAAAAAATGTATTTTAATAATTAAATATTGTAAATTTACACAGCCAAACTAGCGGAAGAATGCAGTTGGGCTGATGTATCCAAGCCAACTCTTGACAGATCAAACATTTGACAGCCTGATGCAACTAACCCTTGTCTGTCTCAATTTTCATTGAGTCATGAGGGAGGCACTTCTGGCCAAGTGTGTGTGCTTTTTCATCGCACCAAAATCCACATGAATGGCCTCATCAAACTCTGATTCGCAGCCATCTCCGTTACTGTCCCCAGAGGAGAGAAATGGAATAGGGGGAGAGGATGATGGCCGCGATGCTAGGGGGTGTCAACAACAACAACAATCATGATTTTTTAAAAATAAAACTTATTAAATATGTGAAAAAAAATGCCATTAAAATAAAAAGTGATTAGTTCTTTGATTCAGTATTGACCAGTTATTGAATACCAAAATCATTTTTCTTTTTTAACCTTTGAAGAGCTTCCATATATTATCGACATATTGTATCTTCCTGTAGCTTAAGTGGCCATGGTTAAATGCAAATGGCAGACCTGCCAAAAAGAGTCGACAACTTTGCAATGAACAATAACAAGAAAAAAGAAAAGAACAGGGCAAAACAAACAGCAAGTAATATATGAAAGACAAATTCACACAAGAGTGAATTCAGATAAACAAACATAGTGTTCTGACTTCAAGACGAGACAAACCAGGATTGAGTCAGATGAGACTGACAAGCGGCCTATCTTATTGGCTTGGAAGAAATCCCAGCATGCATTTGTGTGCTTCTGCCTATAAGTTGCGGGGGGGGGATATTTTTTTAGTTATTCCAAAGTAGGATTGGAGCCAATACTTCCGATGACGTTCTTCTGGACATTTTCAAGTGCTGATGCGGTAGGGGGTTCAAGTTCACGTCTAGTTTACATTTGAATACGCATCATAATTTGAAGAGACAAATCAGCAGCGCCTTTAAAATGCTTGAAGCAGTTTTGGGAGGATTGTCAGATATTGTGTCATTTCCTTCCACCTTCCAAATTCTGTGATCAGGTTCACAAGTTTAGGTCAAAGTTTAAATTAGGAACACAAGATAAAGTAGAACAGCATTGATGAGGATATACAACAATAATAATATTATTACGATTGTGTAGCCCTGATCAAATACAAAATAAAGAACAGAACTGTCCAACAAACAGAATTAACAAAGTTGGCAATAAAAAGAAAAAAGAACAGGGCAAAAATGAAATAATATCAAGCAAGCAAGTAAATATATGAAAGAGAAAAGGGAAAAAGGCAAAAAGTTCACAAACCAAGAATTGGGGTTGACACACAAAAGCAAGTTCGGACAAGCGAACGTAGCCGCTTGTTTTCTAGACAAGGCAGATCTGGACTGCAAACTGGACTATTTTATTGGCTAAGAAAAATATCCCAGCATGCATTTGTGGACTTCTGCCTATAAAAGGGAGGGGCAAATGTTTTGCAGTCATTCCCAGCAAGATTGAAATCAACAATCATTTGATGTGTAAATGAAAACCTTTGAAGATCTGATACACCCTAATAATAATAATAATAATATTAAAATAGAGTCTTTAGATGTGTATATGAAATAAGCTTTAGAGTAAAGGGCTATAAAAAATGAAAATACTTTTGATACACCTTAATATATAATAATAGTATTAATGATATAGTGGATTCATAGATAGTCTTTAGATGTGGACATGATATATATCCAAATATATAAATACTTTTGATTAGCTGAATACATGAAATAATCTTTGGAATCCAAGTTAGTAAAGATGAAAAAATTGGGGTGGGAAGAAGTTATCATTATTTACATGCAGACGACAGTTTTCTTCTTTGTTTTTATTAAAAAAAAAAAGAACAAGATATCCCTAGATATGGTTAGCATTAAGGGAACAATCTATCTCTGTAGATTAAATAAAGTGTTCAGTTTGAAATTGCCTGAAAGTTACCTGGATTAGCAAGCTCTTGATGAAGGTCAGAAAGTACAACAGCAAATGTTGTGATAATAACAACAAAGATGAGGACAATAGTCTGCATGTAATTAATGTAATTGATGGCCGTTTTTAACTTATAATAGCTGTCCATTTTAAAAATATGTTCACTTTTGGGTGCATCAGTTTTTATTATGGATATAAGATAATTGAAACAAATTTTTATTCATAAATATTCCTTATTTATAAATAAGTCAAAAAGAATTAAGTCAGAGAAACATGTGTTTGAAAAATATTGAAAATTGGTGAAAAGTTCTCAGCCTGACCAAATTTTCAGAGTTTTTTGCAGAAGGACTTCTTTGTCAGAATGTGGATTTTTTACAGCTCTTTTTCCATACTGATGAAACATTGTCAACCTATCACTATTTCCTTGAAAAATGTTCTGACAAGTTACATTACTTAGTTCTGCCAGTTCAGACCTTCACAGCTATCACACAACATTTACACAGAGTTGAATCATCCTCATTCTCTTCATATTGCTAAGGAGGAAGTTCCACTCAAAACAGCTTCTTCCCGAGAACTCCTACTTTGTGGAATAGGCTCCCAGGAGGTTGCTTCCATGATCACAATCTTATCTATCCTCCTTATCATCATAATCTACACTTACCTCTCCCTCTTGTATCAATAAAACTTATTCCGTAGCCCTCTACCTTAAGTGTTTCTTGGGCCTTGTATGGGGTATGACAAGGTAGTCATTGTTATTTCTTTTTTTTTTGTAATCATTTCATGCCAAGCAAGGCAATAAGGCCACCAAGACGCAGGGGGTTACTGAGTGTGAATGAATATAAGAACAAGAAAAGCATTATCAATGACTGACAACAATAAAAGAACAGAAATTAAGAAGACAGAAGATAATGATTGAAATTTTGAAGATCAAGGTTTACTGGAAAGCAAAAAGCCGGAAGAGAGTTCCACATGTGAGAAGTGAGAGAACTTACAATTACATCTAAACATTTTGACTGTAAAATGATGAGATCTTGCCACCAATCTAGTACTGCCCTTAAATTCATAGAGTCTAGGTACTAAAGAAGAAAGTCCATCAGAACAATTACCATGAAAGTATTTATAGAAAAGGCAGAGGGAAGCTATGTTATAGTGGTGAGAAAGGGATTGAAGTTGAGATGCCAGGTCAGGACCAATGACATTGCAGATTCTTTGGATTTTATCAAGGATCTCTAAATATATCGCAAGAGCACCAGACCAGATGTAGCAGCAATATTCTAAGCATGGATGAAATTTATGCTTATCTATTTATTCAACTAAATAGTATATTTGTTACATATTATAGTCAACCAAAAGAAAAACTTACATTAGTGAGAGAAAGAAACGTGAAATGCTTTTACTAAGTGAAAAGAATTAAGTAAAAAAAAAAGCACTGTTATTTTTCTTTGATATGAGAAAAAGAAATGGCCAAGGAATTTAGTTATTTTGTTGTTGTTGTTAATCCTTTGACTCCAAGTGTATCTGCATGTGAGTGAATGTCACGAACCCAATTGGAATTATCAGAAGAAGATATAAAGAGGGAAAAAGGGAGTAAATATTTGGACTCATCCTATTTTCAAGTTAAATGCATTTGCAGACAAACTGTAAGAAATCAGTGTCAGGAATAAACAAGAATAAATCTGATGTACAATAGTTTCTTTTCTAATCATTTCACCCCAAGCAAGGAGATAAAACCACTAAGATGCAATGGGGTTACTGAGTATGAAAGAATATGAGAAAAAGGAAAACATTATTAAAGAGTGAGAACAATAAAGGAACAAGAATGAAGACAACAAAAGATTCATGACTCAACATTTTAATCCACGAGGTTATTGTCCTGTAGTTTGTCAACACAATTGCCTCGTAGATTAAAGTATTGGATCATAAGTTTGGTGACATAATAATTGTGAGTTCAATCCCTGGGCACAGCAGTGTGTACTTGGACTCAATGGAAACATGGTGAGCAATAACTAAGTAGTACTAAAATAAATAAGGATAAGACAAGATAAACCTAAACATGGACAGTAAAATAAATAAAGGGCTCGGTTCAGAATTCCTTGTAGGTTACTCAGATCAACAAACATGTGGTAAAGATGGCTGAAATGTGATAACAACAACAAAGATGTAAATAATGTAAATAGGAAAAACTTTATACAAAAGAAACAATTCTTTAGTTACAGACAATAACGTAGGCCGACAGACAACCAATTTTAAGCTCTTTAGTAAAAAAAAATATTTTACTGACTTATCATTGGTCAAAATCTGAAACCAAAGACACTTTTGTACAAGACCTCTGGACAGAACTGCAAAATTATTGCAGTCATTTCTTTGTTAGTAGAGAAAAATCTCATTTTCTAATAAACCTAACTATTGTCACTGGTAGAATTTAACTTTTCAGCAGAACAATGGTCAACCATGAGAATTACTTTCACTGTTTATTACTTCTGAATAAACTGTTAGATGACTTTTAGAAGCCTTCAGTTCATCTCAAGCAGAGATGACAATAAAAGAATTAAGAAGACAGAAGATAACGATTGACATTGCATTTAAATTTTTGAAGATCAAAGGCAATAAAGCCACTAGGACGCAAGGGGCAACTGAGTGTTAGAGAATATGAGAAAAACTACTATTAAGGAGAGAGGACAATAAAAGAACAAGAATTAAGAAGACAGAATTGAAGATCAAATTGGTCAGGGAAGCAACAAGCATGAAGAGAGTTCCACAAGTGAGAAGTGGAATTGAAGAAGTTATTAGCATAGAACTTATGTTCACATCCACCCATTTCAACTGTAAAATGATGATATATTATGATATACAGGGTGCGATGGATATATTGTCGTCTAAATGACACAAAAATGAAAATAATACTGACATCTCATTTTAACATATACAGTGACTAAAAATGACACAAAAATATCTTGAAATACAAAAGAGTAAATTTATTCAATAAAATCGCCATTGGCTTCAATCATGGCTTCCAGATAGCTTCAGAATCTCCTACAACTCTTTTGGATAATTTCCTTGTTTAAGTTGGTGAATGCTGCCATAATCCTTGCCTTCAGTTCATCTTTGGTGTTACAAGGAGTTTGGTTGGTCTCTCGCTCAACTGTGCTCCATGCATAATAATCAAGGGGGTTGCAGTCTGGGGAGTTAGGTAGACAGATGTAAGGGGTGATGTGGTCGTAGAAATTGTCTAAGGCCATGATGGGGTTCGCATGCTTGTGTGGCATGGTGCAGAGTCCTGTTGCCAGACAGAGGATCTTTCAGTAGACACCCTCTTGACTCAGGGCATCACTACCTCCTCAAGACACTTGATGTAGGCCTCCATGTTGAGTTTGAGGCACTCACCAACGAATTTGGGAGTTCTTTTCTTATTGGAACGATCAGAATAAGTTTTCTGAGTTGCTGTACCTTCGTGATCCCCATTAGACTCATCCAACTCTTTCTGAATCTTCTGCACTGTCCTCAAATAGACACCCAAACACTCTGAAATGTTTGTATTAGCATGAATGCCAAGCAGTACAGCATGCTGTTTCCAAATATTTTGCGGAATGAATTGCATTATGGTGCTCTTTTTCTCACAGACAGTGCCCAACTGACCCTGCTATGCTATAAATTAAAAACAAAGAATGTGCATGTGCAAATTTAAAAATGTAAAATGGCGACAATTTACCCATCACACCCTGGATATATTAAAATCTACTTTATTATAATTATTTGGATTTATTGTGTCAAGGCAGTGGATCAATTGTTAGTTTTATTTAATTTTATGTTTACATCTATCAGAGAAATGAAATTTAAATTTTTATTATTGCATTATTCCAAAATTTTAACACATCAGCAGATAGCTATTAATGTCAACAACTGAAAAACAAATAGTAATTAAAAAAAATAGTAATTAATGTATAATATAAATCAATAACTACATGTACGAGGATGTCATTTTTGATCAAAGTTAAAAAATAACCATAAATGCGTAAAAAATGCGTATATTGTTGAAAATTCTTTTTTCCACAATATAGCTATTTGTGCTATGTTATAATGCTTATTACCTAAACAATAATAATACTGAATAAATATGTTTTAAACATTAAAGTATATTTACTCACATCTCCGTAACAGCTTTTGAGATCTGTTAGTTTTAATATTCAGGAAATATTGAACATAAACAAAAAAATGCAGTGCAAGGTTTTGCAATTTTACAAATACAATGTACAGGACAATGGCCTAGCATATTAAAACATTGGTTCATGAATTTGGTGACAGTAATTGTGAGTTCAATCCCTGAGCCAGGCAGTGTGTACTTGGACTCAGTGGAAAAAGGGCAAGTAATAACTGAGCAGTACTAAAAATAAGAATTAGACAAGATATTCCAGCGGGACAAGAACAATGTACCCCCATATATTAAATAAAGGGTTCAATTTGGAATTCTCTGTAGGTTAACCAGAGTGATATACATTTGAAGAAGGCTGGAGACAACATTGTCCAAAACGCTGATAGCAGCAACAAAGACGAGGACAATAGTTTGCTTGTAAACAGTTTAAATAATGATAACTACTAATTCCAAAAATTCAGACAGAATTTTTTTTTTTTTTCATTCATTGATAAAATTAAATCTTTTTTGTTTGTCTGACATTTGCCAATATGATTAAAATGATCATTTAAAAACAGACATAACATCTTTTTTCATTCTCTCTCATGTATACTGAAATGACATCTCTTAAGTAAAATGTCTTTGCGATTACATAGTAGGTTCATTTAGAGTCAGGAAATTCACACTTGCAAAACCACTTGCTAAGTATGTTATGGAATCTAATCTTTGGGTGGGAACCATTACCGTCTGATAGCAAGGATTCAACTCAAGTGCTAGAATTTAAAGTATAAAACATGATGCAACTGAGGTGTTTTTGTTTTGTAAAGAAAGGTTACACGGACATTTGCAAATGACTCAGAATATTAGATTAATAAGCATGCACTTTTAATGTTGTATAATAAGGGAGACATTGCCAATTTTACAAGTATACTAATATAACTGATTAATTGGATTGGCAGGAAGAGAGGGGAGAAATAATGTTTTTTGTGGAAGGAAGGCCTTCTTGACTTGGAAAGCAGACATTAAAAATCTCAACTTTAAACAAAACTTTTAAATAAATAAACGGTAAATTCTGTGTGTCTGTCTGAGTGTCTGAAACCCCCGTCTAACTCAAGCCACACTTGCTCTACATCGATATATTATACCTTTTTATAATCAGGATGATCCCGGGAGTGAAAATCCGGCCTTCATTTGGTTCTTGAACATCCAGTTGGGATTTGTGTCTGAATGAGGAGGGAAGAGTTAAAATTCAAATTTTAAAAATAACTGGAAAAAAATTAGTGATTTTAAAAGTTTTTAATTTACATTGAGTTTAAAGTAACACTGAACTTTGTGAATTTAAAATTTTTTATTTTAAATTCAGTTTCAAATATCTCCAAAACTTTGTGAATTGAGGAAATCAATTTTATTTCTTCAAAATGCCAAAGAATCAGAGTGAAAGTGAGAGATTTCAAGACGTGAAGTTTTGAAAGTCTGTAGAATTTGTTCAAACTCAACTCAGTTGAAATTCCACAGAGTTTGCGATTTGAAGACCTCAATTTTCAGCCTGAATTGGAATTTGGGCCAAAATTGGTCTTGTGTCCGGAATTGGACTTGTAGCCTGAATCAAAGTTAAAATGAAGTTTTGAAGTTCCATGGATTGAATTGAGGAATTTAAAAATATTTCTTCAAAATTATCCTTCAGCTGGTTTCTAATCTGGACCAGACATCCCTTTAGATTTGTGCCAGACGGGGGCCCAATTAACCCTCCTCTAGTTTTAAAGTGTGTACGAAGTGTGTCTTTTAAGCTCATATCCCAATAAATGTTAATACAATAGAGCATTTGAGCAAGAGGAAAGTTTTAAAACTCACAGATGTCAGAAGAAGCGGGAATGAAACAGCAAGTAACCTATTCAATCAATTTGTATGAATAATTAATAGAATAAGGACAAAAAGGGATGTAAAATCCAGGAAGATGTGGAGAGCCATTGCTAATATCTTGAAAGAATATGTCACATAAAAAAAGAAAGTTTGATTTGATTTTTATGGCTTATCAACCCTTTATTGGTTATTTAAGACTGAAACACATTTTGGGGTTTTAAGAAGTTTGTTTTTTGTTTTTTTGCAGATGAATATTGTATTAACAATTTTTTGAGAATAAAAATGATTTTTCTCAATACAAGTCTTACTATTTAATCCGTAGCTCAACCTTCATCAATAAAATAATAATAAGAAGAAATGGCTTATTAATTTTAAAACTTCCAAAATAGAACTGCTCTTTTTAATCCTCTTTATTGCCTTCTTTCAGCATGGCTGATGCTAACCTCCAGGAGAGTGACTGATTGCACCTTCTCAGGCTAATGTTTTCAGCTGGCATGAAGTGGAAAAAGTATATTGAATCAATTGCTACCATTCATCCTTTGAATATTGCTGCCACATCTGGTCAGTGCCTCTGCTATATATTTAGAGATCTTTGATGAAATACAAAGAAAAATCTGCAATGTTATCAGTCCTGACCTGGCATCTTAGCTTCAGTCACACTCCCACCACCATAACATAGCTTCCCAATGCCTTTTCTATAAGTATGTGACCCTTTTGCTCTTTGAAGTGCTTCTTTTGCTAATAATTTACTCAAACTTTTCAAATTTTGTTACACATTCATTTCCCCACTCCTATTTCTTTCAATATGCCCTGTGAGTGTTAAATTCACTGAACCTTCATTCCTCATTATACTCCACCACCCCACAAAAAGTTTTCAGCTGTCTCTTTCTGACGGTTAATAGTAAATTTCTTTGTAGTTCCTATTCTTCAAAGTACAATTCCGATATCCTAACTTTACAAATGCCGAAATGTGTCTGAAGACAATTTTTTCTAGGAGAGTGATTGATTTAGTGGAATGGTTGGCAAACCATCGACTAATTGCCAATGAATTAATAATTCAAATGTTTATAAATTTATGAGTAAAAAAAATGTTCATATTTATTTCTTTATAAATTGGTAAATGATAAATATTGCATTGCATTAGTTTTAATTGTATCAGTTTTTCGAATGTTGTAAATAAAAAATTATTCTTGTAAATAAACAATCTAATAAATAAATAGTGTTTAATATTTTTGTTGTAAATTCTCAAAATCAAAAAAAATGTAGAAATTCCCTTTCATCATATATTTAGGTTTTATTCCAATTCTATTCATCACTTTTTAAAATGAACACTGCTGAGAAGTGAAGGTAGTTAAAATAATAGTGGTGTCAAGGGAAAAACCGGCCTTTTGACATCACCACCTCCACTTGCCAATTTTTATATCTTATTAGATTTCTGGTTTGAAGTAATGAATTCCTAAAAGATAACATAATCACTTTCATAAATCTTCTGGCAAAGATGGATTCAGATTTACCTAATTTTTCTTCATACAGACCAGCATTTCTCAACCAGTGCTGTGTTAATTGATTTAAAAAGTGAAGATTAGAATTGGAATAAAACCTAAACGTATGAAAGTGAATACATCCATTTTCTTTGTTCTTGCAGAGTGACAACAAAAATAATAAACACTATTTATTTATTAAATTGTTTATTTACACTATTTATTTATTTTATACTTTATTTATTATGTATACTATATTTATTTATTATTATACTGAAATGGCTGGCAAAACATTGGCTAATTGCCAATCAATTCAAACTTTATACAATGGTAATTAATAAGGATTTTCTTAACGTTGGTTTACATATTTTAATAATTTAGTAAATGTTTATAAATTTAGGAATAAAAAATGGTTTTCACATTTATTTCTTTATAAATTGGTAAATGATAAATATTACATTGCATTAGTTCTATATTAGTATCAGCTTTTAGAATGTTGTAAATATAAAATTATTCTTGTAAATAAACAATCTAATAAAAAAATAAATAGTGTTTAATATTTATACATTCATGGTTTAGGTTTTATTACAGTCCTAATCATCATCATCATCATCATCAGGTAGTTAAAATTTCAAAGGGAAAACCATTCTGTTGACACTCCATTTTTGGTAGGCATAAAAGTCTGTTTTTGCTGAATATTATTTTATTAAATTTTAGAAAAGTTAATATGGGGGATCCAGTTTGCTGTGTAAATTCTATGAAAAGAGATTTTTTTTAAAATTCATCATATGCAGATTGCTATGGTAGATGATATACAAGTTCCTGAAAAGTGGACATATTCTTAATCACCAATTTCTTCTCAAAAAGAAGCAGTGCGCTTTTTAGTCCTGCTAGGGTCTTAAATTGTCTTGTGTAGATGTGGCAATTGTTGCAATAGTTGTTGCATTTAAATTTTGAATTTTCAGTCTGTGGGATCTCTGTGAGTTTTTAGGCCTGCTCTACTTAGATGGATGTAAGCACATTCATTACATGTAACATCAATGTGCCAATGTTCTCAGGGAAATTAAAATCAAGTCTCTTATGGACATCACTTTTGTGTTTTACATATTCAGCATGATTCTGTTCAGAGTCTCACTTTCCAGTCATTCTGTACACACACACACACACACACACACACACACACACACACACACACACATAGTAGAGGGAAAATAGTCGTTCACATACAAATTTTTAATTTATTGTATTTACAACTAATGAATAAACATACTTTTCATATAATTAACTGTACACAAATGCATAATAACTAAATATGCATAGAAAACAGAAAAAAATTGATTTAACAGAAATAAATCCTATTTATCCATTTTAATTGGTGAAAAATGTATTCATACAATGCAACTATATATGTACACACACATGCACATATATATCTATACACACACACACATACATATACACACACACACATACACACACACACATATATATATATACACACACACATACATATATATATATATACACAAACACACACACATAATAACTGACTCTCTCGTCATTTTCAACATATGAGGGTCAAGCAGATCAGTTCCTATGAAACTGACAGCCCAACACCAGCACGAGATTTGATTATGGTGGTGAAGGCTTTGTGCAGAACCAACCACACTTTTTGAAGGGACGAATACAGAGACCTGGTGCACTGAGTGCCACAAGGTCCCCAAACGAGCCTCCACAGATTTTGAATTCAGAGTCTTCCTTCTCCTAGACCTGTTGCCATCCAAGGCTATAGAACCCAGTCTGTCCTGCTATTTAACCATAGCTGGGGGGGGAGAAGAGGATCCATATCTTTCCCAAGGATATTAGCATGTAAGTGAGTGTAATGGACTCAACTGGAATTTGAACTCGACTCTCCGATTCCTCTCACACACACACACACACACGTAGAGAGAAGCTATGTTACAATGATGGGAAATTGACTGAAGTCGAGATACCAGGTGAGGAATAATAACATTGCAGATTCTTCTTTATA